>ONZH01027136.1:0-322202 GCA_900303285.1 Rhinella marina
TCATAGTAGTAATATCCACATTGTACCCCTCATAAGTATATCCACATTGTGCCCCTCATAGTAGTAATATCCACATTGTGCCCCTCATAGTATAGTAATATCCACATTGTGCCCCTTGGTCCCACATTGTCCCTCATAGTAGTAAATATCCACATTGTGCCCCTCATATAGTAATATCCACATTGTGCCCCTCATAGTAGTAATACCACATTGTGCCCTGCATATAGTAATATCCACATTGTGCCCTCATAGTAGTAATAGTAATCCACATTGGTCCCCCTCATAGTAGTAATATCCACATTGTGCCCCTCAATATAGTAATATCCACATTGTGCCCTTCATAGTAGTAATATCCACATTGTCCCCTCATAGTAGTAATAATCAATAATATCCACATTGTGCCCGTAATATCCACATTGTGCCCTTCATAGTAGTAATCCATTGTCCCCCTCATAGTAGTAATATCAACATGTGCCCCCTCATAGTAATTATCCACATTGTGCCCCTCATGGTAGTAATATCCTCATTGCCCCCTCATAGTAGTAATATCCACATTGTGCCCATCATAGTAGTAATATCCACATTGCCCCCCTCATAGTAGTAATATCAACATTGTGCCCCTCATAGTAGTAATATCCACATTGTGCCACTCATAGTAGTAATATCCACATTGTCCCCCTCATAGTAGTAATATGCACATTTTGCCCCTCATAGTAGTAATATCCACATTGTGCTCCCCATAGTAGTAATATTCATATTGTGCACCTTATAGTAGTAATATCCACATTGTCCCCCTCATAGTAGTAATATCAACATTAACATAGTAACATAGTTTATAAGGCCAAAAAAAGACATCTGTCCATCCAGTTCGGCCTGTTTTCCTACAAGTTGATCCAGAGGAAGGCAAAAAAACCCTGTGAGGTAGAAGCCAGTTTTCCCCACTTTAGGGAAAAAAATTCCTTCCCGACTCCAATCAGGCCATCAGAATAACTCCCTGAATCAACAACCCCTCTCTAGTAACTATAACCTGTAATATTATTACCCTCCAAAAATACATCCAGGCCCCTCTTGAACTCTTTTAGTGAACTTACCATCACCACCTCCTCAGGCAGAGAGTTCCATAGTCTCACTGCTCTTACCGTAAAGAATCCTCTTCTATGCTTGTGTACAAACCTTCTTTCCTCCAGACGCAGAGGATGTCCCCTCGTCACAGTCACAGTCCTGGGGATAAATAGATCGTGGGAGAGATCTCTGTACTGACCTCTGATATATTTATACATAGTTATTAGATCTCCCCTCAGTCGTCTTTTTTCTAAAGTGAATAAGCCTAATTTTGATAATCTTTCTGGGTCCTGTAGTTCACCCATTCCAGTTATTACTTTAGTTGCCCTCCTCTGAACCCTCTCCAGCTCTGCTATGTCTGCCTTGTTCACAGGAGCCCAGAACTGTACACAGTACTCCATGTGTGGTCTGACTAGTGATTTGTAAAGTGGCAGGACTATGTTCTCATCACGGGCATCTATGCCTCTTTTGAATGCAGCCCATTATCTTATTGGCCTTGGCAGCAGCTGTCTGACACTGGTTTCTGCAGCTTAGATTTCTGTTCACTAAAATTCCTAGGTCCTTTTCTATGTCAGAGTTACCCAATATTTTACCATTTAGTATGTACTGGTGACTTGCATTATTCCTTCCCATATGCATAACTTTACATTTGTCAGTGTTAAACCTCATCTGCCACTTCTCTGCCCAAGCCTCCAGTCTATCCAGATCCATCTGTAGCAGTGTACTGTCCTCTTCTGTGTTAATTACTTTACACAGTTTAGTGTCATCTGCAAAAATTGATATTTTACTGTGCAAGCCTTCTACAAGATCATTAATAAATATATTGAAGAGAATAGGCCCAATACTGACCTCTGTGGTACCCCACTAGTGACAGTGACCCAATCTGAGTATGTACCGTTAATAACCACCCTCTGTTTTCTATCACTGAAGCCAGTTACTTACCCACATACAGACATTTTCTCCCAGGCCAAGCATTCTCATCTTATATACTAACCTTTTATGTGGTACAGTGTCAAATGCTTTGGAGAAGTCCAGATATACGACATCCATTGATTCGCTGCGGTCTAGTCTAGAACTTACCTCCTCATAGAAACTGATTAAATTGGTTTGACATGACCGATCCCTCATGAAGCCATGCTGATATGGAGTAATTTGCTTATTTTCATTGAGGTACTCCAAGATAGCATCTCTTAGAAAACCCTCAAACAGTTTACCCACGACAGATGTTAAACTTACCGGCCTATAGTTCCCGGGCTCTGTTTTTGGACCCTTTTTGAATATTGGAACCACATTTGCTATGCGCCAATCCTGTGGAACACTCCCCTGTCAGTATAGAGTCCTTAAATATCAGAAATAAGGGTCTGGCGATGACATTACTTAATTCTCTTAGGATACGGGGGTGTAAGCCATCCGGTCCTGGCGATTTGTCTATTTTAATCTTTTTAAGACGCAGCTCTACTTCTTCCTGGGTCAGACAGGGCACTTTTAATGGGGAATTTACTTTTATATTCTGCATTTCATCTGACAGTTTATTTTCCTCAGTGAATACAGTGGAGAAAAAGATATTTAGTAGCTTTGCTTTCTCCTCATCGCTCTCTGCAACTCCCCCCTCATTACTCTGTAAGGGGCCGACACCTTCAGGTTTATACTTTTTACCATTTATATAATTAAAGAACATTTTAGGGTTAGTTTTACTTTCTTTGGCGATTAATCTCTCGGTCTCTAGTTTGGCTGTTTTTATTTGTCTTTTACATATTCTATTTTTTTCCTTATAGTTTTTCAATGCTTCCTCACTCCCCTCCTGTTTTAGTGATTTAAATGCTTTCTGTTTGTCATTTATTGCTTTCTTTACAGCTCTATTTATCCACATTGGTTTTTTCTTGTTCCTTAACCTTTTATTCCCATAAGGTATGTACCTCTCACAATTAGATATTAGGATGTTTTTAAAAATATCCCATTTTGTGGCTGTATTTTTATTTTTGAAGACTTTGTCCCAGTTAGTTAGGCCTATGGCCTCTCTTAGTTGGCTAAATTTAGCTTTTTTGAAGTTAGGTATTTTTGTTCCTCCCTGAAGAAACGCTCTTTTGAATGACAATTGGAAGGTTATTATATTATGGTCACTATTTCCCAGGTGTCCCCCGACCTGCACATCTGTTGTTCTGTCAGGTCTATTGGTTAATACTAAGTCCAGTATGGCCGTCCCTCTAGTCGGGTCCTGAACCAGTTGGGAAAGGTAATTGTCTTTGGTTATTTCCAAGAACCTGTTTCCTTTATGAGATATACAGGTTTCAGTTTCCCAGTCTATATCTGGGTAGTTGAAATCCCCCATAATAACGACCTCATTATGATTTACCGCCTCGTCTATTTCATTTAGAAGTAGATTTTCTGTGGACTCTGGTATAGTAGGGGGTTTATAATAAACTCCTATTAGTATTTTATTATTGTTTTTGGCTCCATTTATTTCTACCCACAGTGACTCCACATCTTCATGTCCCTCACTTATATCTTCCCGGAGTGTGGGCTTTAGACAGGACTTTACATAAAGGCAGACCCCTCCCCCTCTCCGGTTTTGGCGATCCTTTCTAAAAAGACTGTAACCCTGTACGTTAACTGCCCAGTCATAGGTATCATCCAGCCATGTCTCAGTTATTCCCACTATGTCACAGTCCTCCTCACACATCACTAATTCCAGTTCACCAATTTTATTAGTCAGGCTTCTGGCATTAGTGTACATACACTTTAGAGGTCTATGTATATTTTTTACCCCCCTTTTAAAATTACTATTACCTGTGAAGTGAATATCCGGGGTTTTTGGGTTACTTTGGTTGATGTTTTGCTCAATATTCTCCCTACATTCCTCACTAATGCCAACCCCCACTAACCCCCCACTCTCCCCGACTATGACCCACTCTCTATCTACACTATCTACCCCCTTATTAGTATTACCCCCCACCCTCCCCCCAGATCCTAGTTTAAAAGCTCCTCCAGCCGTCTAACCATTTTTTCCCCCAGGGCAGTTGCACCCTCCCCATTAAGGTGCAGCCCGTCCCTACTGTAGAGTCTGTAGCCGACAGAGAAGTCGGCCCAGTTCTCCATGAACCCAAACCCTTCCTTCCTGCACCAGCCTCTGAGCCACTTATTTAACTCCCTAATCTCCCGTTGTCTCTCTAGTGACGCTCGTGGCACTGGTAGTATTTCTGAAAACACTACCTTGGAGGTCCTGGACTTGAGCTTCTCACCTAGTTCCCTAAAATCATTTTTAAGGACCTTCCATCTCCCCCTGACTTAGTCATTGGTGCCAATGTGTACCATGACCGCCGGGTCTTCCCCAGACCCACCCAGCAATCTGTCAATCCGATCCGCGATATGCCGAACCCGAGCACCCGGGAGACAACACACTGTTCGGCATTCACGGTCTCGGCGACAGATACCTGACTGTCCGCCTAATTATAGAGTCCCCTACCACCAGTATCTGTCTGTCCTTTGCTGCTCTCCTTTTCCCATCCTTCCTGCAGCGGTCATCCTCCTGGTGTCTAGGAGAAACAGCCTGCTGCAGTGTCACTGGTCCTGGGCTTTCATCCCTAATATCAGCCAAACAGGCATATTTACTAGGGTGTTCCAGCTCAGGACTAGCCTCCCTGGCACTTTTCCCTCTATCCCTCCTTACTACATTAACCCAACTGCTGACCTTATAGTCCTGCTCTTGCCCATTGTGCCCCTCATACTAGTAATATCCACATTGTGCCCCTCATGGTAGTAATATCCTCATTGCCCCCTCATAGTAGTAATATCCACATTGTGCCCATCATAGTAGTAATATCCACATTGTCCCCCTCATAGTAGTAATATCAACATTGTGCCCCTCATATAGTAATATCCACATTGTGCCCCTCATAGTAGTAATATCCACATTGCGCCACTCATGGTAGTAATATCCACATTGTCCCCCTCATAGTAGTAATATGCACATTTTGTCCCTCATAGTAGTAATATCCACATTGTGCTCCCCATAGTAGTAATATTCATATTGTGCACCTTATAGTAGTAATATCCTCATTGCCCCCTCATACTAGTAATATCCACATTGTGCCCCTCAAAGTAGTAATATCCTCATTGCCCCCCTCATAGTAGTAATATCCACATTGTCCCCCTCATAGTAGTAGTATACTTATTGGGCCCCTCTCATAGTAGTAATATCCACATTGTCCCCCTCATAGTAGTAATATACTCATTGTGCCCCTCTCATAGTAGTAATATCCACATTGTGCCCCTCATAGTAGTAATATCCACATTGTGCCCCTCATAGTAGTAATATCCGCATTGTCCCCCTCATAGTAGTAATATCTGCATTGTCCCCCTCATAGTAGTAATAGCCACATTGTGCCCCTCATAGTAGGAATATCCGCATTGTCCCTCTCATAGTAGTAATATCCACATTGTCCCCCTCATAGTAGTAATATACTCATTGTGCCCCTGTGCAGGAGGCACAGGAAGGTGAGAACAGCGAATTGCTATCTGTACTCACCTTCCCTGGTCTTCTTCCGGCCCCTCTCTGTCCTGACACATACAGCGTCAGGGCATAGTGCAGGTAGATGCGCACTATGACCTGACGCTGTGCGCTGTCAAGTCACAGTACAGCACGGCAGGAATAAGACCAGGGAGGGTAAGTGAATCTGCCAAGAGGCAGCGCCGTCCAGAGCTGGAGAGGTTAGTTTATTTTTTTATTTATTTTAAATTTCTAATCTGAGGTCTGATTGGGGCTGATCTGAGGGTGTGGAGGGTCTGATGAGGGCTGATCTGAGGCTAAGGGTTCTGATCTGAGGAAGGGGCACTGATCTGAGACTGGGGGGTCTGATATGAGGCTGGGGATCTGATAGGGTTCTGATCTGAGGCTGGGGGGCCTATTTGGGGTCTGAACTGAGACTGGAGAGTCTGATGGGGGCTGATCTAAGGCTGGGGGGTCTGATCTGAGGTTGGGAGGTCTGATGGTGCTGTGATCTGAGGCTGGGGGTCTGATCTAAGGCTGGGGAGGGTCTGATGAGGGTCTGATCTGAGGCTGATGTCAACTGGGGGATCTGACAGGAGGTTGATTTGAGGCTGATGGAGGTGGGGGGCAGATCTGAGGCTGAGAAAGGGACAAAGGCAGGGACAGTTGTGAAGAAAGAGGCAGGGACAGTGGCAGGGAGAGTGAAAGCTGGGTGAACTCCTCTCTGGACCCCCTCCCTGGGATGAGCTTCGCTGACATTAATGCCAAATAAAGTACTAAATATATAACATTCTCAACTTAAATATTAGACGGCTATATGTGGTCAAAATGGCGCCTGTACTATTTGTAATATATATAGTGCAGGTGCCATTTTGTGCTGGAAAACTACAGCGCTCTAGATTTTTTTAATTGAAGCGCAATTTCTGTAACTTACCCCTAAGTCACTTATATGTTTATCCAAATATAGCTGTCAAATTTTTAAGTTGAGCATTTTGTATGGTCCCAGAACGATGTTACAAATATCCAAATGGCCCTCGGCAGCAAAAACGTTCCTCACCCCTTGCTGTAGATCATGCACAGATCAGGCAGTCTCTGTAGCTTTCTTGGCCTGAAAAGAGGGAGCACGAGGCAACAGCTTCCTCTCTCTCTGAACTCTCAACCCACTCACTGAGCTGGGGGCGGATCCTGGATCCTAACCCAACTTCCTGCTAGGATTGTTAACCCTGGCTGTGCCATCCATACATGGCTATGCTGGGTACAATACATTACATAGCAATACAATAGCCCCTGCTCTGGAGTACTGCCCATGGTATTTGAGCTATAGACAGCCTGTTATTGAGCAGGAGGAACTGAGCAGATTCATGTACAGTTATATGTGTTTCATTCATTTACATCCCTGCACTTTCTGGGTTTTGAATTCACGGAGGTGGTCCTATCAGCTTTCCCTCTATTTTTATTGGAAAGCAACTACTTTAAAAGAGACAGCACTTAGCATTGTTCATAGCAGATCTTATTAAAGATATGGCCAAAGTGACGCACGCACTGAGGGCCTTTGGGTCCTCCTCGAGACTCCGAACCAATTATACAAAAGCAAAGTGCTTTTCATTCAGGGAAAATACCATGAGGGACGAGTCACCAATGTGGAGGGAATACCGGTAGCTAATTCCTACATTACTTATCTGGGAATACAAACAAGGAATACCTAGGAGTCGATTTATAGACTAAACTATGCTCCATTGATTGCTAAAATACTTCAGGGACTGCAACAGTGGCATGACCTCCCATTATCATTAATGGGTCGTAACCACCTACTTAAAATCATGTCCATGTTCAAATTGTTGTATCCCCTACAGACTATTCCTCTACCACTAAAGCCTACAGCTGTCAATAAATTAACTAAAGCCTTCACGGCGTTCCTTTGGCATGGACGACGTCCCAGAATCAAACTGCATGAACTTATGGCTACAAAAGAACATTGTGGCATAGCCTTTCCAGACATCAGAGGGTGCAGCTTGGCATGCAAGACTATACATAGAGCAGACTGGATTAATGGGACTGGTCATTATTCAGCGTTGTCTATAAAAAGAGGTTTCTGTGGTCCTTGGTCCTTAGTGGTGTCTTGCGTGCTAGGTTACAGTGTATTCCCGCCTGGATCAAACAGTCTATACTTATAAAGGATATGATAGCGACTTGGAGAATACTGAGGAGACGGTACTGGTTTTCTTATAGAATATCTAAACGTCTCCCGTTATGGAATAATCCGGAGTTCACACATGGACATACCAATGGCCTTTCTGCAGAGTGGAAATCTAAAGGGATCACACTGGTAAGACACCTGCTTCACGACTCGGAGCCCATGTGGCTCTCCGGTGAGGAGCTGATAGCTAAATTTTCATTATCTCCATTCCAGACTATTCAGTTTGCCCAGATTAAAGCAGAATTGATCTAGGAGTAGTACATAAGGAAGTGAACCAAAACACCCTAGATAAAATTCTGGAACTGGGAGGGGGTAAGGTGTCAGTCTCTTCTATTTATTGTAGAATGCAGAAGGAAAGAACCCAAGGGGACTTCAAAAATTGAACAGCTAGGAGATGGAAATATAGACCCGAAAATACAAAAAGGATGGTTGCAAAACATCTCTCTGAGGAGATCCCCAGGGACGTTTTGGCGAGAATTCATTTCTTCCAAACAAAAGAAAAAGTCCAAGAAAAC
Source organism: Rhinella marina (assembly GCA_900303285.1). Classification (NCBI taxonomy): domain Eukaryota; kingdom Metazoa; phylum Chordata; class Amphibia; order Anura; family Bufonidae; genus Rhinella; species Rhinella marina. The sequence continues at coordinate 8,261 of ONZH01027136.1, forward strand.
TGAAGGAATTACCTGCTCCTTACCAAGCCGTAAAACTATTTGCGGATCTATCAGCAGCTACCCTACAGCTTCGCAGAGAACTCGCTCCAATAACGATGGCCCTGAGAGACCACGCAATTGCGTATCGCTGGGGGAACCCAGTAAAGCTCCTGGTCCAAAGGAATGGATCGTTTGTGGTCATCCGTACAGTGGAAGAGGGGAAGGTGACTCTGGCCTCTTGGAATATTCAAACAGCAGCAGTGAACTCTTCTGGAACCGCTACACGCAGGGGCGTAGCTATAGGGGAAGCAGGGGAAGCAACTGCTTTGGGGCCCAGACCCACAAGGGGCCCCCCTAAGCAGGAAGACTAAAAGATTTTATTGTCAGGGGCCCCTCAACAGTATTATACAATGACATTATATACAGTGACACTGTAAGAGTTTGAGTTAAATCTTGATTAGCCACAGGAGTGGAGGTTGCACGTGAGTTGTGGGTTGCAAAGAAGTTGCTGGGGGCCCATTCAAAAATTTGCTGTGGGGCCCAGTCAGTTGTAGTTACGCCACTGGCTACATGTATCAACACAGACCACGAATGGCAGCTGGTGGAAAACCGGCGGAAGAAGAAGCATCACTGAGGGGAAACAGGACTTATACAGATTACCATCACTTCAGGAGCCAATGAGTATTACCCGCACTGATGCTTTTGTCTGAACTTTCCCCAGATATCTGTGGAAGGCTTAACACTAGGGATGAGCGAACTTTTGAAAAGTTCGGTTCGGTTCGGTTCGGCGAATTTTCTTGAAGTTCGGATTCGTACGAACCGAACCTAAAACGAACCTTGCTATAACGGCTGAATAATTGCTGCAACAATAATGGGAGTCTAGTAGGGTATAGTTTCGTTTACTTGCAGTTGCTATTCCAATGAAAAAAGTAGAAAAAATCAAAGTGACTTCAACAACGGCGACGCAAAATATACGCATATTTGAGAATTTAAACTAATGCGTACGCTAATGCGAACATTCATAATAAAGTAACGAACATACAGTGTAGCGTTGTCAAAGGTACGCTACTTAACTGAATATGTACGCATTAGCGTACAAATACACTGCGTCTGCGAACATTCCTACTCCAGTAACGAACATACAGTGTAGCGTTGTTAAAAGTACGCTACTTGACGGAATACGTACGCATTAGCGTACAAATCTTTAGCGTACTATTCGTACGTACGTACGCACGCACGACGTAGAGGCCTAGCGATGGCAAGAAGAGCAGCTGCTTTTAGCTCAGAGGAGCTCAAATACATGGTCCGTGTCATGGATCGGGAGAACTATGATGGCCCACACCGCCATCAACATGTGCACAAAAAGGAGGTCATAGAGGTGGTGATCCGAGGCCTCCTACATATGCAACGACCGGGGTGTGCGGTTGCTACGGGGGCGACCCTTTCCCCCTCCAGGGCCCTCTAAGGTGTTTTCCCTTTAAGTGTCCCAGTGGTAGGAGTGCCAAGGGGATTTAGGCCACTCACGTCTTTAGTGGTGTTGTCACGGTGTTCCTACCTCGTGAGACGAACAGGCCCCAGGCGGTGGCTCCGGCTGCAAAAAATTTACTAGTAGTAGTAAATGAGGGTCTTCCGGTGGGAATGATGCGCAGACTTGTATGAATGGTCCAACGTAGTTTTATTAACTGATCTTGGTAGGCAGATAACAAGTTTCATTCCCCAACTTGGTGTCCAGCAAGTGCAGCTTTTACTTATACTTGGCAGATGCTTGGAAATTCAGGTTTCAGGCTTCCTGTTCTAAGCTGAGGTTACCACTTAAGTCTGGCTTCCCTTGAGAGTATTGTTGTGCCTTATTGCAGGCTATCTTACTCTTTCTTTAGGGTACAGCAGAGCTGAAGGTGCTCCACTGACCTTCACATGTCCTCCCTGTACAGGGGACAACTCCCACACTCAAACTGTCTTAACTGTCATTTCCTCTCACTCTGCAGGAAGTTGGAAGAGATTAACTTCTCTCCAACAGAGGGGGTCAGAATGGACTAAGGACTGTACCATTCTGATAAAACTACATCTGAATCTGCCATAGTATTTACTGACACCTGCTGGTACACCAGGTACATTACATGGGAAACAGTTGCATAACATTGAATATAATACATATTAATGCTGGTGATGACATTAATGCACGGAATTACGTTTTCAAAGTAACATACAGATAGAAGCTGGTTATGAAGAGTTGTAACACTACTCTGGGGTGTTACATTCCCCCTTACTTAAAGTCAAGCCGTCCTCGGCTTGTGCTTAGGATTAGCATACAGGATTAGGATATAGAAAATCTTACAGGGAATCCAATAAGTACCATGTGCTGCACGAAATAGATACATATAAATGACATTACATACATATATAGACAATTGAGCTACTATGTTGGTACGTTCCTGCCTTGTGAGTAGGGTGTCCGATCTCTGTTATCCCCTCTCAGCAGACGAACAACCTATGTAAACTGCACTAAGCAACCATTTCTGACTGACTCTGAATATTCTGGCCATGAATACCAAAGAAAGCATGGGGGTGTCTTCACTCTGTAATCCCACCATTGTGAAATGATAAGCCCGCAAACAGAAGGGTGGCTTCATTCTGTAATCCCTTCAAAGCACCAAGGCCTTATAATGCTTTACGCTTTGTCACCTTGATGTCTATCTGTAGCTACAAGTTATTTTTTCCTGGAGGCGGTGCACGAGGCCTCAGGACATAGTGAACTAGGAGGAGGAAATCTGCCAGTCCTGCCATAGTTCTAGTGAGAGACTATTCTCTCCTGACACATATAAGACACATCTATAGCAGCGAGGATAACCCTGAAGGAATAAAGAGAAAACAACTGCTTGTGACTCTAACACCTGGCTACCATGAACCGCTAGTGTGAATGTCCTCAGAGGCAGTGCTAGATGAGCTTAGATACTGAGATTACACCTGCTTGTGGCTCTGACACCTGGTTACCATGAACCGCTAGTGTGAAATGCCCTCAGAGGCAGCATGAATATCTGAGGTAGAGACAAGTAAGGTGCTAACTATCTGGCTAAGTGCATGACCATACATTAAAGTGCATTAGAGGACACATTGTGGTACCTGCAAAGAAACACACACAATGGGCAATATTCTTGAACGTTGCTGAAATATAAAAACATTAGTGCAAACATTTAAGTGCAAATATTTTAAAGGCATAATGTACGCATTTTCATACATTAAATAAGCATGTATATGCATCAACTATTACTGGGATAATATAGTAGACCCATGGATACATTTAAGTCCATCTTTTCTTCTTCTTTGGTTTGAGACTGGAACAAAGTCACAAGTGCTATTCAAATTTGTAATCCACATGGGTAATAAAACGGGTAATAAAGGTTTCTTGAAAAAGTCCTTTTTTAAAAGTGATTTCCCAACAACCTGAAAAGGGGGGAAAAAGGAATATGGTGCGCAAACATGGCGCAACTGGGATTGTTGCAGATGGGGGGAGTCCTAACCCACGTGTCCTCCCAGATGAGACCAAAATAGGGCAACATGAGGCCAAAACAGGGCAACAACTAAAACACAGCCAATCAGGTTCTCACCCTTTCAGGCTCAGTCCACGGGGTGGCTCCCATTAGTCTTGGAGGTGCTTGTATGCAGCAGGCTAGTGCAGGCTCCTTCTATTGGAAGGCCTGCCAGTCCTCCTCACTGCTACTTGAGCTGAAGGACATTAGAGGGCGCTCCTGCCTCGAATAAGCGGCCCAATAAGCGGCGGCCATTCCCCGGCGTCCTCTCCGTGATGGGACCGGTTTGGGGGTCCTGCATGCCGATGCTGAAGCCTCTCCTACCTTCGCCTCCTGGCCGGATCCTCTTGCCGGTACGACGGGGGTCAGACACTCCGGCTGTAGTGGTTCCTGCAGGGGTCTCCCACGGGCGGCGCTCATGGCGGCTTCGATTTGCCAGGGTAATCTAGCATGTACCACGGTGGGCTGGAAATTGAAGGTGGCGGTGACCAACTCTCCCACCTGCATTGTAGGTGGAGGCGGTAGACCCGGGATCAGGGGTTCCGGCTGACGGGTAGGCTCCTCTTTTGCCTGCGGGGCATCAGCAGCAGGCAAGCGATGCGGCTCCATGCTGTCCGTCGACTCCTCTTCCCACTCTTCCGGGGGCCATGCAGGCCTCGCTGGACGGGTCAGTACCTTTACGCCTATTGCGAATGGTCCTTGAAGAGACTTCATGGGCGTATAGATCACGTATTCTCCCGCGTGCAAATTGTGACGGCTTGGGGTAAGTACCCTCTTTTCACCGACCGGCGATTCACATAGAGTTCCTCGGCGGTTTCCTCGTCAGTTATGAAGCCTACGCCTCTCTCGACACTGAACCATAGAACGGTGCCCCGTCTTCTCTCCAGTACGGGATCTCCGGTACGGGGGTGTTCTAGGACCTGCACCACCCACTCCTCCACGCATCTCTTGTACTCCCAGAGGGTGAGGGCCTTTGCGGTCACTGCTTCGGGCACCATGGGGTTCTGCCGTAGCGAGTAATCTCTTTTCCGGGGCGGCGGAGCGGGAGCTGCAGCCGCCTCCACCGCACCAGCCGGCGCGGCGGGTGTTTCTTGAGGCTTCTCGGGCTGGGAGTCTCGGTTCCACTGTGCCCAGTATATTTCCTCTGGCTTCTCTTTAAGCTCATAGGGGTCAGTGCCCCAAACCATTCCTCCCCAGTCAGGGCCACGTTGGCGAGACGCCATCTTCCTTGCGTCCTCTCTCGCGATGACTGGATCTCGAGCCGGAGGCGGAGTAAAGGGGGTGGAGTCTTTGCTCTCAACGCTCCCCACAGTAAGTTCCTGGCGGGCTGGATTGCATTTTCCCGCGCTACAGGGGGGCGTGCCATGGTTTTCCCGCTCTTGAGGGGGCGGTGTCTTTCGCTAATGTGTACGCATTTTATGAATTCTAACGCATTAGCATACGCATTAGCGTACGCATTAGCGTACGCATTGGCGTACATTCTCAATGAATATGCGTATATTTGGCGTCGCCGTTATTTTAACCAGATTCGTTACGAACTTGATCAAAATTCGGTTCGGTGACGAACCGAACTTTTGGGAAAGTTCGTAACGAATCTGGTTCGTTACAGTTCGGTTCGCTCATCCCTACTTAACACTATGCCTTCTCCTTTTCTTTTCCTATGCCCTTCACTGAGGGCGTTGTTCACTGTTTTAGTATGGTTTTGGTTCGCTTTATTCTTCTTTTCTATTACTTCCTGCTCCTTTTTTGGTGGATTTTGTCATTCCTATATAGGGCCGGTGATGTCCCACAGGGAAAGCAATTGACCTCCTTCCAGATCCAATACATGCCTGCGTACGATAGCTACTTTCCTGCAACAATGGTTATACGAATAGGTTCGCTAAATGTTAGAAGCTTAAACAGCCCATATAAGAGGTGTATGATGTGGAAGGAAGCTATGTCTTTAAATGTGATGTATTCTGGGCACAAGAGACACATATTATCGCACCCGATGCGAATCGCATCAAACATGCTTGTTTTCTCATCCTACTCCAGGCTCATAGTGCAAAGAAAAAGAGAGGGGTTCTATTAGCTATCCGGAACACAATGGCACACTCTGCTGTTTCTACCACTATTGACCCTGGAGGACGATATATTATACATATTTGTCATTTGAACAATGTTATGTATACCATAGTGGGCCTATATGCCCCCAATGTTCGGCCGCAACATTTTTTGAACAAACTCTTTAAGAAAGTTCAGTCACTGCAAAAGGGCAGATTGGTTGTCTGTGGAGACTTTAACCTAGTCCCCGATCCCACCTTAGATACTACCACTTCCACAAGACATACCTCTCCTACACTTGACTACATACTCGTAGGGTATCCCTTGTATGATGTTTGGCGCATTCAACATGCGGCTGAAAAAGATTTTACTTATTTTTCTCCAAGTCACCACTCTTACTCTAGGATTGACTTAATGTTAACAGATAACCAAACCCTATTGTCCATTAAAGAATCCTCAATCGGCACTATTACGTGGTCCGACCACGCCCCAATACTGATAGAAATTGAAGAAACCTTCGCCCACCACCCCAACTCACTATGGAAGTTGAATGAATATCTGTTAGCAGACTCCAGGTACCAACCAGAAGTTCGGAGGGCCATAGAGGAATATTTTCAGTTTAATGTATCATCTGTGCCAAATCCGTCCACCGTGTGGTTGGCCCATAAGGCCTATATACGCGGCATATTTATAAAAATAGGACATAGAGACAAGAGACAAAGAGGCGAACTAACCCGTACTCTACTGTCCCGTCTGCAACAGCTAGACTCTCAGAACAAAAAACACCCCACTCAATGTTTGTCAGATGAACTTGCCTCTCTCAGACTCCAGCTAAGGGAAAGCTTATTGCACAAGTATGAGCATTCACTGAAAAAGCCAGATATTATTCTCAAGCTAACAAAGCAGGGAGTTTATTGGCTAGGAGAGTCAAGGCCAGAGCTTTAAAAGACCGAATTGCATTCCTCTGGAACTCATCCAAGTCTCATAAATTGTATGATCCCCTATCTATAGCGAATAGATTTAGATCCTACTATTCGCAGCTCTACAACCTAACTGATAATCCTGAATTTCGCCCTGCCTCTACTCAGGCTATAGAGAGTTTTCTTAACACCCTAAACCTCCCTACCCTCACGGATGCTCAACAAGAATCCCTAACAACTCCGGTCACAGTAGAAGAAGTTTCTAAAATAATGAAGTCACTGCCCAACCAGAAAAGCCCGGGACCTGATGGTCTTCCTAACTCTTATTATAAGACCTATGCCTCAACCTTGACACCCCACCTACACACCTCCCTGTCTCGTGCCATAACCGACAGACACTTCCCTCAGGAAATGCTAGAGGCATTAGTGGTCACCCTGCCGAAGCCCGGTAAGGAACCCAACGTTCCACAAAACTTTCGCCCCATCTCCTTACTGAACACAGATCTTAAGATCTATGCAAAAATATTTGCAAACAGACTAGCAAAGATAGTTCCATATCTAATTGATCATGACCAAGTGGGCTTCGTGCAGGGCAGGCAAATCACAGATAACTCCAGAAGAGTACTAAACTTAGTTGACTATATCAATAGGACATCCATGCCAGCTCTTCTGGTTACTCTGGACTCCGAGAAGGCATTTGTCAGGGTAAATTGGTCCTTTGCCTTCTCGACCCTCCGGGTTATGGGCTTCCTGGATTCCACCATAACAGCCCTAAAAGCATTGTATACTCTCCCCTCTGCCAGAGTCCTGGAGCCTTATCAGACCCGTTTCAAATCACTAATGGCACGAGACAGGGATGCCCTCTCTCTCCGCTCATCTTTATCCTTTCCCTAGAGCCCCTCACTGTAGCGATTAGAGCATCCTCAGAAATATAGGGTATACGAATTGGCAATAGGCAACGCCGTCTTTCACTATATGCTGATGACATTATTCTGACACTGTCCCAATCGACTGTATCTCTGCCTGCAGCAATGCGAGTTTTGGATACATATGGTTCTGTTTCATACTACAAGCTCAATGAAAGCAAATCCCAAGCCTTAGCTTTTCAAATCCTCCAGGCGGATCTCTCCATTCTGAGGAATACTTTTTCCTTGGATTGGAGGGACTCTGACCTTCCCTAGTTGGGAATTCGGGTGACCTCCTCTCCTAAGAGCCTGTATAAGGCGAACTTTCCACCAATTATTTCCTCATTACAATCTGAACTTGAGAGTATGGCGAAAACTGAATTGTCATGGTTGGGACGTATAACGGCTTTTCAGCAACATTTACTACCCAAACTACCATATCTCTTTAGGACTATACCCATTGCATTACCCGCCTCTTTCTTCACCTCCATAAATAAACTACTTAACCGTTTCATCTGGCTAAGGGGTAAACCCAGAATACCTAAAGGCATCATGTGTAGACACAAGCGTTATGGAGGCCTGAGTCTGCCCAATGTCTATGATTATTACCTTGCATCTAGGATTAACCAATTGAGAGAGTGGTGGACATCTAATGATTCTACTCACTGGGTACATATTGAGCAGATTCAGGCTCCAGAACGAAATCTTAAAGCTCTGCTGATGGCGTTCTTACATGACTCTTTCTCTATCCAGGTACAACCGCATTTCATTGCGACGTCCTTAAAACTATGGCAAACCTACCACCTTGCAGGGACAGGCACACCTGTCTCCCTGGCGGGGCTCACACCTATAGACTCTCTACAATGTCTGTTACCGGACATCTCATTATCCAACTGGAAAGAGAACGGCATACTATATGTGGCAAACTTATTTTCCCATAACTCCATTAAAACCTTCAGTACATTACATGCCTGGCTTTTACAGCTTGAGCTCATGTGGACCTATTGAAAAGATGGTCGATATCAAATGCTGCTCCACCGGGTATCAAACCGCTATACTCTTACTTGGGGAGTAAAGAAACTTTCATAAAATCAACCCCCTTTTTATCATGGGAAACAGACATGGGCCGCTCCTTTTCAACTACCCAATGGTTATCGGCCATCAGATTCCCAGCGTCCAAATTGAAATGCACCACGCATTTTGAATCATGAATAAAAACTGTACTACGCTGGTACTATACCCCAGTACGCCTAAGCCATATGTATCCAGGGGCCTCCCCAATGTGCTGGAGGAATTCTGGTAGACGGGGCTCCCTGCTTCATATATTTTGGGACTGCCCTAAACTTTCCCAGCTGTGGGACACAATATTTAGGTCTGCATCTAGTTCAGTTGGCTACAGCTTAACCCCAGATCCATCCATGGCTTTATTACTCCTAGATCTGGATAGCCTACCTTTGCCCTATAGGACAATATCTATGCATGTCTTCTTGGCTACCAAATTAGCTATTTTGAGGCACTGGAAAAGCACAATCATCCCTAGCTACCATGAAATCTTATCTGCAGTAGAGGGCACGAGATCTTATGAAAAAATGTATGCACAGAGTAACTTTAATCTCAAGAATTATGAAAGAGATTGGAGGTCATGGAGTTCTTTCTACTCCCCACAACCCCCCCCCCCCCCCCCCGTGCAATCATTCACTTAAAGAAGAACTCCTGCAAAAAAAATGTATTCTCTGACCTGTTAGAAAGGTACATGATATAATCTGTAGTGAATGTCATTTTCTTATCAGAGGCTGAAATTGAGAGTTTCCACTCTCTTCTTATTGTAGCTGTGTCATGTGACCAACTCCCTGACCTCCAACTGACCCAGGACAGGAAGCCAGTAACTGCTCTATTCATTCCTATGAGACTGAAAGTGAGGCTCCCATAGGAATACATAGAGAATTAGACTTCCTGTCCACACATAAGTCTATGGGTGAGTTGGTGGGTCTGATTGCTGGTCACATGACACAGATAAGAAACTTCAGGATGATATAACTCAAAAATTCAGCTACTTGTAAGAAAATGACATTCACTACAGATTACATCGTGTACATTTCTAGCAGGACATGGAATAAAATTTTTGCGGGAGTTCTTCTTTAATGTCCCCAATAAAACATATTGGACATCCTACTGTCTTCTTAACTGGTATCTTCTTACAACATGACATTACCTACCAAAATGTTGTTCTGATGTTTGTAGCAGGGTGCCTCTTCTTTCTTTTACTTTTTGTTGTTTTACAAATTCCAGATTGTTTTCTGCGAGAGTATTTCTTGTACAAAATGGAGATGCACGTTCAACATTTATGTTAAACTATATAACGCTTATAATATGTTGATTGACGTTTCAATGACGTTCTATTTTTGTACCTCATTCTTTTTACATGAATCACTTTGATGTTTTATTGTAAAAACCTCAATAAAAATATATTGACTCATAAAAAAGGGTTGGTTGCGGGTGGGAAGCCATATTCTGAATGAAGCTTGGAGGGATACTCAATTACAAATCGTACACAGAGCCATATTGGCAGTGGCATGCAAAGAGAAGTAAGGGCCCCATAGCAAAGATCAAACCAGGCCCCCCACACAGGACAGGAGGATTTCCTCCTAAACCCCTTTCAATGACCCTTGAGACATTTTCCCACTGCATTGTTTACTAAAAGGTGTTCCTTTAGAGGGTAGAGTCCTGACCAAGTTTTCACCTCCAGTAGAAGAGGAGATAATCTCAACTAAGACTGGGCCCCCCTTGTCCTGGGCCCCATAGCAGTCACATGGTCTGCCGCTATGGTAGTTACTCCCATATTTGGTTTAAATATACCCCCACACCCAGATAGACCTGACCGTATGACAAATTGTCCTAAGTGTGGCAAGAGCTATAAAAACCTATACCATGGGCTCTGGACATGTCCGAAGAGCAAGCAGCTTTGGGAGGGGGAGACTCTGATGGGCAAAGGGTGGAATTAACCCCCCAACTCTTTCTATTTTGGGGTTCGAGGATGTCTCCCCGTCTGTTCCACTCGATTTGTATGGTGGCCAAAAGATGTATATATTGCAGAGGTGGCTACAAGCGGAGATGCCTTCAATACACACTATTGTGGAACAACTGAAAAAGCTTTAGCATATTGAACGCTCCAAAGATAGACACTCTGGGTACTGGAGACTGGGCAGGCTGCTCTTACAAAATACCGATATAGGGCATGTTCAAGGAGATTCTTAAAAAAGGACGTCCATTGGTGGGTAGTTGGATAATTACCGACGCGTTTAGCTGTGGTGGGGGGTAATGAACATGCAATGTTCAAGAGACAGCGCTATTTTTATAACTGCCATAGCTGTGAATGGAGGGTGGCCGCGCATTCGCTGCTGCTCTCTCTTCGCTTTGGAGCCCTGTTCTAGAGATACCAGTGGGTCTCAGAGGTGACATGTTCCAGATAGGCCAAACCCTTTAATGGTATGGTTATTGGATGTACTCAGACTGGTCTGTTTCATTTTTTGTTTCCCTTTTTTCGTTATATAATCTATCGGTACATTTTTTTTCTCCTCTCCTTACTGGTAAAATAATTCATCTGTGGTATTTTCAGGTTACAAAGAAAAAAAAAAGGGGAAGGGGGGTGTCAGTCAGCACATCCCAGTGCGCAGGTGCACGTTGCTATGGCTAGATACACAAAGAAAATAAAATAAATACAATGCAACGGCACACTGCAAACCAAATAAAGTACAAAAATGCCATAGTAATATAAGATATTTTGTTGCTAATGCCACGCTTGTTTGTTTAGTAAATTAGAGATTCTTGGCAAATATATTTTGTACAAAATTATCTGAGCCCGTCTGCCACAAGTCAAGGCGATCTCTGTAAGACGGGAACCTAACACTATTTCCTACCTGTTATGTGCCATAATGGCCTCCGTATAATTCAGGGGGTGTTGGTTCCACATGAATGCTGGGTTGCCTTTAGCTATAAATATAAGATTAAAGCAGAACTCCCGACAAAAATGTTATTCCATGTCCTGCTAGAAATGTACATGATGTAATCTGTAGTGAATGTCATTTTCTTACCAGTGTCTGTATTTTTGACTTATATCATCCTGAAGTTTCTTATCTGTGTCATGTGACCAGCAATTAGACCCACCAACTCACACATAGACGTATGTGTGGACAGGAAGTCTAATTCTCTATGTATTCCTATGAGACTGAAAGTGAGGCTCCCATAGGAATGAATAGAGCAGTGACTGGCTTCCTGTCCTGGGTCAGTTGGAGGTCAGGGAGTTGGTCACATGACCCAGCTACAATAAGAAGAGAGGTTTTTACTCACAGAAACAGTCACTGATAAGACAATGACAATCACTACAGATTATATCATGCACCTTTCTAACAGGTCAGAGAATAAATTTTTTGCGGGAGTTCTTCTTTAATGTAGTAAGTTTGAGGAGAATGTTTTATGAATTATTTATATATTTGCAAGAAATCTATGAATTACTGAAAAAGTGCTTTATATGTACAGTACGTCCGGGAAAAGCAGAGATTCCTGTGCAAGTCTGATTAAGTATAAAGGAAAGATGTAAAGTACCGCTGCGATATTCCATATCAGTGCCGCCATGAAAGGGTTGTCTGGGAATAAATACCTTTTCACAGGAGCCGCAGCCTCCGCTATGGGAAGATTCATACTTACCTGCTCCCTGCAGCTCTGCTCCTGCGCTCTGGCTCCCATATACTCATCTTCCGGCTCCACTGCAGCCAATGACTGGATTCAGCAGTGACATATCCACAGGAGAGTCATGAAGTCAGTTATTGGATGCAGAGGAGCAGGTGATCACACCTGTCCTGAGGATGAATTAAACAAGCCGCGGACTGGAAGATGGACACACGGGAGCCGGCACAATGGAATGGAGCTGCAGGGTGTAGGTAAGTATGATTCTTTCCAAAGCAGAGACAGGTTGTAAAAAGTTACTTATTCCCTGACAACCCCTGTCTAGCAGTTCTGAGATGACTGCAGTCATGTCCAATACTGAACTTCCTCGAATGGTTGCCAATCATCAGTGACTTTTTCCTGTGTCCGTTAAAAAAAAAAATAGATGTGTCCGTGATTTTTTTTTTTGAGGCTGGCAGACTAGATTATATTGGTGGTAATTAGAGATGAGCGAGCATGCTCGGGATGCAATTTTCGCGTATTTGTGTACACATTTTAAAATCGGTACGCTAATGAATACGCATATTTTAATCTGTACACTAATTCGTACGCATTTTGAAAACTTGTACATTATGCGTACGCATTTGTGTACAGATTAAAATATGCGTATGCATTAGCGTACCGATTTAAAAATGCGTACGCAAATACGCGAAAATTGCACCCGAGCATGCTCGGCTGAGCATGCTCGCTCATCTCTAGTGGTAATTATTATTTTACAATTCTGGTTGGCAAGCCTGCTCCCCACTACCTGTGGGCCCACCATGTTGTCTCAGTCGGACATCTAGTATTTCTACTTTAAAGTTCATTAAAGTGAAGAAATATATTAAAACATATGTTTTCTGATCAGGACTAGCCATGAGATCATGGAGTCTTAGTAACAGATTCATCCTCTCAAGTCTTCTATAACGGTGGGGTGAAATTTAGGCTGGTTTCACACAATCGAGTGTCACGCTCCGGAGCATGAGTATGTGGCAGCTCCCGTCCTGACCTCCCAGCACTGACGTTCTGGAATGTATTGGATGACACTGACATAATACTGTCAGTGTTATCCAATATATTCCAGACCTCTAAGGCAGTGATTTTCAACCATTGTGCCTCCAGCTGTTGCAAAACTACAACTCCCACCATGCCCTTCTGTAGGCTGATAGCTGTAGGCTGCCTGGGCATGATGGGAGTTGTAGTTTTGCAACAGCTGGAGGCACACTGGTTGAAAATCACTGCTCTAAGGGTTACATAGCATCATAAATTAGTATAATGCTATGCAACCCCGGCAGTGCTGGGAAGTCAGGATGGGAGCTGCTGCATACTCACACTGCAAGTCCAGAGCCTGACACTCACTAGTGTGAAACAAAAAAATGCAGCTCGAATGTGGACCCATTCACTTCAATGTGGCTGCAAAAGATGAGAACAGCACACGGAGTGTCCATGCTCTCCATATCACAGCTCAGGAGCCGTGTCCATGCTCTCCCTATCACAGCTCAGGAGGCAGGTGAAGGATGAAACTGAGCATGTGCGACCTTCTCAGTGAGCTGGACAAAGAAATAAGAAAAATAACAAACAGCAGGTGGCGCTATACAGATACATTTTATTAAATAACTCAGTGGCTATGCAACATTTTTAATTACATGCAATTACAAAAGTATTCAGATCCAGGTGCTGGTTTCAAAAACTGTAGAATATCTTTAGTGGGACAACCCCTTTAAATTCATGTGTTCGATTCAGTGATGACGTAGAAGATGTTGCTCTGTAAACGAAGTAAGGAAATATGGTCCCATATGGATGTGTAAGAAATCTGATTGTCAGTTATTGCAAACTAAATCAATGGGGGAAAGCTGCTACCTGTGTGAATGGTGTTAATGTTAGTATAACATTCCTGAAACAACCCTCCTTACATGAGGTTGGCGCTATCAGTGAATTGGGGAAAAGAGAGCGTGGTCGTAAGGGGTTATACTTCAAAGTCAGGCAGCTTTTACCTTGTTGATTTAAAGATTTGTACCTATGTCACTGGCTGACCTGTTAAATGTGTGCTTGGCAGGTGAAGACATCTGTGTTGGTCCCATGTACATACTGTATGTGCCTGCATTGCTGACAAAAATGAAGTTTTTATATGTGGAAATGAGCCTCTAGGAGCAACTGGGGCGTCACCATTACACCTAGAGGCTCTACTCTCTCTGACACTTCCACGTCCTCTGCACTTTGATTGACAGGGCCAGGCAGTATAAATTACCAGACTAGTAACTCACACTATACACCGCTTACGCTACTATACTGTCAGTGTATATGACTGCATCTGTTCCTGAAATTATGTCCCAGTCAAGGACTGATTGTAAAGTGTTTTATGTCTTAATAAGGAAAATGAGTGAGTACACGCTGAGATTTTTTTTAACTTTCAAAAATGGACAGTATTTGTTCACATAATTACAGATCTTTTGACAATCATTGACAGACTAAGGGTACTTTCACACCAGTGTTTTTGCATTCCGGCCCACGAGATGTCACAGTTTTCCTGTGAATTTACATAAATCCTTGGCTCACGTGACGATTTATATGTTTTATAATATGAAAATGACTTACTTATGTATATTGTGGGTGAGGTAGAGCACAGAGAGCAGCTTATTCGGGCATGGCAGGCTCTTAGGAAAAGGATTAAAGGGTTAAAAAATCATTGTCATCATTATCACTGCTGCAGAGGATCTTCATTCATGTGGCTTGTAATCTGCGATTTGCCGCTTAAAGTGTAACAGTCATATTTTTTTTTTCTAGTTCATTAGAGCTTGGCCTGTATATCCGAGTTAGGCTACTTTCACACTAGCGTCCGGAGCAAGTCTTGCTTTGGATCCCCAGGACGGAAAACAAAATACAACAATTTGCGGTTTGCTCTCCGGTTTTGTCTGACACAATAGTAAACGGATCCGTCCTCCATTGACTTTCAATGGAGTTAATGACTGATCCTTCCCGGCAATGTTAAAGATAATACAACTGGATCCGTTCATAACGGGTGCAGATGGTTGTATCAGTAACGGAAGCGTTATTACTGAACCCTGCTGGATCCAGCAAAAACGCTGGTGTGAAAGTACCCTTAGTCTGTCAATGATTCTCAAAAGATTTGTAATTACCTTATAATGACAGCTTTCATTAATGTCTCCTGTCCCTTTCCACTGGTCCCTTAAAAGACTGTTGCTATGGCTCATCTAAGAACACAGGAAGAGAGAGGGGCGGTAGTTCACACTGCCTACCTGAATTAGGCTTCAGAGTGAGGAGGCGTGTCTCTCAGTAATCCAATCTGATTGGCTGGCAGGGAGCTGCTGGCTACTGCAAGTGTGTATGTGAAGTGAGGGAAGGCAGTTTTGGCCTCAGAAAACTGGCAGAGGAGCCATCTTGAGAAGATCCTCATATTGTAGACATTAAAACTGTTGCAGAGTATGGTTGCTGGGTGCAGCAGAATCAGTTTAGATCAGACATTGTGGAGTAACAGGAACTGGGTTTATTGGAACATGAATGCAATAACTGAAGGTCACCTTACATGGTGAATGGCACAGACAGGAAAAACAAAATCAAGGAGTTCACTTCAATGTACAGGAAATACAACACATTATAGAAATGCATAGAGAGAGACCACAAGTGAGCATTAGTAACAGCGACATCTAGTGTCACAACAATAAACTGTAGTCAATCCAGCAGAAGTCACTATAACACCCCTTTTCAACAGCTAAGGCTTAGTCTGATAAACCCATCTTCTTTGTAAGCCTTGAGTGTCTTTCAGCGGTCAGGGGCTTTGTAAGGATATCTTGGTTCAGAAGAAAGCTGCCATCTTCCTCTATCTAAATCCGGATGCCGAGGTAATTCTTTATGTTGCCAAGATCTTTGGT
The DNA here is from genome assembly GCA_900303285.1 of Rhinella marina. NCBI lineage: Eukaryota > Metazoa > Chordata > Amphibia > Anura > Bufonidae > Rhinella > Rhinella marina. The sequence continues at coordinate 24,226 of ONZH01027136.1, forward strand.
CTCAAAGTGCTGATTTAGGGTTTGCAGTATTTCTGCTTTATCCCTTTCTTGCTCAAAACAAATCAGGATATCGTTCACGTAAATAAGCAGATAGATCCATCAGTTTGCCAATTTCTTTGTGTATAGGCAGGGGTCTGCTTTACTTCTTTGAAAGTCCTAATGTGTAAGCACGTAATTTATTTTTATATTCCACACTCTGGCTGCTTGCTTTAGACCATATATACTCCTGTGAAGTTTGCATACTAGGTCTGGCCTTTGTTCATCTTTGAACCCTGGTGGTTGTTCCATGTAGATTTCTTCTGTTAACGCATCATGTAGAAACGTAGTTTTCACATCAAAATGTTTCACTTGCGTTTTCCTTGTGATGGCTACTGTCAGCAAAGTCCTTATTGTAGCATGTTTGACTACTGGCACAAATGTCTCATCATAGTCCTTTCCATATTTCTGAGAATATCCTTTGGCTACGAGTCTTGCTTTGTATCATTCAACTGTGCCATCTGCATTGTACTTCACTTTAAAAGTCCATTTACATCTGAGATATGTCTTCCTAGGTTGTAGGTTCATTGGCAGTGCTTGCCTTGTATGAGAGACATACAGGTGGTTTACCTTTGTTTTCTCTCGTTGAGCGCCTCTGTTCTGTGTCTGAGCTTACTTTTGTCTGATCTTCAGTACTGGTAGAGTCTGCACTCACTTCAACTGTTTGTTCAGAAGTTACAGAGGTGGGCTGATCAGTGTCAGTTTTCCCTTCTGTTCTTGCTTCTTCTGTTGTCACTACATTGTCTCTCAGATCTTCAACAAAAGTTATGCTGTTGCTAATGGTAACCTTGTCTGTTTCGGGATTTAGGATTCTGTAACCCTTAACATTGTCACTGTATCCAACAAATACACCTTCACATACTCTGTTTTGGAGTTTGGTGCGTTTTTCTTCTGGAATGTAGATGAACGCTTTGCATCCAAAAACTCTGAGGTGTTTTACACTTGGCTTCTCATTGTGCCACCGTTCATATGGAGTTTTCTCCACTGTTCTAGAAAAGAGTCTGTTCTGGAAATATGTGGCTGTCATTGCCGCCTCACCCCAGTATTTTTGTGGTAGTCCAGAGTCTGTCAGCATACATCTGATCATTTCAGTCAGAGTCCTGTTCTTTCTCTCAGTTCCCCCGTTTTGCTCTGGTGTGTATGGGACTGTCTTTTGATGTTCTATTCCATTTGTTTTAAATACTCTTGTATCTTATGTCCTGTGAATTCACCTCCATTAGCACTCCGAAGTATGAGAGGCTTCCTCTGAAACTTGTTACTGGTCTTTACTACATATCCTTGGAATTTGTCAACAACTTCCCTCTTGTGTTGCATTAGGTAGGTGACTGTGTATTTTGAACAGTTGTCTATGAAAGTCACAATGTACCTCCAGGTGTAGGTGGGTTTAGGGGACCGCACATCACTGTGAACTAGGTCAAGTGGCCTTGAAGATCTCTTCTGACTGACTTTGGGAAGTGTTGCTCTTGTAGCTTTGGATTTGATGTAACATTCACACTTAACAGTAACTGGACAGGGGGATACTGTTAGATCCTTTGTCAGATTCCTCTTTTGTAGTTCCTGTATGCATTCTGGGTGTCTGTGACCTAAATGCCTGTGCCAGATGTGTATACAGTCATGGTGCTTATATATGCATAGTCTCACCTCTTCCTTCACTGTGTTGAGGTGATACAGATGATCATGCAACATGGCACTTGCTATTGTCTGCTTGCCAGCCACGATAGAACACTTGTCACCTTGAAATTTTACAGTGAGTCCTTTGGCTGTTAGACGCTTCACAGATAAGAGTCCTTCTTCTAGATCAGGAACATAAAGCACATCTTTCTCTGGTATGGCTAAATTGTGTCCCCCATCATCAGGGCATACAAGGGTTCCATGAGCCCGGTTTCCACAAATGCCAGTGTCAGATCTGTCTCAGGCTGCAATGTCTCCAGCACATCGATCAGTGCAGTATATGTTTTGGGCAAACTGCACAACATGGCTACGGCGTGACTGTCTGTTATATTTTCCCCAATTGATCTGAGTTGTGCAATCACTTCCAGCATGGCGTTTATATGCTCCTGCATGTCCTGTTCTCTCCTAAGCCTCATTTTGTAAAGTTTCCGCAGCAGAATCAATTTGCTGTTTAAACTGGATCTTTCATGCAGTCTTTTCAGTACATCCCACGTGCCTTTCGCTGTGCCATCAAGGCATATGTGAATTAGCTGATCATCCTCCACTAGTAAGCTTATGGTGGCCTATGCCTGTCTGTTTTTCTTGTCCCAGTCCTGATCATTGTCCTGTGGCCTCTCTGTAGTGGTAACCTCCCACAAGTCATCTCTGGATAATAGCATTTACACTTTAAACTTCAATAGCTGATAATTGTCATTGTTCAGCTTGGCGACTGAGAGTTTAACCTCTGAGTTTCCAGCCATTCTCCCTCCTTTATATATGAACAGTCTTACTTTTCTACAGGAGATGTCTCTAGAAAGCTTCCTTATGTCGATCTCCACATCGGCCACACTGTCTCCCGTTCAGGGCTTTGTTCTGCCTGGGCTTTATCCGATCAGTGGGCCCATAACCTGTTGCAGAGTATGGTTGCTGGATGCAGCAGAGTCAGTTTAGATCAGACTTTGTGGAGTAACAGGAACTGGGTTTATTGGAACATGCATGCAATAACTGAAGGTCACCTTACATGGTGAATGGCACAGACAGGAAAAAAGAAATCAGCGAGTTCACTTCAATGTACAGGAAATACAACACATTATAGAAATGCATACAGAGAGATCACAAGTGACCATTAGTAACAGCGACATCTAGTGTCACAACAATAAACTGCAGTCAATCCAGCAGAAGTCACTATAGCAATAGACTAAGCTGTAAGCTGTTGTATCTCCAACAAAAACAGCCATAACTAATGGAAAAACTCAAGGAAAACAGTGGTATGTGAGGAAACTAAAGATTGCTTTATGCATAATGCTGCACCAGCATAACATTTATTTTTTGATGAAAACATGGCATTTACACTTTAAGCGCATGAATTGTATACTGAAGTAAAATGGTAAAAAATGTCTACGTTGATTTAGGAAAAAGCCAGTGATTCATTCCAATCAATATCACTGAACTGAGAATTTACTGATCGCCGCTGCAGAGGGATCTGCCCCCACCCATAGGATCTTCACTCATGTGGCTTGTCATCCATGATTTGCTGGAATGGTTAAGCACATGAATCATACATTGAAGTAGAGAAAAAAAATTGCCTAAAATTATTTAGGAAAAAGGCAATGATTAATGTGTCATCAGAAAATGAGCTGCTGTTTAAATCACTTTTTTTATGTCTAAGATATTTTAAATTAAATAATTTTTGTTATTTTTAATTTTCCATGTCACTTTTTATATTTAATCAAAAACAAAAAATCCTGCAGTTTTCACACTGGCCACTATGTCTAATAATTGGCGCCACTTCTTGGTCTGTACAGATCACTTTACTGCAGTTATCTATTATTCTAACCCTGCCTATAATGGTATCACCTCTATGTATAGATAAGACAGGATAAGAAACAGATTAGAAAAAAAATAAATGTGTTAGGCTACTTTCACACTAGCGTTTTAAAATTCCGGTATTGAGTTCCGTCATAGGGGCTCAATACCGGAATAAAACGCTTCAGTTTTGTCCCCATTCATTGTCAATGGGGACAAAACTGAACTGAAGACAACGGAATGCTCCTGAAAGCATTCGGTTCCGTCTTCAGACCGGAGAACAAACCGCAGCATGACGGATCCGGCTACACATACACACATACAGACATAGACATACACATAAACATACACACACATATAGACATACCATTACACATACATACTTACATGCTCCCTGGCAGGTCTTCAGAGCGGCGTAGGGACAGGTCGGCGCGCACAGATGACGATTCCACCAGGCGCCCAGCAGAGGGCGCTGTGGGGAATCGTCACCTGTGCGAGCCGTCCTGCTCCTCCGGCGCTCCAAAGACCAGCCGGGAGAATGTAAGTATGTATGTGTAATGGTATGTCTATATGTGTGTGTATGTTTATGTTTATGTGTATGTATGTACTGTGTGACATGTGTGGGGCCGGAGCGCGGTTCCGGCTCCACACATGTCGCTGTGGCAGTCCTGATCCGGCAGCACCCTTCACCTGCCGGATCAGGCCTTCCGCTAATGTGAAAGTAGCCTTACACTAGATAGTACAAGATTAATGTTTCAGCATTTTGAATAGCATGATGCTTTTTAAATGGCAAAGGATTGCAGAGACCCTAATGAAATGTCTTATTAATTGACATGTTAAGTTTGGATAGAAAATTGGGAGGATCCTGTTAAAATTAATAATTCTATAGTGAGGGGTTACAGTTCCTTGCTGATGAATTTGAATTTGAAATGAAATGAAATTGCTGAAGCATGCTCATTCCGATAAGAACTGATACTGAACTATTCTTCTTTTGCAGTTGAGTGAGGAGACGTTCAGCTGGATATAGAGCCATGGACTCAGACAGAGAGAGGGAGAGGATGAGGATTTTTTATGTCTGAAGAATAAAGCAAGAACCTTAGAAAATAAGGAAAATTTAAGGACCTTTTATGAGTGACAAAATATAGTCAGGGATTGTGATTATTATTAATAATAATCTGAATGTGCCATTAATTCCATGGTACTGTACATCAAGAGGGGGTTACACATACATAAAAAATACAAACATGATAAACATGAAACTATTAGACTGGTACAGAGGAGGAGAGGACCCTGCCCACAAGAGCTTACAATCTACAGGGAAGGGGAAAGGACCCAGTAGATGAGGGTAAAAGCTGCTCCTCTGGCTGTGTGGTGGCAGCATGCTCGACTTTCCTGAAGAGGTGGGTTTTCTGGTTACTCTTGAAGGTTTAGATGTTGGGGGAGAGTCTGATGTTCCGAGGTACAGAGTTCCAGAGTAGAGGAGAGGCACGTGAGAAGTCCTGGAGACCATTGTGTGAGGAACAGATGAGACGAGAACAGAGGAGGCGGACCTGAGAGGATCGGAGATTACATGTGGGGAGCAGAGTTGAGGATAGCTTGGAGGAGAGCGAGAGTGTTAGATGGGAGGCCACACAGGAGGATGTTGCAGTAGTCCAGGTGGGAGATGACAAGGGCATAAACTATCATTTTAGTTGACTCAGGTTTCAGGAAGGAGCAAATACAAGAGATGTTCTTGAGTTGAAAGTGGCAGGTGGAGGTGAGGGTTTGGATGTGTGGCTTGAAGTGAAGGGAAGAATCAAATGTTATCCTCAGGCAGTGGACCTGGAAGACTGGAGAAAGTGTGGTGCTATTAATGGATAGGTCAGGTAGGGCGGGTATTGAGTGACATGGGAAAAGGTGATGAATTCTGTTTTCTCTATGTTCAGTTTTAAACAGGAGAAGAATGAAGATGCCGAGATTCTGGATAGAAGGGAAGTGATATCTAGACCAGAGAGGTAGATTTGAACATAGAGGTGGTATTGGAAGCCTTGGGACTCCATGAGCCGTCCCAGGCAAAATGTGTAAATGGAGAAAAGTAGAGGACCCAGAATAGAGCTTGAGGGACACCAACATAGAGACGGCGTGATATGTAATTGTTTGTTGCTATTCACTCTTATTATACCTTTGATGTTTTAATAAGTATGCAGGGTAATGTCTATCCTCTATTTAATCAGATATATATGGGGTTAGTTTACAATAACTTATGGTTTAGGACTCCAGAGATGAAAATGCCACATTTATTCAGATGACAGGAAGATGTTAAAGATATTTACAGATGAATGCGGTAAGGAACGAATTATATGTCCCTGTGGTATAGCCAAGTCCTTTTCTGATGCAACTTCTCAGCCAATTACAGTGCCTTGAAAAACTATTCATACCCCTTGACCTTTTACCCTTGTGTGAAGTGAAAAGAAAATGAGACATGGTTTTCAAAATGTTTAATAAATAAAAATCTGAAAAGTGTGGTGTGCATTTGTATTCAACCCCTTGTGCTCTGATACCCCGAACAAAATCCACTGCGACCAATTAGAAATCACCTGATCAGTAAATAGAGTCCACTTGTGTGTAATGTATTCTCAGTATAACTACAGCTGTTCTGTGAAGACCTCAGAGGTTTGTTAGAGAACATTAGTGATCAAACAGCATCATGAAAACCAAGGAACACAGCAGACAGGTCAGGGATAAAGCTGTGGAGAATTGTAAAGCAGGATTAGGTTCTAAAAAAATATCCCATCGCACAGAGCGCTGTTCAATCCATCATCCGAAAATGGAAGGAGTATGGCACAACTGCAAACCTACCAAGACATGGCTGTCCACCTAAACTGACAGCCCAGGCAAGGAGAGCAGTAATCAGAGAAGCAGCTAAGAGGCCCATGGTCACTCTGGAGGATCTGCAGAGATCCACAGCTCAGGTGGGAGAATCTGTCCACAGGACAACTATTAGTGGTGTACTCCACAAATCTGGCCTTTATAAAATCTTCCTCACAACTCACATGGGATCCTCTCGTCTTCGGAGCGCCGCCAGTAGATCCCTCCTTTCCTTCCCGGTACACCTCCATTGACCAGCAGGAAACTATCAGGAAGGAATGGCCCTGTCCCGATAACTGCCTGCTCAGTCTGTGCATGTAAATACACCTTTACATTGATAGAACATAAAATACATTTAAGATCAACATTTTTAAACTTTTCTAAATTCCTAGAACAATTATTAATTACATAATATTAATAGATCATTTTTTTAAAGCTACTTTTCTACCGACTACTTTTCTACCCAATTCCACAGCCTTGGGACCAAGGGTAGTAGTATTTTTGAAACTACTGTGAAATTTGTGAACTGTTCTCGTGTTCTTGTGAATAAGTGATGTGGAACCGCGTGTGAATGTCGGCTACAAAGGTGCGCAAGGGCGGACTGACACTCTGCAGCTCTCCGCCAAAATGAACCAGGGGGCGACCAGACGTGTCTAAAACAACGCGTATTGCGCTCTGAAGCGCGTCTCATCACTGCTCCTCTGCTAACGAAGCACTGGCAGAAAAGGCTTCAGTTTTTGCGGCAGTATCGGAATTGGACCTCCACAGATTGGTAAAGGGTTGTCTTCTCTGATAAGTCACATTTCCTGCTTCATGATATGGATGGATGTTGGTGTGTCAGGAGAGAAACATCAGAGAACAAACACCCTGCAACCATTACTGGAAGACCACAAGCTGGTGGTAGCACCTTTATGGTCTGGAGAATGGCCCAGAGAATCCCACAAAAACAATCACCCATGTAGAAGGCACTCTCCACCGATCTGGGTATGAATCCATCCTTGCAGATCACGTACACCTGACTGTATATCCACATTTGTATACATGTAGCCTCACCCTTCTTATCCTGCCTGAAAAGCTAAGCAACGTTGGGGCCAGCTCAAGGTGTGATGGAAGACTTGCTAAGAACACGAGATGCTGCAGTTTTTTTAAGGATTGTGGATCAGGTTTATTTTAAAATAATTTGTGTTAATTGCTGAATATGCCAATATGAGTGCATAAGTGGGTGTGATGTGGTTTTACTAGTTACACCCAGGAGACAAAATGTGAAGGGGTTGTCCCATCTCGCTGTTGAGATGCGGGGAGGCGCTGCGCTGCTTCTGTAACTCCCATTGTAGTGAACTGAAGGTACACAAATAGTGGAGCAGATCAAGCTATGCTTTTTCAGTAATTTAGGAGTTACAGATGCAGTGTAGCTTGTTCTGCCACTTGAGTAGCTTCAGTTCACTACAATCAGGGGCGGATTGGCCATAGACCTTACAGGGAAATTTCCCGGTGGGCCGATGCCCAGGGGGCCCCCTGAGCCCTCCTTATGGCCGGCCAGTGGCGGTTTTTGGGGATGTATTTTGTGCTGCTGGTGACGGACTGTGGTATGTGGCTCTGTTGGAGTGGTATAATGTGTCACAATATGGTATTGCTGGCCCGGCCTTCCATCGATTTGGACCCAACTTCAAAACGGGGCCACTTTTCATATTTTTTCCAGGGCCACTTTAAGTTCCCAGTCCGCCCCTGACTACAATGGAAGTTACAGAAACAGCAGAGCCCCAGCCCATGAAAAATGGACCAAACACTGATGCTATCCATGGTGTGTCTGTGGTTTTTCATGGACCCAAAGACTTCAATGGGTGTGTTTGGTCCAAATCAAGGACCAAAGTGGTGCATGCCTCCGAAACTACTGATGTGTGAACAAACACATTCAAATCAATGGGTACGTGAGCTGGAAAGTGTCAATAGCACACGTCAGTGAAAAACGGAAAAGCGAACGAGCCCTTAGACAGATTTTAACCTTTAATGTTCTGTTTTTACACTAGCATCTTGTGAGTAGGAAAAAATCTCTGCAGGAATACTTGGGAGGGGGATTTATCATCTTTTTATTCCGCAAATCTCGTGTCTGTGACTTTTTAAACACCACTTGGGACAAATTCTGTTGTAAGTGGCATTTCTGTGCCACCCTCACCACTTTCTGAAAAAGGGGCGTGGCCAGGGAGGCTGGGCCATTGCCTTTGCTATTAGCTAATGACACAGAAAGCTGTGCAGATCGCTTTTAGATATTGGTGGAAATCGACTAAATTCCTGTGGACTTGGACTGAACACAGATAAATATTAGAATTATTGAATTGAACACTTGCTACCTGTGCCATCTTTTCCTACAGATCCAACTCATTGGAGGCTCAAGCTGCGGCCTCTTCCTTTCTCATACTTTACCCTGAAGCTCTGCTAGGCCTCATACACACGGCTGTTGACCGTAGTGCTTCCATGGGGTTTCTGTCCGCGCCTCCGCACTGCAAAAAAGTAGTGCATACCACTACTTTTTTGAGGTGCAGACAGATCACGGACCCATCACAGACATGGGTCTGGATCCGTCTGAGGAATCTGCACAGATGTTGCCCGTGCATTGGGGGCCGCAAATTGTGGCATAATATGCACTGAACGGCCGTGTGCATGAGGCCTTACATGACATAGTCTCATGGGGAGCAATGGTGGAGACATGACTGCCTCTTTCCAGGTGATTTGCACAATGGCTGCCTGTCTCTAGGTGATGTTGTCTTACAAACACAACACATCCAGGGGAGGCAGGGAAAACAATGTCAGATGTGCTTCTGTACAGACACACATGATGAAGTGCTGTAGGCACTAATACGTTATATACTGTATATATGTGCTCTGAATCTCAATAAGCTGCAAGTTACCTGTTGCCAGAGGTCACATGGCAGGACCGACGCCATTTTTCGTCCTATTCAGATCTCTTACAGATGCAGTTTTCAGGACTAAACTGTGCGGTACTATTTATTTTCTCTATAGAGAGATCCTATCGTGCAGATATAATAAAAGTCTGTGAGCAAAATGTTAAATACATGTATATTAGAACATCGTAGAACTGCGTATTCTCTAAACGGAAAAAAGTAATCAATTAACCCTTTAACTGCAGGGTTTTCTTTCGACCAATGAAGCACTCTTGATCGCTTTAGAGGAGTAAGTCTCTGTATAAGTTACAGGGTCAGGAGACCCCAGTGATTCTACGCTTATGCTTAGTGGAATATAATGCTAGAAATGCAGTGTAGACTGACACACAAGTGGAATAGAAGGAGAAAAGGAGCAGTAGAGGAATGTAACTGCATGCCAATACAGACATCACGCCAGAAGATGTTGCCTCCAAGGACTCTTTACATGGATTTTTTTTTTTTTTTATTTTGACGCATTTAAAATGGTGACTAAAAAACAGAGTATGGAGCCCACTATAGAGACAAGAGCAGTGCTGCTGATGGCCACGCATCATGTGTCAGTACATGTGGCCACCGACATGTGACATCATGGGGACCCAAATGAGCAAAAAAAAGACGCTGGCCGTGGTACAATTTAACGCCGGTTTCCACGCCGGTCACCTCATGGGATTCATATTTTTTCTTTTGTGTTTGCTTGGCAGTCCACAGCCGTCCACCACTAGTCAGGAAATCTCCAGATCTCCACCGTCTGACCACCAGAGGCCGCAGCCACCGTGCGCCCAGCCGCACTGACCTGGGAAAAGAGGACGTCACTGGTAAAAGCATCACCACAGGTCAATCCAGATATAAAGTGGACGAGACATGCACATACATCATCTAACCATGGAAAGTGAGGATCCAAGAGCCGGGACCCCCACCCACCCTGAAGAAGTGGGGCTCTTCCTACACACCGGCACTTCTTGCCACCGAATGGAGCGCCGCTGTTTATGGAAAAAGCTGGAGACCTTAGTTCTTTTACTCTCGGGATTGGCTGGAGTCCCAGATGTTGTACCCCTGCCATTAACATTATAATACAGGGGAAGAGGACCTAGCATGGCCTGATCCCTGCCGATGGGTTCCGGCTCTGCAGGTCCCGGGTCTTTCCCATGTGAAACTGGAAGTCACGTGATGCATGGGTGACCTCTCAACGTTGCACCATTGGCTGCAGTGGTCATGTGACCCACATCAAACCGGATGTTGATGCAGGGAGACCCGGGGGCAGGCAGAGCCAGTAGGGCAGCAATAGAGCCAGAACCTAGCAGCGTATGTATGATTAGCACCACGGCTCCAGCCACGCTAGTGGGTCTGTAGAAATAATGCCAGTCCACGTGAAACCGGAAGTCACGTGCCGCTGCATTATTGGCTGCAATGGTCATGTGACTTACATCCAACCGGATGTTATGCAGGGAGACCCGTGGGCTGGCAGTGCTGGTGGGGCAGTAATGGAGCCAGAACTCAGCAGCGTGCATATGATTAGCACCACGGCTCCAGCCACGCTGGTGGGTCTGTAGAAATAATTCAAGGCTAGGGCCCCCGTCAACTTTAGTTCACCTGCAAGCCAAGGTACAATGGCAGCATTACTGTTCTTATGCATGACTTCACTGCCTCCGTAGAGGAGAAACTCTATAACTTCAAGAACATTTCCCATAGAGACAGAGGAGACAACACATGAGCTGCAGTAATGTTCTGTGATCCACCGGCCGTCCTCACCACATGATATTCTTACCCCATTGACTACGCTGCTCTGCGTCTGTGTGTTTAGCGTCTTGGGCGGATCAGTAGGAATGTGAACCTGGAAACAGAAAGGATCTATTAAACTGGAGCAAAAATACAAATATCAAAGCCGGTTTTCTGACAAACATTTTGCTAAAAAAGTGAAACTTTTTTCACTTTTTGCACCAGAAATTGGCATAAATTAATTCCGAATGTATGTTCGTATGAAGGCCGCACATGCTCAGTTTCATCCTTCAACTGTCTCCTGAGCTGTTATAGGGAGAGCTGAGACACGCCCCTGAGCTGTGATAGGGTGAGCTGAGACACGCCTCCTGAGCTGTTATAGGGAGAGCTGAGACACGCCCCTGAGCTGTGATAGGGTGAGCTGAGACACGCCTCCTGAGCTGCAGCAGAAAAGACACTCCCCTTGAGCTCCCAGCTTGAAATAAATCTAGCAGAGCAATGAATGTGGAGATCCCTGGATCCATGTGAGGTACAGGGCTGGTTCTAGCTTTATTAGAAAGAGATTGTCATGTCTGATTTTCAGTTTTTACATTAGTCATGGGACAACCCCTTTAATAAATCCCGACCCCCCCATTATGTAATATAGAACACACCTCACACCTACCTTCATAGTCTTATCAGTGGACGTTGTGTACAGCGCACCTGCCGAATGCCATATACTAGTGACCTGGGATGCATGTCCTACGTCAAAGCACTGCGCGCGGTGGGGATCACACAGAGAGGATGGAGGGGGGAGAAAAGATGTGACAGCAAAGACAAAAGACATCAGAACTCAGCATCCTCCCTACACACACATGCTGCAATAGATACCACCCCACCTGTCTTATACCGATATCAGGGTATATATACGTACAGGACACACAAACACCAAATATTACACTGAACTGATCAACCAGCAGGTAATAATCTGACCACCAGTAGGTATTATCTGGATATGCAGATCTGCAATCAAAATGTACCAATAGCAAACTGTAATCTCCAGTACCTGCAGCTGCTGGAATGTCCCTCCGTGGCTCCCATACACGTAGATCAGGCCTTGGTTGTCTCCAGCCCATAGCTGTGGAGCTTCATAGGACATGCAGAAGAGGTAGTTATCCAGCTGAGGGAGAGAAACCAGAAATATGGACGATCTCCTCTGTACACCCAGCAATATAAGACTGCGGAGGACACCCTAAAAAATTATTACAACTGGGAACTGATTTTCTCCTGGAGTTTCCCTTTAAGGGGTTGTTCACTCCTGGGGATCTTTTCTACAGTGGTAATCACACTGACCTGATCCCATCGCTGCGTTCCCACTACTTTGCTGCCTGGCGGGCTCTGCAGGTCCTGGGTCTCCCTGTGTCAATATCCGGTTTGATGTGAGTCACGTGACTGCTGCAGCGGTGACGCGTCACCCATGCAAAATGTGAATGCTGAAGCCAGTCACTGGCTGCAGTGGTCACATGACCTACGTCAATCTGGATTTAGACACGAGGAGACCCAGGATCCATAGAGCCGGCGGAGCTGGCATACAGAGGCGGGGATCAGGTAAGTATGACTACCCCAATGGGTCCGGCCACCATTCTGATCTATTACACGGAGGCTTTACTATCTCCTGGATAATCGACAGCTCTATTATGTTGGATGCAATGGCAGATACAATGCAGAGGACAATATCTGTAATTCTCACCACTACGGTTATATTTCACTGCCATATCATATTGTAGAATACAGAAAGAGCTGAGACACAGAATACCCCGTGAATGTGATACCCCTATAATTATATAATAAGAACAAGCAGTGATTAGGTCTCCACCAGACCCTATGGCCTGCCCGGCAGCGCTGTGTCCTGAGGACGCTGACAGGGATCCGGTGACTTGTGAACTAACTGGATGAACCACTGAACTAATCTGCTCCGAGAGAATCCTGACCGACCGGTTCAATGAGACTGAGCGCAGCAGCGCCACCTGTAGTAGTTCACAGGTACTGACTCATGGTGACTGTGACAGCGCTGAAGAGCAGGGCAGCAGCACCGGGCATATTTGGTACAGGGGAGGGGTACAGGGGCCGGCAGGAAGACTGCAGCTCTGGATTAACAAAAACAGGTGAGGAGCATGAACCTAAACACGCACTGTACATACATCGGGGGTCAATACATTTATAAATTTGGTGTATAAAAAGTTGCAAGGCCACGTTTTGTGACTTTTTTAGACGTTCCAGTGACTATATTTTGTCGCACGTGCATTTTTGTGCCGTGCTTTCCACTTGGGACTGGTTGGGACTGGAACTTTGGCCCGAACAAATTTACCATCGTGAGTACAAAAAAAAAAGTACTACTACTGGCTGGACCCACAGTGGTGGCCAATCCATGGTGGCCAAAAAGTGTCTAATGTGGTACGCGTTCCTGTAAAGGGACCAGCCACCAGAGATGGAAACTTGTCCGGCCCAATATTAAGCAGCATTAAAGTACTCCATGGGAACGAGCGGCCAAAAATACTGCAGACATAGACGGGGAGCCACAAAAGCATGGACGAAAACATACCTGCCTCCTGCATCTACTACTTGGTCCCTTCACCTCCCAATGATCTAGTATGGAAACTCCTCTACAGTTCGGCCTCTTTCACACGAGCGTGTCCAGTGCAAAAAACACTCTCCGTGTGGGGCGTGCTATTACAATGATTTATAATGCTGTGTGTCTCCACGACTTTCCTTCTACAAAATTACACGGACGGGAATGCCCAGGAAAGGGAAAATGGGGGTCCTGACTCAAGAAGAACTCCTTGGGGAGAAATCTAGAGGAAGACCCTGAGGAATACCCACCAAAGCTAAAAAGAAAAAGACTCCATGGGGCATGGATGGGAAGGAACCTTACTGGGAAGAGGACCAGGCAAGGAAAAATCCCTGAATTGTCCCATACTAAGGACTAAGCTACTAAAATACTACTACTACTACTTAGATACTAAGCTCCTGGTGTAACGGTCCAGGAGCAGATGCCAGGGCAAGGGGAGACAAGGAGGCACTGGACATACTGAGATATGGAGTAGTGAAGTGTCACCATGAGAAGGAAGAACCCCATCCTGGTGGGAATGCAATCAAACCCTGGGTAAGAAGGGGGCTTTGGCGATGGCTAGGAGGAGAGAACAAAAATACTGTGCATCCCATAAAAGGGGGTAAGAATTGAGCTTCAGGAAACTGGAATATCACAGTTAGGCCTCATTCACACGTCCGTATTTGGGCACATCCTGGAAAACGGTCAGTTTTTTGCGGATCCGTTGTTCCAGGACATCCGTTCCGTTTTTCCGTAAAAAACGGAAAGGATGTATCCATATGTCATCCGTTTTTTGCGGATCCGCAAAAAAACGGAAGGATGAATAACATCTGTACCTTTTCTTTTTTTTTTTTTTCTCCCCTCCTGGAACGGAATCCGCAAATACGGATGACATGCGGATGCCTTTCCGCATTTTTTGCGGATCCATAGACTTTAATTGTGCTACAGACCGCAATTCGGGAGAAAAGTAGGACAGGAGGATTTCTTTATGCGGACAGTCGGAACGGACACACGGATGCGGACACCACACGGTGTACTGTCCGCATTTTTTCGGGACCCATTGAAATGAATAGATCCGCATCCTATCCGCATAATTGTCCGCAATTGCGGAAAGGATGCGGACACATTATACGGACGTGTGAATGAGGCCTTAATCTAAGGCAAGATAAAATCCTTGGACACTGGAAGTCTCATGAAAAATGTCAGGCCCTGGAAATAAGAGATGAGAAATGCTTGTCTGTGAGCCTCCAATCAAAGTGAGGACCTGAAGATATCAGAGAGAAGATTCTGGAGAGAAGGAAAGTGAAGAAAGAAAAAAAAACGTAAAACTGAATTTGAGTTCACAAACTGTAGTAAAGACTTAAACCTGAGGAGAGAGTAAAACATCTAAGAACCAGAAGAGAGAAAGGAGGGAGGAAAAAAGAACCAGACTGGGCTCAGAGATGGGGGTGCAAGGAGCAGATGTGGTCAGCTTCCCCGGTCATTGTAGATGGTCTAAGATGTAGGAATAGGTACTCCAAGCGAGGGTACCCAGACAGATGGACAAGGACTGGCCACATCAGGCAAATTATAGCCAGATTATCAAAAGAAAGATGGAGAGTCAGCAAGAGCAGGAAAAATAATTATGACCCATGGGAAGAGTGAGCAGGTTCTGCAGTTGCACTGCCCTTGGAGGGGTAAATGCGGTGAAACAATAGCCAGACACCAGAGAAGATATGAGGATAAAGGATTAGACGGCAGGAGCTGGCCGAGACTCCATAAAGGTGTCAGTGTGTAGTGATCAGCGAGCGCAGTTACACCCAAGGAGGCCGACAGGTGTGAACATTCCAAGGTGAAAGGAATGTCTGGCATTTGCTCAAAGGGAGTAAATTGGCTGCCTGGGGCCTGGAATACCTGCGGGGCCACATCTGATACAGGATCCAGCAGCAGAAAAATAAGTCCCCACCTAAGTAGGTGTCACAACCAGGTCAGAGAGAAGGTCCAGCGATGGGCCGAGGACTTCTGCATATCTATGCCGTATAGACCATCCAGGACTGGAGCCTGTAAGTCTGTGTGCCAGGTACAATCTAGACCAGGGATCAACAACCTTCGACACGCCGGCTGTCGTGAAACTACAATTCCCAGCATGCCCCAATTATTTCTATGTGAGTTCTTAGAAGAGCAGAGAAAGTATGCATGCTGGGAGTTGTAGTTTCTCAACAGTTCGAGTGCCGGAGGTTGCCTACCCCTGATCTAGACCCAGGAGGGTTTGTCAGTTTGACGATGATATAATTACTCCGCCTGATGAAGGAGGCTTTATGGTTGCCAGGTGTTGGCTAGAACCAAAAACATTTGCCAGATACAGCATTTGGCGATGATACGATTACTCCGCCTGATGAAGGGGGTAACGTAAGTGTTGGAGCACACCATAACTCTGCATATCTGGTAGATGCGGTGAGGAAAAAAGCAGCTGGCTGGAGCCTGCAATAGCCACGTAACCAGAGAATGTCAAGTGTCGGCAAACCGGCCTACTTTTGTGGATGGGAAATTACCCTTGTGACTCGAGGAGTGCCTATCCACTAAAGGGGAGCTCAACCAATTAGAGAGGTGGAGATGTCTCTCGGTGGAAGTTTGTTTTTAACCCTCCAGATGAAGTAGTGTATGGCAGAAGACAGCCTGGCACTCTGCTGTGATAAAGAGGTGTCCCCTGACCAGGTAGGAAGGAAAAAGAGGTCGGAGGAAGGATCTAGGATGCTGGGGAAGAGCGGGACCTATCAGAGGAGACCCTAGGAGAAGAAACCCAAGAAGCCATAAAAAGAGCAGGATGAAGTGCCCTAGTCCCCAGCAGAAGCTAGGGACTAGAGTAGAAGTAGAGGTCAAAGACTTTAAAATAATGTATGCCCAGAGGGAGGATGAAGCAACCCCCACTGGGGAGAGAAAATGGCCCAAATAAAACCTCTGGATGCCGGAAAAAAAGTGGGAACTGGTACAGCCTGGGCCCGGCAGAAGCTGTGGACTTCAGTAGATGGCGCAGCCCGAAAATAAGGCACCCCTGGCGGGCTGACACGACGAGAAGGGTAAAAAAAGCTTCAGAAAAGGTATGCCTGGGGGGGAGGAAAGGGGGGACAACACGACCCCCAGTTATGGAAAAAAATGTCTCAAAAAGAGCCCCTGCGTGCCAGTAAAAGGGCAATAACCAGCATAGCCGGGGGCTAAATTGGAAGAGTGGCTGAGGAAAGATGGACAGCCTGGGAAGGGGTAGCCAGGGACCGGAGGGGGGAAATGAGGGGGACAGAGGGGTCCACACAGGAGGGATGGGAGGCTAAAGAGGATATAACTCGGAGGGATGGGTAACATACCATCCGGCGTCTTCTAGTGCTCCAGAGTCACTGCAGATGCAATATCGGGGACGGGTGACCGATGAGGTTCCGAGGTACTATGGGCTGGGTAGCAGCTACAGATGCGAGTCTGGTCTTCACCTGGTTTCAAAGCTGACAATCTAAGCTTTTAAACATGACCAAGATAGTAGTGAGAGTTGAGACACCCCATACACATAAGGTAGTCGGCTGGTCCCAAGAAAATGGCAGGTTTGGATGACTTTAATCTGATCTATATGGCATGTTTTACTTCAGTTTATTAAAGAGGTTTTAAAAATTGTTTAAAAGAAAAAAAAGTGTTTAAAATTGATGTTCTGAGGATAGGTTATGAGTATCTGATTTGGGGGCTGTTTGAAGAGTCTGCAGTGCTCCGCAGAGTGCCGCCGCTTCCTCACAACTTACCATGCACAGCACCATCCATAGTATAGTGGACTTGCTTAGTACTGCAGCTCAGCCACACTTGAATGGAACTGTGCATAAACCATGTGAGCAATGATGTGACTGGCCTAGGAAGAGGCTGCAGCGCTCAATGGAGTGCTGCAGCCTCCTCAAACAGTTGGACCTCTACCGATCTGATATTGATGACCTATCTTGAAGATAGCTCAGCGGTTTTGAAACACTCGGAAAACCCCTTTAACCCCCAATGGTCACATTAAAATTGGAAAAACCCTCCCAAAAATGTCACTTTTTTACTGTAATTTTTGAATTTCTGTTTGAAGTAAATCTTGTTGGCGCACAACTCAGGGGACACAAGTGCATTTTTTTACACCTTATAGTTAATTCTAGCCTTAAAGGGGTTGTGTCACAAAGCATATTCTATATATTTCAAACCAGCACCTGGATCTGAATATTTCTGTAATTACGTAACATGTAATCAGAGGCATAACCAGAAGTCACTGAGCCCCACAGCAAATTTTTGAACAGCTATTACCCTCCCACTCACTTCCCAGCACCTTCCTCCTCCTGTAAAACCCTCAGTCCTGGGGTTAGCCAAGATCGTTCTCTGAGACCAGGCCTGGCAGCCGCTCCGTCCATTTCCTATATAATGTCATTGTATAACACTGTTGAGGGAGCCCTGACAAAAAAAAAATCTTTCAGTCCTCCTTCTGGCCCGCCCCCTTATGAGTTTGGGACCCATAGCAGCTGCTTCCAATATAGTTACGCCCCTGCCTTTGCTTAAAAATGTAGTATATCCACTGCGCAATTCAATAAATTGTATCTGTATAGCGCCACCTGCTGTTTGTTCTTTTCCTTATTTTCTATCCGTTTCACTGAGGTGGTCGCACATGCTCAATTTAAATCTTCAACTGTTAGAAGCTGTGGCAGTTACAGAGAGAGACCTGCAGCAGAAAGGACACACCCCCTGTGCTGCCAGGTTGAAGATAATCTAGCAGAGCAAATGGAGAAGAGAATGAGGAGATCTCTGGATCCATGTGAGGTGCAGGGCTGGTTCTAGCTTTGTTACAAAGAGATTGGCATGTTCTATCTCATGTCTGATTTTACATCAATCATGGCATAACCTCTTCAAGGACCAGTAAAATTTTTCCCCTGTGTTCCAGGGCTCCTAACTTTTGAATTTAGTTACTTTGAACGCTGCAGGACGAAAGTTTTTTTTAGAAACCATTTTTGGTTACACACAGTATATTAAATAACTTGTATTAATCATTTTTTAGGGGAAAAGATTTTGAAAAAACATAAAAAAATTTTTTAAACTATTTTTTCTCTCAGATACTTCAGGCTGTCAGCTCCCCCACTGCCCCCTCCCCCATGTTTCAGGGTGGCTGAGATCACAGACTGCTTTAGGGGGGAGGGCTGCTTTATCACTTCATATCTCAGGCTTGGTAGCACCCAGAGATATCGGCCTAACATGCAGTGATTTTGAACTGCCAGGGCTGGAGTTTTTTTTCAATTACGATGGGAGAACGGCTGTGTATTACCTCCCACCAGCATTAACATGAGCGGAGAAGCAGTACCTGCGGAATCATCTCGATGTAATTGTAAATCATAGACCGCTAATTAATTGATGTACCGAAGGACTGGTAACATTTTCCTCCTCTGTGTTCCAGCGGTCATAACATTTTAATTTTTTCTTCTAAAAATTTTCTTGATTTCCCAAGAGGAGTTGTATTTTTTTAAGGAACCATTTTGTTGTACATACAGTGTATTAACTTTCATTTTATATATAGGAGGAAAGCTAAAAAACAGCAATTTTAACATTATTTTGTAATTCATTTACGGCGTCCACTTTGTGGTATAAGTAACATGATAACTTTATTCTGTGGGTCTTTCCTCCTCCAGGCTGTCAGCTCCCCACATGCCCCCTCTGCTCCTCCAGACTGAAGGGGGGAAGGCTGCTTTAGCTGCTCATATCTTGGGATTAGTGGTAGCTAGAGATATAGGCCTAGTCTTCCAAGTTTTCAAACAAGACCAGAATCACAGCCTTACCTCCTCTATATCGGGAGATATAGCTTATAGAAATCCAGTTGGCAGTGAATAAAGCTTAAAGTGAAAGTAAAAGCAGGTTTCGCTGTATTCACTCTTAAACTGATTTCTAACAGCTATATCTCCAGATGTAGTGGAGATAATGTTGTGATTCTGGCCTTGTTTGAAAGCTTGGGAGACCAGGCCCATATTGCTAGTTATTACCAATCCCAAAATATGAGCAACTAAAGCAGACCTCATCCCCACCTCCCCGTCACCCTGCTGCTCGAACTCTGCTACGTGGTTATGGATGAAGCATTGTCACAGCAGTAACCAATCATTCAGCACCATCGACAGTTCTAGACTACCAGATGACAGGGATTACTTTCTACCAAGCAGAGACGTCACATATAGAAATATGTGAAAAGGAATAAACTTGAAGAAGGATCTGCCTGTAGTTTACATAACTATAATCCCACCTGTATTCTCTGTAAAACGGCATTAACCCTGCGGTCAAACACGACCAAGGTTCTGTCCTCGCTTCCAGACACGATGTGACGGTCGTCGGCCGCAAGTGATAAAACTGGACTGGAATGTATCTTGCGGGACTTTATCAATGGTGAAGAAGCTGAAAATTGGATAAGTAAAATAGTCATTGTACCACAAATATGTATCATGCAAGGACTTCAATGAGGGACACTAAACGGGGAGGCGCTCTTGTATTAGTGCCTATGGAAAGTAATGTCAAACGGTAGTGGTGGAAACTGGTACTGCAGGTAATAGACAACAAGGTACTACACTGTGTGTAGCCGATTCCACAGTACTGTATCTCACCTCTTGGGTCATACACACTCACTCTCTTGTCGTAGGATCCTGCCACCAGGATGTCTGGCAGGTAGGCCAGGCAAAGGATCGCAGCTCGCCCCCTGCATAGAGATTAAGGTGAGATTATAATGATTCTGTAATAAGGTGTTAGAGTAAGTCACCAGCATATTATCTGTAGGGGTGCTAAATGTAAAGCTATAGGTTGCCAGTCATATGCAGCATAATGTTCCAGGTTCTTAGCAATTTTAGGCTAGGGGTGATAAGTCCTCAGTGGAAATGACCTGCAAAGTATGTGACCCCTTAAGGGCGGTCCCACAGTTCATTATGATATGTAGCGTCAATAGATAAGGGCGGAGGGAGATAGTTTGTGACATGTCCTATGTGCAGATATCTTACTTGATGTCCTGAACCAGCTGTCCTTCAGCTCCAATATCCCAGATCTTCATGGTGCTGTCCCAGGACCCGGAGCACACCCGATTCTCACAGGCAGCCAGTGACCAGGCCCAGCCCTGCGGGGAAAATCAGGCGTTCCTAGCAACAAATGCAACTTTTTGTGTGTGGAGTCGTAACCAGTAACCATGGGCCAGTTCAGGACATGCAATGTAAGGCTACTTTCACAATAGCGTTTCTATTTTCCGGTATTGAGATCCGTCATAGGGTCTCAATACCGGAAAAAAAACGCTTCCGTTTTGTCCCCATTCATTGTCAATGGAGACAAACTGTTATGGGGACGTAACATTTGGTTCCGTCCCCATACCGGAGAGAAGCATTGAAGTTTGCTTTCCATCCTGGGATGCGGAACCAAACGGATCCGTCATGACCCACAATGCAAGTCAATGGGACGGATCTGACACAATAGAAAACGGCAATGTTAAACATAATACATCCGGATCCATTCATAACGGATGAAGATGGTTGTGTTATCAGTAATGGAAGCGTTTTTGCTGATCCCTGCCCGATCCTGCAAAAACCCTACTGTGAAAGTAGTCTTATCATACACCTATTAGGCTTCATGCACACGACTGTATGTGTTTTACGGTCCACAAACCGTGGACATGCCGCCATTTTTAACATTTTTTGATAATGTCTTATCCTTGTCCTCAAAACAGACAAAAACAGGACATGTTCTAATTTACTGCAGGTCGGTGGAGCGGATTTACAGATGCGGACGGCACATGGTGTGCTCTCTGCATTGTTTGCGGTCCTGTTAAAATGAATGGGTCCGCATCTGATCAGCAAATAATGCCGATCGGACTTGGACCAAAAATACAGTTGTGTGCATGAGGCCTTTGTAGCAGTGGGCTCCATAGCGGCTGCTATGCCTGCTACCCCTGCACAGGGATCAGAAACCTCCAGCTGTGGTGAAACCACAACTCCCAGTATGCACACTTGACTCCTATAGAAGTGAATGGAGCATAGTGGGAGTTGCAGTTTGACAACAGCTTGAGTGCTGAAAGTTTCTGACCCCTGACTGATGCAGCGCCCTCTAGCGTACAGCGTCGATACCTTATGGGTTCCGGTTTTGTCCTTCCCCAAGGGCTTCACTATGACTTTCTCTTGGTCTTTTCCCAGGTTTTGTAGGTTCCAGAGGCAGACATTTCTGTCCCGCGACCCAGACACACATAAAGACCCGCCCTGCGGAGAGAAATGATCATATGATCACCTTCCATGTACTCATCACAGATCATATGTTCTACATACACACACATGATGGAAGGACAGACGTATATAACACACCTGTAACAGGAGGACGGCATCTACAGAGGCGTAATGCCCATCAGCCAATGAGAAGTGTTCTATCTTCTCATGATCCGACCAATGAGAGAGCTGCTCTTCTAATTCTATACAAGCCGACGGCCAATCAAAGTCTTCCTCTGTAAAGAGAACGAAAGAAAGGCAGGATCAAACATGACGTGATGTCTGTGTATTAGGATGAGGAGAGGTCTGTGTGTCCTGATGTCTGTGTATTAGGATGAGGAGAGGTCTGTGTGTCCTGATGTCTGTGTATTAGGAGGAGGAGAGGTCTGTGTGTCCTGATGTCTGTGTATTAGGATGAGGAGAGGTCTGTGTGTCCTGATGTCTGTGTATTAGGAGGAGGAGAGGTCTGTGTGTGTCCTGATGTCTGTGTATTAGGAGGAGGAGAGGTCTGTGTGTCCCTGATGTCTGTGTATTAGGAAGGAGGAGAGGTCTGTGTGTCCCTGATGTCTGTGTATTAGGATGAGGAGAGGTCTGTGTGTCCTGATGTCTGTGTATTAGAGGAGGAGAGGTCTGTGTGTCCTGATGTCTGTGTTATTAGGAGGAGGGAGAGGTCTGTGTGTCCTGATGTCTGTGTATTAGGAGGAGGAGAGGTCTGTGTGTGAGTCCTGTATGTCTGTGTATTAGGATGAGGAGAAGGTCTGTGTGTCCTGATGTTCTGTGTATTAGGAGGAGGAGAGGTCTGTGTGTCCTGATGTCTGTGTATTAGGAGGAGGAGAGGTCTGTGTGTCCTGATGTCTGTGTATTAGGATGAGGAGAGGTCTGTGTGTCCTGATGTCTGTGTATTAGGAGGAGGAGAGGTCTGTGTGTCCTGATGTCTGTGTATTAGGATGAGGAGAGGTCTGTGTGTCCTGATGTCTGTGTATTAGGATGAGGAGAGGTCTGTGTGTCCTGATGTCTGTGTATTAGGAGGAGGAGAGGTCTGTGTGTCCTGATGTTGTGTATTAGGAGGAGGAGAGGTCTGTGTGTCCTGATGTCTGTGTATTAGGATGAGGAGAGTCTGTGTGTCCTGATGTCTGTGTATTTAGGAGGAGGAGAGGTCTGTGTGTCCTGATGTCTGTGTATTAGGAGAGGAGAGGTCTGTGTGTCCTGATGTCTGTGTATTAGGAGGAGGAGAGGTCTGTGTGTCCTGATGTCTGTGTATTAGAGATGAGGAGAGGTCTGTTGTGTCCTGATGTCTGTGTATTAGGAGGAGGAGAGGTCTGTGTGTCCTGATGTCTGTGTATTAGGAGGAGGAAGAGGTCTGTGTTCCTGATGTCTGTGTATTAGGATGAGGAGAGGTCTGTGGTGTCCTGATGTCTGTGTATTAGGAGGAGGAGAGGTCTGTGTGCCCTGATGTCTGTGTATTAGGAGGAGGAGAGATCTGTGTGTCCTGATGTCTGTGTATTAGGATGAGGAGAGGTCTGTGTGTCCTGATGTCTGTGTATTAGGAGGAGGAGAGGTCTGTGTGTCCTGATGTCTGTGTATTAGGAGGAGGAGAGGTCTGTGTGTCCTGATGTCTGTGTATTAGGAGGAGGAGGAGAGGTCTGTGTGTCCTGATGTCTGTGTATTAGGAGGAGGAGAGATCTGTGTGTCCTGATGTCTGTGTATTAGGAGGAGGAGAGATCTGTGTGTCCTGATGTATGTGTATTAGGATGAGGAGAGGTCTGTGTGTCCTGATGTCTGTGTATTAGGATGAGGAGAGGTCTGTGTGTCCTGATGTCTGTGTATTAGGAGGAGGAGAGGTCTGTGTGTCCTGATGTCTGTGTATTAGGAGGAGGAGAGGTCTGTGTGTCCTGGTGTATGTGTATTAGGAGGAGGAGAGGTCTGTGTGTCCTGATGTCTGTGTATTAGGAGGAGGAGAGGTCTGTGTGTCCTGATGTCTGTGTATTAGGAGGAGAAGAGGTCTGTGTGTCCTGATGTCTGTGTATTAGGAGGAGGAGAGGTAGATGTGTGCCCTGATGTCTGTGTATTAGGATGAGGAGAGGTAGATGTGTCCTGATGTATGTGTATTAGGTATCTCTCTTATCGGTCGGCACCACGGAGAACTTGGCGTCCGGTGCACGTGTCTCGGGGATGGTTCCCGATTTCAAACAGGTAAAAGGAGAAGACCGGCACTCAGGAATCCTTTAGATGCTAATTTATTAAAGTCACATATCAGTGACACGTTTCGGCACTAACCGTGCCTTCATCAGACAATGCATGTACAGAAATGAAAAAACAGAGTTTAAATAACCCGCCTTACATCAATCAGGTGATGTCATATCACCATGGCAACAAAAGTAAACAAAAACAATTGTGTCCGGCAAGATTGAAAAATAACAAGAAAACAAAAAAACAGCAAGGAAAATGCTATAACTTTGTGTGATCCATCAAGTTGACTCGGATTAGGTCCGCTGAAAAGAAAAATATACAATGTATCACTGTGGGGGAAACAATAATATCAGCAACTGAAATTTTTACAGAAAGCAACTAATTGCATAATCTCGATTGAGGCCTTTAGGTTCCATCGTTTGTAGACGATGGATCCAATATGCCTCCCTTTTCAACAATAGTTTGTTTCTATCGCCATGGCGCCATGGCAGTGATACATTGTATATTTTTCTTTTCAGCGGACCTAATCCGAGTCAACTTGATGGATCACACAAAGTTATAGCATTTTCCTTGCTGTTTTTTTGTTTTCTTGTTATTTTTCAATCTTGCCGGACACAATTGTTTTTGTTTACTTTTTGTTGCCATGGTGATATGACATCACCTGATTGATGTAAGGCGGGTTATTTAAACTCTGTTTTTCCATTTCTGTACATGCATTGTCTGATGAAGGCACAGTTAGTGCCGAAACGTGTCACTGATATGTGACTTTAATAAATTAGCATCTAAAGGATTCCCGAGTGCCGGTCTTCTCCTTTTACCTGTATGTGTATTAGGATGAGGAGAGGTTGATGTGTCCTGGTGTCTACTTACGTTCTACCACTGGGAAGTTGGAGCTGACCCTCTTCTGAACCCTCACCCTCCAGGTCATCTTCTCTGACACAATGTCTCTGAGGGTGCGGCACACCAATGGCAGCACACCGAGGATGAAACGTGCGTCCAGATATGACAGTATGTGCAAGATAAGTTCAAGTGGAAGAAGTAAGAGCAGTGATGTCACCTCTCCACCCTCCACTGATACTGGAGACTTCTTCAGATCCAGGCCACCATGCTGGATCCCATCCTGAGCTTCCATCGGCAGAGTGTGTGGTGCCCGACTAGCTCTGTCCTGCAGGGTCACCGTGTGAAGGACTCTTGACACATAATCCATTGCTTGTCTTTCTGGGTCTTCTGAGGTTTCCCCATCAGAGTCGTTATCAGACTCTGCCTCCCGAGGGCTTGCCATGTTGATTATGGGAGAGGGCAAAGAAACCTTCAGCAACTATCTCTGCATCTACACCAAGGACATAAACATGGTGAAGACAGGGGCCTGACAACCACCTCAACCCATAATACAATGTTCTCATGAGGTCTACAGGATAGGTCATCAATATCAGATTGGTGGGGGTCCAAGCCCTGGCACCCCCACTAATTAGCTGGCACCAGAAGCGTATAAATGGACAGAGGTTGAAACAGAAGGCTCCACCTAGTGGCTGTGCCAGGAACTGCAGCTGATCTCCCATTCAATGGAGACTACACTGGTCACTACACTGTGGATGTAGTCTTCTGCTTCTGGCTCTGCCCACTGTTAGGTTTGTGACGCGTGTGTGGGGGAGGGGGTGCATGGGGGGTTGCCACAAACAGCTGATCATGGGGATGCCAAGTGTTGGACCCTCACCGATCTGATACTGATGACCTATCCATAGCTTAAAAGGTGGAAACCCCCTTTAACCCCTACAAGACCCTGCAATTTTCTGTATTTGCTTTTTCGTCTTTTTACTGCTGACATTCCCAGAGCCATAACTTTTTTATTTTTCAGTTACAGGACAAGTTATACTTTCTAATGGTACCATTTCATACTGCAAGGATGTAGTGAGCAGCTGGAAAAAAAAATCCAAGTAGGAAGGAATTGAAAAAAAAAATGCAATTCCGCCATAGTTTTATGGGTTTTGTTTTTACGGCGTTCACTATGCGGTAAAACTGACTGTTACTTTCATTCTCCTGGTCACTACGATTATGGAATATATAGTTTTTTTGTGTTTTAATACTGAAAAAAAAAAAATTTTTTTTTTTCATTTCATCTTCATGTTCTGTCTAGAGAGCTGTATGGGCCCACTTTTTGTTGGACCATCTGTAGTTTTTATTGCATTTTGGGTTGTGTTTGACTTTTTGATCTTTTTTTTTCCATGTTTTGGGAGTTGAAGTGAAAAATGTTGAATTGGTCATTTAGATTGTTTTTTTTTCCATTACGCCATTCACGTATGGGAATAATATTTTTATTTTTTAATAGTGATGGCATTTACAGACGCAGCGATCCCCATGATGTTTAATTTTTTTTACTCTAGGGAAAGGCTGGTGATTTTAACTTTTATATTTTAAAAACTTTTCTTTGCTTTTTTTTTTTTTTAAGTCACCCTAGATTGCCACTTGTATTCTGTAATGGGTATCTATCCATTACAGAATACAGGATTCTCTATATTCCAATGTAGTGCTGCCACCTGTAGGTCAGCATTGGAATATACTTGTAATTGGCCTTGAAGTCTCGTACGGGCTCAGGCCTATTACTAGTACGGATCGTCTTTGCCTACCTCAGCCAGAAGAAGTTGGCCTGGCCTAGGAAGTGCACGGCTTTCATACTTCGCGCTCTCAGATGCCGTGGTCCCATTCGGCCGTGCTTATCTGAGGGGTTAAATGCCTGCCCATCTTTTGTATTTTAATGCTGCTTTCAACTGATTTACGTTAAGCGCATCTCACTGCCACTCTTTTTGTTACTGTTGATAAGGTGTTCGCAAAATTCTTTTAAAAAAAAAACAAAAAATACAAATGATATGAATAAGAAACCAACTTCAGCCTTGTGTCTCTGATTGGGTCACTGATTGCAGGGGGGAGTCCTCTTATATCATACTGCGGTATGGACTGCAGCATGATCAAAGTGTTAACAGTTGGGATCAGAGCTTCCTGGGGCGGGCTCTAAACACCCCCCCCAACTGCAGCAACATCAAAATAACTAGGACCTGCACCACCTGCTGTCAAAAAGAAAGGGGGTGCTTGTTAGGGGACGTAACCATGGTGATCACAGTCACATTTACCATCCACTTCCATTGAGTCATGGTTGCTCATGGGCAGGCAGATAACACTTTGGAGAGACCTGGTGACATATACCAAGAAGTATCAGCTAAATGAATGCAAATGTTTCCAATCTATACCTATTATATGAGGCTTAAGGGGCTTGTCCAGCGCTTTCTTCCAGGAACAGCGCCACCCCAGTCCACAGGTTGTATGCAGTATTGCAGCTCAGCTCTATTCACTTCAATGGGGCATTAATACCATATACAACCCATGGTTTCTGGATGAAAGCAGTCAGTACAACCCCAACACTGATAAATACTATACTGGCAGACTAAGGGGCCCCCACAGAATAGGCGCAGCTATGCCCAGTAAATACAAGCACACATCGGCCGAGGCGCCCGCTAATCACCATCATTTATACATTTCCTGACGTCCCTCTCAATCTACTTATTCTACACACCTGTCTCCTAGGACACCGCCCATACTTCCGGCCCCTGTCAATGACGTCACCGCGACAAACTTTAGCCGGACCGTACCGATAGTGTAACCGTGGAAACAGTAAAAGGAGCCAATAAGGAAGCGAGGGGCGTGGCTTTGCGAACATAAGGCGGCCTTGCTTTTACTTCTTGTGATTCGAGTGCGCACCCTGCTGTTGAAAAGGTGGTACAGCACTCTAGGGAAAATGAAGTTTGTTTTATTTTTTTAATGTTAGGATGCAGGTGTAATTCACACAAGGCTGGTATGGACGTACGTACCGTATATAGCACCCAAACAGTGTAGGATTTAGGTCCCAAACAGTGCCATACAGTACATATTCAGTGTATAAATTGTAAAAACGGCATGAAGGGTGCTATACTCACCCAAATGTTGCTTAGTTTCAATGAACTACCAATAATTGCACTTCACTTCCCTGTCCCTTTAAATTTATACCACTATTCCCACAGTACAGGGTACTCATGGAGGTGGGGGGACACTCGAGAGACCAGCTAAAATCCAGGACTGTTCTGCTTTATAGGTTGTGCTCATGTTTATGCTTTCTTTGCTCCCTTCTGCACCCCCCATTACCACATGATCTGACTACAGAGCAGCCATGTTTGTAGTCTGTTGTCATAGAGACACACAAGTCTGCAGAGGCGCTACATACCCAAAACAGGACAGCAGGGATCAGCATCTTCTGGCATTTCAGCTGCAGTTAAACTTCAACTCCCAGTATGCATACACTTTACTCGGCTGTTCTTGTAACTCTCATAGAAGTGAACGGAGGATTCTGGGAATTGTAGTTTCAAAACACCTGGAGCATCGGAGTTGCCTATTCCTGTAGTATAGGTTTTTTTTCACTGTATGCTCTCACCCTTAGGGATCATGCACCTGACCATTCTTTGGGTCCGCTGCAGACCCATCTGTTACGCTCCTCTATGGCCCAGTAAAAAAAAAAAAAATAGATCATGTCCTTTTCTTGTCCGTTTTGCAGACAAGAGTAGCCATTTCTATTATGGGCGGACCGTTAGTTCCACAAATTGCGGCATCCATGATTTGTGGGCAAGGTCGTATGAATGAGGCCTTAGGGGTACAGCAACACTGGTCCCGGCCAGGGTCACAACGATCCCTTAGTAATGTATGGGATTGCAGTTCGAGTCACAAACAATCCAGCAGTGTTGGATTCATTTCCACTCTGCAACCAGTGTCGCCATAGCCTTAAGGTCTATATGGAGCAATCGTGGCAGCATTGTGTCTTGATACATGTTATGGCCATGGTTTCCAGTGTCTGTGAGATCCACTTACATACACAGGTGGACCACATTGATCGCCTTAGCCTTGGGAAGTCTGTATTTCATATACAGTAAGGACAAATTCAGACGCCATAACATAGACATATCTTAGAATCCGTATTACAGCTGCAACACCCAGCTTCAAATCATTATTTTTATATATATATATATACACATATACACACACACATACATACATACACATCATGCCATCAGGGCAGGAATTGTGGCCCTAAGATGGATGATAAATATGGCTCAGTGTTAAGGGGTCCGAAGGTGGTGTTCAGGAGGTGCCCCATTAATAAAACAAACCTGTCTGCACTCCCACCACAGCCTGACGGAACGGAAATTGCTTGGTCAAATGATAGCTGGGGCCAATCATATCGCCGGTAGAGACATAGCGGCTCATCTGATCGTGATGCAGGGTCTTTGGGTCACATAATCCATGGTCGCAACAGGAAATGTGGCAGTCAGCCGGACCTCAGAGCATATTTCTGAACGGGCCTCCCCCTCAGACTGGGATAAAAGATACTGACCTCTGTTCTCCTGCAGGCGCCTCCGCTGTTTGTGCAGCACTGTGTCTGGGCACATCAGGTCATAGTGCGCTCCCACGCACGCTACGTACCGCCCTGAAGCTGTGCGCTGCCAGGCCTTCATGCAGACACCTGGAGAACATGACCAGGGAGCAGTAATACCAGTGCTAGGACTAGGAGCACCATACTCACCGCTCCCTGGGCCCTGAAAATAAACCCTTTTGTCCTCCTCCTGCTGGGCCCCTTTCTGAGTTCGGGCCCCGTAGCAACCACTTCCCCTGCATGAACAGCCATACAGACTAGACACATTGAGGCAGGATTTTGGATGACCAGCGGCTCGGCCACACAATACAAGGTCTTGGTATTCAAAGCTAGACTAAGGGCTCATGCACACAACTATATGTATTTTGCGGAATAGAACAGTCCTGTCCTTGTCTGTAATACGGACAATAATAGGACATGTTCTATGTTTTTGGAGAACGGAAATACAGACATACGGAATGCACACAGCGTAACCTCCGTTTTTTTTCTTTGCAGACCCATTGAAATGACTAGTTCTGCATATGGTCTGCAAAAAATATTGAACGGACACGGAAAGAAAATACGTTTGTGTGCATGAGCCCCAAGGCTGTTTTCACATCACGTTTCATTTTCCGTTCTGAAAAAAAAAAATCATGTATTTTAAGCATCCGTTGCGCACATTCTGTCCGAGATGCATTTTTTTCCTCTGTTTACTAAAAATGGATCTCAAACGCAAATGGCTAAAACGGACGTTCAGGATATACGGAAAGCACCCAGAGTCATTTCAGGTTTTTGTTTTTTTTCCCCAAGCCCCATTGAAATGAATGGTTCCGCATACGGACCTGTAAAAAAAAAAAAAAAAAACAGAAGAAAAATACATTCTTGTGCATGAGCCCTTAAAGAGGACCTTTCACCTCTCCTGACAGGCCTGTTTTAATAGCTTCATGCATTCCCCATGTAATAACAATTCTGGAACATCTATTCTTATGGCTCTATGTTGTGCCATTCCTTTACTATTTCTACTAGAAGTTATGAATGAATTGCTATTTGTCTTCAGTAAGGGAACAGAGGGGAGGTAACCAGTTGGGGGTGTGTCCCTGCACAGTCTGAACATGACAGCACTGATTGGTTAGAGTCAGTCTGTGCAGGGACACGCCCCCAACTGGTCACCTCCCCTCTGTTCCCTTACTGAAGGCGAATAGCAATTCATTCATAACTTCTAGTGCAAATAATAAGGGAATGGCACAACATACAGACATAAGAATAGATGTTCCAGAATTGTTGTTACATGGGGAATGCATTAAGCTATTAAAACAGGCATGTCAGGAGTGGTGAAAGGTCCTATTTAAAGCAGGGATCAGCAACCTTCGGCACTCAAGCTGCTGTGTAACTCCCAGCATGCAAACATCCTCGGCTGTTCTCACAACTCTCATAGAAGTGAATGGAGCATTCTGGGAGTTGTAGTTTCAGAATGTGCCGGAGGTTGCTGATCCCTACCTTAAAGGGATTGTCCAGGCATAGAAAAACATGGCTGCTTCCAAAATCCATTCACCTGTTCATGGGTTGTATCTACTATTGCAACCCAGTTGCGTGGAAAAAAAACGGGGCAGTACCACACACAACCTGTAGAAAGGTGTGGCCCCATTACAAAAGAAGGAAGCCATGATTTTCTAACCCAGGATGCCAATGTTCAGGATCCTCATCTTCCTCTCTAGGAAGACCATAGCCAGCACTTTGATTTTTAAATATGTAATGCCTCGTTTCTCCTGTAGAGGCGCTGCAGGAGAAGTCAACACTTGCTGCCAGCACTTACCACCCTCTCCAATACAAACAGGACAGTAGACGAGTCGAGTCACAAAAAAAACTGCATTTTAGTTAACAAAAAAAAAAAAATATACATAAAATGAGAATATAATTCTCATCTGAGCAAAGGTGCAAGCAGACGGCTTTACACTAAATACACTGCAGTTTTACCATAGGAAACATTACATCACAAATACCAATATACAGTCCCAGAATTCACCTGGAGCCTAGTGGTGTGCCCTACTATACAAAACAGGAAGGGAGGATGCTAAGGAAACCTCGGCCCAGGAGCTCGCACTTCACCACACCTACCCGTACGCTATCTAACCTTACTCTACCCGTTAAAACTGCCTCCGCCGAAACGGTTTAACCCTTTCCTATACAACGCTAAGCCTAAAGCCACATCACACGTTCATCTCCCTTTTCACAGTGTCAGTGAAGTCTCAGACCCGTCTTCTACTTTCTGGCTACAAATCTTCATTTAAAAAAAAAAAAAAAAAATCAGGTAAGTACTGGAATGTTGGTCACGCCCCCGGACTCGTCACATGGCAACCAGATGCCTCCTCTGATCCTGTACTCTGGTTGCTATGGGCGACCCCCTATCTGCCCTGTGGACGAGATGTAGAGCTGCCTATTTTCGCTCATCTGGAATGTCTTATGGCGGTAATTGCCCAACTACATCATGGAGACCTTGAAGAATTCATTGCTATTTCTTAAAGGGCATCTATCAGCAGTTCTGTACCTATGACACCGGCTGACCTGTTACATGTGCACTTGGCAGCTGAAGACATCTGTGTTGGTCCCATGTTCATATGTGTCCGCACTGCTGAGAAAAATTAAGTTTTAATATATGCAAATGAGCCTCTAGGAGCAATGGGGGCGTTGCCATTACACCTAGAGGCTCAGCTTCCCCTCCCTCTCCACTTTGACTGACAGGACCAGGCAGTGCAAACGTCGTCACAACTGACCCTGTCAATTAAAGTGCAGAGCTGAAGAGAGAGCAGAGCCTCTAAGTGTAATGGTAACGCCCCCGTTGCTCCTCGAGGCTCATTTGCATATATTAAAACATCGTTTTTCTCAGCAATGCGGGCACATATGAACATTGGACCAACACTGATATTTCAAGTGCACATGTAACAGGTACAAAACTGCTAACAGATGCCCTTTGAACAACCCTGGTGGAGGATCGCACATGCCCTGTGTGTGCACTTTACATGCCCCCTTGCAAATTCATAAAAAAATTTTTATTTTTTGCAAAAGACTAGCAAATTGGTCACTTTACTTAGATTTTGAGGGGTACAGATCGTGCACAGTGGCAGCATCCACCTCCGTGCCTATGAATAAAAGTTTTTTTTTTTTTTTTTTATAAAAGTAGGGGTAAAAGTGTGCCATAAACTACTACGCTTTGCAGTAAAAGGTGCCCAAGTGCCATTATCGGGGGGTGGCACAATGGCTGCAGTGGGTGCCCACAGCTCTCTATGGATACGTTCCAGCCTATCGAGGTGGTTAAGGTGAACGCAAACACTGCGCCATGCGGGCACGTCAGCACTAAGGGGGGAGCAACGGCTACAGATCCATATAGAATGTAACATACAGAATCCCTTTAACCCTCATGTATCCTGGTGACGCCCCTTGGCAGACGGTGGGTACCAGCTGGCAGAGCCGCGAGTCCTTTCTGTGTCCAAGCATCTGGGTTATAAAAAGAGATCTCCACTGAAAAAAAAATTAATTTATTATCCATTGACGTTGCATTGTCAGCTAGAATCCCTGCGTGAATTCTTCCTTTTTACCCACTAGGGGGCGTCCCCCTTGGTCTGAACTCAGCAGTAAAGTCTTGCGCCCCGGAAACCGATTCTACATGTGTAGATACTGACATTTAAAATAAAAAAAAAAAATAAAAAAATTAAGAAATCTCAACCTTGTCCAAGACTCTACCCGTCGTCGCTATGACTGAGACAACTCGTAGTGAACCATTTACCTCTTGTGCAAATTAGCAAAGGGAGCAAAAAGTAGTAAAGACGCAAAAAAAAAAAAAAAAACACTCAAAAAGAATAATCCACAATCACACTCCGCCCACAGAGGGATCTCCTGACTTTACAATCTCTTCCTCCGGCTGAACCTGGGCCTTTTTAAGATGGCCGACCTTCTGTTCTGTGGTTGCATCCCTATTCTGCTGCGATTTCATTTTTTGCTTTTTTTGTTGTATTTTTTTTGTTATGTTTGACCCTATCCTGCTCCAGACTGTAGGGGAACAGTCAATCTATAGCTGTAAATTCCCCTCCTCCCTCCCGCTCTATAGTCTAACCCTCCAACCCTGCCCAGTAACAGTTCCTGACGTGGGACCAGCTCCTCCAGTACAAGCCCTAACCCCCCCCCACCCTACAAGGGTTAACATCTCAATCCTAAAACAACTTCCCCCCTCATGCTCAGTTACTAGAAAAATTAAAAAAAAAAAAAATTGTGTCTCCGAGGGCGGGAAGGTGGCGTTTACATCCTCCTGTTCTCCTCTGAGGCGTCTTGGGAGTCGGGTGGAAGGAGTCTGGAATGGAGGGATATCGCTGACCCAGGACACTGTTCCCTGAAACCCCGCTAAAGACTGGATGTGTGGGGTGTAGGACACCAATCTCCCCAATGACCTCATGGACCTAACAGGAACCTGTAGAAGAAGGAGAGAAGACAATGTATCAGCCTATTCCTGTCAGGACCCCCGCCCGGGAGACCGCCTCCACCCTCGTTCTCACCTCCCACGCTGGGTATGTGTAGATTTGCCCACAATCACGTTACACCCCGTAGAACGCAGCCAGACGCTCCTTCAGCAGAGGAGGAAACTGCTCCGAAAACTGGTTCCAATTCTCCTCGCCGACCTGTTCCTTAAAACCGTGCAAAATCTATAAAACAAAAAAAAAAAAAAAAAAAAACACGGAGGTGGTCAGATGGCCCAAACATGTCAACGGGGTTTGCAGAAATCCATGCACATCACACACAGGCACTGTTGCATGCCCCACCATGTTTGGCATACAGAGCCTTACTTCAAGGCACATGTACAGTACAGGGGGAGAGCTCGCTCCCAGCAGTCTGTGCTCCCGAAATGCATCCTACTTACCAGAGATGAGCTCTCCTGCATCCAAGCCTTGGAGTGAGGTGCTGTACACCAAATAATAATTAATAAAGGGGGGGGAAGGCTGCTTTAGATGCTACTACCTCCTGAATGATCGGAGCTAGAAACATGCAACTGGTCTTGTTTGAAAGCAGACATTCCAAGATTCCAAAATGACAGCAATATGTTCAGGACAGAGAAAGATATCACTGATAGAATTCGGGATGCTGTAAATGCAGCTGAAAATGAAAGTAAAAACACGATTATTCCCGACTTGATTTCTAACAGTGATTTCTCCTCCGTTGCTTGGACTTTAGCTGTCATTTTTATCTTGTATGACAGTCAGGACTGTCAGCTTTCAAACAAGACCAGTTGCATGTTTCCAGCCGCTACCATTGAGGAGATATCACCATCTAAAGCAGCCTTCCCCCCTCCAGTTAGCTACATTTCCCACTGCCTGAGCTGGACTCGGGCAAAAAAAGTTAGGTGGTTAAGAAGGCTAATTAGCATACGGCATGAGCCTGAATTAAAGTTGATTTTCAGCACATTTTAAGGGGTTATCCAAACTACAAAACCTGCCCCCAATGCCCAAGCCCCTCATATAGATAAGATTTACCTGCTCCATGGTACCCGATGCACAGAACAAAACATTTCGGAGGTGGGGGGAGCAGCCAATAACAGGCCACATCACCCACTATCCTAGGGAGTCTCGTCCCCGTTGCGGACTGCTACTGACCCCGCCCCCAATCGTTGGATGTTTTGATCAACGCATCGGGGAGATGCAGTGGAGGCCGTGCGGGGATCAGGAGCGACGAGACTGCCGGGGAGCAGGTAAGTATAATCTATATGAGGGGCTCAGGCATTGGTGGCCATGTTTTATAGTTTGGATAATCCCTTTAAGCCACACATACGTCCGATCTGCCTGCATACATCCATATTTTTACTAGTGTGGACTCCTTTTTTAAGGACACCGTAAACCTTCTAGGAAACCACCAAGCAGCCGTCTCCAGTCACTTCTGCTTTCTTCAGAGGCCACAAGGTCAACCCATGAGTGAAACTGAAGTGATACAAGTGGTTGTCCCTTTGGCATCAATCCAACCTCTGTGGCACGTAGAACAAGAAGGACGCCACACGTGCCTTCTCAGGAACTAACTAAGTCAACGAGAGTGCTGGAAATGACCAAACACTGAACGTTTGTCCTAGAAAGGCTGATGGGACACAGCCAGACTGACCTTATAGAACATGTCCCTCAGGTCGTCTTTGGGGCTCACCCAGGAGGCCACCGCGTCACAGAAGAAGATGAAATCCTGAAAGATAAATGAGACGATGTGGACACAGAAGAGGCACAGTATACAGAGACCTGATCCTCTCCTGCTCCGCTTACCTGTACTACTCCTCCGGGATTCACCCCGATCATTATGCAGATCCCTCGGAAGGCAGAGTCCTTTTCCTCGTTGTCGCGGATATTACGTAAGGACGTGCACCTGTCGTAGGAGGAAACCATGAGGAACGCCCCAAATAAACCAGAAATGCATCAGGAGGGGACACAAGTGTCAGCCACTCACCAGGGCCTGATAAACTGCTGCAGCATGGGGGCGACTTCCTGGGGACAGACACAGCCGAGGCGCCCGATAGTGATCGCTAGGAAAGGAAAGGGGGAGCGAGAGGTGAGGAGCGTATTATACAGAGAATCCCGCCATAGTATCAACCCGTCAGATATAATTTAAGAAGGGGCCGGCGCAGAATAGGTATGACGGGTCACCACCAGAGAGGCTGGGGCTCTGCCAGGTTGGCCAATCACTTCTCCAGAGAACAAGCCGGTGACATCACCGGGCTCACTGCCGGGCGGAAGCCTTCGCCTGGCAGTGTGTATTTGTAAACAAAACAGCCCTTGCCCTGCGCGATCCAGCGCAGGGCAAGGGAGGGCATCAGAGCATGAGATGCTCCGATGCTAACATCAGGCGGGCTGCCTGGGTGAAATTAAGGGTAAGTCCGGGTTCAGCTCTGAACACGGACAACCCCTTTAAATAGGAGCTATAGGAACATACAAGAACCCGGTTCATGTAGAAGATTCAGTAGAAGACCTTGTCCTGCTCATACCCGTTCTATGGATATGAAAGTGAAGTCTAACACGCCATACACATTAGACACCCATTGGGTGAACAAGCTCATACATTTGACAGCCATTTCTTCCGACACCCCCCTACCCCCATATACATGCATGCTCAGCCGAGCGTTCTTGTGTTCTCAATAGAAGCAGGCCTCTTCCAGGCACCTCTGCTGATTTCAGCATGCCCAAGAACTGGGCATGCTGAAATCCGACTACTTGATCCTTTTCTCCTGTGACATTTGGCACCAGGGGAAGTATGGAAAGCCCCCCGTCTCAGCCATCCACGAGATGGTCAGCGTGTTCGGCAGACATCCATCTAAAGTGTATGGCCATCCTAACGTGAAGTCAATGGAAGCATTCTTGCTTGCATTCAGAGGACAATGAAAGAAAGAATGGTCTTGGCCTAGTCCTGCTCACACAATCGGAAGCAGCAAGATGGAGCTAACCTGTGTTTTCAAGGAGCGTCTTGGGCGTATTCGGCCGGTTGATGATTTCTACCAGGTTGTTCAAGACCATAGGTACGTATGGCTGCATCTCGGCCCCTGCCGGAGAGAAGCGGCATTGGTTAGACAACGGAGGGCGTCTAGACTGGAGCCCACGGGGGTCAGCACTGTATACACACTCACCCATCTGCATGCAGATCTCCCCGATGGCCCAGGTGGCATTGTTACAGACAGAGATGAACTCTGGGTTTAAGTTGGTGCCGAGAATGGGCATAAATTCAGCTGTAAAGACAAGAACCGAAACCACTGACTAAGCCTAGTCTTAACATAATAGATGCAATAGAACACCGTCCCTAGTGGGCAAGTTTAGAATGAAACCACAAATATCTATGGTCATGAATATTACTCACAGATACAAGGCTTCACGTGCAGGAAACAAGCCTTCGTCAGGTCGCCCAAGAGAGCGAAGGAGCTCTGCCGAACCTCCGGCATAATGTCCTGTAAGTAAAAGGAGTCACCTCAGAACACACTCATCCCCAGCAAAAGTGATTTACGCGATTTACCAAGACCAAAACAACAACCCTCACCTGCATGCACTGGAACAAGAGGGTCATGATGTTGCTTCTGGCCACTAACTGCTCAACATTGCCTCCGAGCCCCTCCGCCAGCCCGCTGAGAAGATCCAAGGCCACGATCATGAAGTCTTTATCGGGGGCTTCATACTGGTCTGGATGCTGACTGTACATCTGCCAGAGATAGACACACGGCATTGAATGGAGCTAAATAATGTGCAGACACCACGCCGAGAAAGGACATGAAGTGCAGCGCAGGGCGCAGACTGAGCGCAGCTGCTGGCGGCTTTATGGCACAGAACCCATGCCAAATACCCTCAGCAAAAAACACTCTGTGCATGGAGACTTAAAGGGATTGTCCAAGATTTTAGAAGTAATGGACTATTAAAACTATGGACAGCCCATTAAAGGGTTTCTGTCACCAGTTTTTTCGGTATGAATCAGGCTGACATTAGAGATGTGCTAATGTCACCTGATTCCAAATATAATCTGTTTTATTTACTGGTGCCCCCATTTTTATATAAAATGAACTTTTATTTTATGCTAATAAGGCCTCTAGGTGCAAGGGGCGTTACCTCTGCTCCTAGAGGCTCTGTTGATTGACAGGACCAGGCAGAGAAGAAACACTCCATTCACCATAGCTTGCAAGGACCTTCAATGATGTCATGACCATGTGATCAGTCACATGGTTTAGGAGGAGACAGGCTGTTTCTGTGATCCCAACCATGTGACTGATCACATGGTCATGACATCATTGAAGGCTGTCGCAGACAATGAACGGCCGCCTCAGATGCCATGATCACAATTCACCACGGCATCTGAGGGGGTAAATGTCTGCAATCAGCGCTATCGGAAATCAGACATTAGCCTCGGGTTTCTGCCGTTCAAAACAGTACAAACAGAGTGGCTATAGAGCTCACAAACAGGCATGGCAGCTATTGGGGTTAAATGTCTGAGGAACCTACTCACCATGGCTTGAGCAAGGGTCTTCTGCACCAACGTGACGCAGCGCTGATACACCGGCTCGCAGTAAGGGAGGAATCCACTCTGCAGGGCGGTTGCGATGGAGGACAAGCACTACAAGAAGACGTCTGGTTACACAGATGGAGGAGCAGAACCGACAATTCACAACCTACTTCACATCCACACCCCTAGATAGAGATCTGTGGAACAATCCTCACCTCCAAGAGTGGGAAAAGGTCCTTATCTTCATCCTTCAGCTCATTCCACTTCTGGATGAGGGGGGGCATCAGTTTTTGAATGTACTCCTGAGAACACATCGGACATAATTTATTAGCAGGATGACATACGGAGCACTTCCATCATACATACAGTGTGATGTGAGGCGTGATCTCCGGATCAGACAGTATGAATACAAAGACATCACATGTGTATCACGTAACACGTATCTGCATCACCTCCGGAGGCATGGCCCCTCAACAAGTGCCACCATGTCTACATCAGAGTCCTCACCACTCACCGGCTGGTTTAAATGGTGCCCCACAGAGTCCGCTAAGGTTCCTATGGCATCGTAGAGTATGAGGAGATTCTTGTGCTGGTATTTTCCAAAGGCAAAGACCAAGGTGTCCAGGATAAAACTTAGATACGGTACAAGCTCCGTGCAGGCTTCTTCCTCCAGGGTCGCAAATGCACTGTGGAACAGATGGGACATCTATTGTTCTCTATTATCAGCCTCTGCAGGTTACCTGAGAAAGGCTGAGGTTTGATCCAATCATTGGGAACAAATGCTCACGCCTGATAAACGGCCCATTCAAAGGTGCCACCGATCACATGACAAACAAGCCAATGCTTGTCAGGTGATCGCATCTTTCATGTGGCACCTAAAACTCACCATTTATCTGCAGCACATTGCTCTGATATGCTGCTGACAATGGGCAAACTGTATGGAAACGAATGATCGTAATAACGATCACCTGACCCCCATTCATTTTGCATCAGCCCTTAAAGGGTTATTCCCATCTTAGACAATGGGGGCATATCGCTAGGATATGCCCCCATTGCCTTATATGTGCGGGTCCCACTGCTGTGACCCGCACCTATATCGAGAACGAAGCCCCCAAAGTAAAGGAGGGCGCAGGGGTCCGGCCACCACCAGGCACAGCTTCCCCGCTGCTCCCATAGAAATGAATGGGAGCGCACTGCGCATGCACAGCCGCCCTCCATTCAATTCTACGGGGCTGCCTAAAATAGATGAGCGCTGGCTCAGCTATTTCCGTCGGCTACATAGAAATGAATGGGAGCGGTGGCTGCGCAAGCGCTCCCATTCATTTCTATGGGAGCAGCGGGGAAGCTGTGCCTGGTGGTGGCTGGACGCCGGGAAACCTGAGGTCCTCCAGGCACAGCGCTCCCTGCTCCGTTCTCGATATAGGTGTGGATCCCAGCAGTGACACCTATCAGATAATGGGGTCATATCCTAGAGATATGCCCCCATTGTCTATGATGGAATACCCCTTTAAAGAGGACCTGTCCCCTCTCTTGACACGCCTGTTTTAGCTTCATGCATTCCCCATGTAATAATAGTTCTGGAACATCTATTCTTATGTCTCTATGTTGTACCATTCCTTTATTATTTCTACTAGAAGTTATGAATGAATTACTAGCAGTCTGCAGTAAGGGAACAAAGGGGTGGTAACAAGTTGGGGGTGTGTCCCTGCACAGACTGACTCTATCCAATCAGTGCTGCCATGTTCAGACTGTACAGGCACACCCCCTCAACTGGTCACCTCCCCTCTGTACCCTTACTGCAGACTGCTAGCAATTCATTCATAACTTCTAGCAGGATTAATAAAGGAATGGCACAACACAGAGACATAAGAATAGATGTTCCAGAACTGTTATTATATGGGGAATGCTTGACGATATTAAAACAGGCCATGTCAGGAGAGGTGACAGGTCTCTTTAAAACGAGCATCGATTGGTGCTGCGTATTGGTCCGTGTAAGAGGACCCCCCTTCAAATCTGAGAGTGGTGGGATTTTCTCAGGTTTTGTAAGGAATGAGCCCCCCTTTCAGCCATGTTGATACCTGCACGCTGCCTCCTGCACCCGCTTGTTGCTGTCCAGAATCCGTTTCAGTAACTCCGTCATCAGGGGCTTCAGATAAAGGTCGGGGGGTTGGCTGACCACCCAGTGGGCGTACCGGCTCAAAGTCCAGCAGGCGATGGAGCGGACTAGAGCCTTTTTATCAGACAGGCACTGGATGAGGTGAGGAATCAGCTCTGGCAGGTAGGGCACCATGCCCTGCATACAGCCTGCACGCGACAAGAACAGAAAGTCAGGATTTTAAGGGTTAACCAGGACCTTGTGGACACCATACTGGAGGCAGAGGTATACTACCTTCAGCGATGGCTCCGAGTACCAGGATACCGGACTCCTTTATGACCCATTCTGGGTGGAACAGTAGACCCTTGAGGAGGGGGAGGAGGTGAGGAAGCAGCTCGTCACGGAATACGTTGGCCAGGACGTCCAGGGCGGCAGCTGAACATTTCCCTGCGGAGAACACAACGTCCTGTTACTTTACAGCTTATCTAGAAGAAGCAGAAGCTTGTACTCCCAGAGCTACGATCAGACAGTATGAATACAAGAGACCCTCAGGGTAAGTCAGGGGGAAGCATCTGCATCACTTCTGGAGCTCCTAATGTGAACACGGCCTACTGAAGGAGCAGCACGTACTCAGATTCCAGTCAGACAAGGTGTCGTCGTCATCATCTTCATCATCACCGTCGTCCTCTCCTTCCACTCGCTCTTCTTCGTGTTGCAGGGTCACAGTGCGAGACTTGTGGAACCGGGGCTTAATGTCCTGCTCACTGTCCGGGACGGTCTCGTCCTCCTCCACGTCTCCCTGAGGAGCAAGGGAAAGACTTATTACAGGCAGGAAACTGCTTAAAGCGAGGGAGGA
The DNA here is from genome assembly GCA_900303285.1 of Rhinella marina. Lineage (NCBI taxonomy): Eukaryota > Metazoa > Chordata > Amphibia > Anura > Bufonidae > Rhinella > Rhinella marina. Next base: position 65,607 of record ONZH01027136.1, read on the forward strand.
GACCATGCATCCCCATGGGTGTCCCGGCAGTCTGACACCACTGATCAGGAAGTGATGCCCCTAGCAATCCGCAATTTCTACACTAGAGCCCGCCCCCTTAAAGGCGTATTCTCATCTTAGACAATGCGGGCATATCACTAGGATATGCCCCATTGTCTTATAGGTGGGGGTCCCACCGCTGGGACCCACACCGTATATCGAGATCGGAGGGGAGCGCTGCCCCGCTGCTCCCATAGAAATGAATGGAGGCCGGCTGCGCATGCGCAGTGCGCCCTCCTTCACTTTGGGGGATCCGTTCTCGATATAGGTGCGTGTCCCACCTATATCGTATCCTAGCGATAGGCCACCATTGTCTAAGATGAGAATACCCCTTTAAAGCCTCATTCACAAAACTGTATTTTTGGTCCATGTCTGAACCGCATTTTTTGCAGAAATGTATTCATTTCAAAGGAGGCCACAAAAAATGCGGACAGCACATGGATGTCCCTATTCACGTCCGTTTTGTAGGATGCCCGTGGACGGAATCTGTATTTTGCAGGCCACAAAGCGGATACGGTCCGCGTAAACACCGCCTGAATGAATACTACACCCGAAACCTGATATTTCTCAGTAAAACCTACATCCAGCGTTGAGTCCCATTGTAAATCCTCCATTCAGGTCTAGGCAACAGTCAGACTCCTGCTGGTTTCCTGATCCCGGTCAGAGCAGTGCATTGTGGGAGCTCAGTTACCAGTAGAAAGCAGACAATGAGTGACCTATATTCTCAGCCGCCATTCTAATAAGTCAGCCCTCATAACCCATCATTAAATCAGTAACCTCAGTGATGAACTTCCAAATACATACCTACTCTCCGCTGCTGGGTCCCAGATTCTGTCACCTGCTGCCTTGTTTAGGCCCCCTACTGCCAACATCTGCTTTGACGCAGCAGCAGCAGCCTATGAATGGCCGATGTGTCCGGTTATTGGTCAAAGAGGATGTTGACAGCCGACCTGAGTGAGGAAGCAGCGGCCAGGCAGAATAGGATCCGGGACCTAACAGAGGGGAGCAGGAAGAATGTTTCTCTTTGCAGGTCTGGCTAAGAAGTACCCCCCCCAGAAGATGAACAACCCCTTTAAAGGGTTATTCCCATCTTAGACAATGGGGGCATAACGCTAGGATATGCACCCATTGTCTGATAGGTGCGGGTCCCACACCTATATCGAGAATGAAGCGGGTAGAGCTGCGTGTGGAGCACCCCAGGTTTCCCAGCGTCCGGCCACCACCAGGCGCAGCTCCCCGCTACTCCCATAGAAATGAATGGGAACGCACTGCACAAGCGCGGCCCCCGCTCCCATTCATTTCTATGGAGCTGAGCTGAAGCAGATTCCCTTTAGGCCTCATGCACACGATCGTATGCCGGCTGGGACCACAATGCACAGGCACCGAATGTAGGGCTTCAGACACATTCACTTGAATGGGGTCGAAGAGGCATGGACAGAAACCCCGCTGAAGCGCTCTGTGGTGCTTCCCTAGTGTTCTGTGCCTCCGTTCCGCACCGACCTTCCAGATTGCAGACCTATTCAAGTCAATGTGTCCGCATCCATGATGCGGGGTGCACACGGACGGTGCCCATGTATTGCAGACCTGCTGTTTGCATGAGGCCTTAAATTAACTTTTTGACATAATCAATGACAATCTTCAGCAGCTTTATGCTCCTCCTGTCCGTAGAGGACTGTGCTGGATCACACTACCAGCATGTGTGCTCTTTCGGATTAGCGAGGACTACTGGACGTATGCACTAGGATCATAGCAATACTGCGCACGAAAATCTTTTGGAAAAATCAACAAAAGAGAAAAGCAAAGGATTATCTGGAATTTTGCCAACGAGGACAAAGATTTTATGAAAAGCTGTTAAAAAGGTATTCAGGTTATATAAGGTTATACCCATCCACATGATGAGGGTAACTATTACATCGGTGGGGGGGTCTGACTGCTGGGCCCCCATCACAACCTCATGGGGACCCCTGGGACAGCAGAGTAGAGCGCTCAGCTGTTTTGGGCAGTGCCACTAGACCAGGGGTAGGTAACCTCCGGCACCCCAGCTGTTGGGAAACTACAACTCCCAGCATGCATACTTGCTTTGCTCTTCTAAGAAGTCACATTGAAATGAATGGAGCATGCTGGGAATTGTAGTTTCACAACAGCTGGAGTGTGGGAGGTTGCTGGTCCCTGTACTAGACAGTGCTCGGTCTTACGGCTGTGGAGAACAGTGCTCCTTCTGAGGGCAGGCGCACACGGCGTCATTGGTTGCTATGATGCCGTGCACTTCCTGAGGCCGCCGCTGTACAGTGATACACTCTATACGAGCATGTTCCCTTAGGAAGCGCACGGCGTCATAGCAACCAATGACGCCGAGCGCTCCTGCCCTCAGAAGCAGCACGGTCCGGGTTTTTACAGACCGTCCCCGGACCGTGCTCCACGGTCGTGTGCAAGGGCCCTAAGTAACAGCTGAGGATTCACATGTGTAGGAACAGGAACTCTGGAGGAATAGATGCGCTCACCTTTAAGAGGATGATGTCAATCTCATTGTACTTCATACCGTTCACCAGGATGGGAATCAACCTGCAAGACAGACGGCAGATTACTATGTGCACTTCCAGCTCTGAGATAACGCTATGTAAAGACTGGGGGGCTTCAGTAATGCGGGTCAGTATATGGGGCTGGAACTTGGCGGTCCTGAGGGTGCCGTGTCAGGTCTGGAGGAGACATGCCGGGTACTCACTGCAGCAGGTGACTGGACAGAGCGTCTTTACAAATGGGTTGATCAGCCAGCGTCAACCAGAACTCGCAGGCTTCCAGCGCCACGTTTTCGTCGCTGTCCTGCGTCCTCTGCAGCATGTACTGGAGGAGGGAGAGAGGGGAAACACCTCTGAGCGTCGCGGCTCTAATCCCATATGACCGACGAGAAGACAAAACCCGCTACAGACCTGGATAATGCTGTGCATGTGAGGAAGCAGCCGGTCTATCCGCACCTCCAGCAGCATCACCAGCGCCCGGCACACGTTCTTGCGGACCTCGGGGTCTTCATCCACCGCGAGGGCAAATAGGTGCTGATGGGAAGGAAAGGGTTAATCATCCTCACATCAAGCAGTGCAGTGACAGATCTGCCCCGAAGCTTTACTCACCTCGATGAAAGTGTCGATGTTATCCATGAGAGCCTGGGCCCGGTCCGTTATAAACTGGTTTACGCAGGCGATGGCGTGAGACCTGCGGGCGAGAGGAGACGGCGTGTCAGACGTGGGCCGAGCTGATGGGTCTGTGCGTGGGGACTGACAAGAGGCGCGTGACCAACCTGATTTTGGGGCTGCAGTGCTTGAAGAACTGGAGAAATTTGGGGATCATGATGTTCAGCGGTCGGTTCAGAGCGTCGCTGTCCAGGAGCTCGGAGGAATCTTCACAGATTTTTTGAAGAGCGCCAAATGCTCCCTAGAAAAGCAGCAGATACAAGAAGAACTATTAGATCCATGGAAGCCCTAGAACATGGGTCAGCAACAACTGGCACTCCAGCTGCTGTGAAACTACAACTCCCAGCATGCAAACATGTTCTTCTAACTCCTACAGAAGTGAATGGAGCATTCTGGGAGCTGTAGTTCCCAACAGAAGACCATCCCTGTGACAGCAGATCCTAGCTAATGCAAGCCACACTGTCAGCCATGACCCAACAGAATTAGCCTGGATTGTTTCGATTGGGGGGGGGGGCACTACTACTCCTCTGACGCATACCTCACAGGTGTTGTAGTCCTCCGAGTTCAGCAGGTTGCAGAGCTGAGGTAGCAGTTCTGGCCAGGTCTGCAGCTCTCCCTTGGATGCTATGGTAGTGATGAGAATCCCTGGAGAGAAAACATAGAAACCATAGAAGTAAATGGAGGTCTATAGGGAGGTTCCAGCCTCACACACAGCGCCCCCTAGTGGCTGTGCAGGATCAGACAGTATGAATACCAGAGCCCTCACTGCATATCAGGTATACATCATCTGCATCATATCCAGTGTGCGGACCCTACAGGAGAAGACGCTGGACTCACCGATGGTGGCTCTGATGAGGGAGGACGAGTCTCCGATGCTGTTCAGACATTCCTGCTTTATGAATTCAGACACGGGCTGGGGGAAGTTCTGGTAATGGGCTTTCACATTGTTCTTCAGGATCAGACCGCTCAGGGAGCGGGTGGGTTCATCTGCAATACGGATACGGATTATTATACTGGTGGCTTCAGGTGACCGCCCAGCGTGGCATGGAAAGGAATATAACTCCAATAAGCAATACTACGAAACCATAGCGATTATACCTAGTACTGTACACAGCGCGTCCAGAGATTACACCCAGTACTGTACACAGCGCGTCCACAGATTACACCCAGTACTGTACACAGCGCGTCCACAGATTACACCCAGTACTGTACACAGCGCGTCCACAGATTACACCCAGTACTGTACACAGCGCGTCCACAGATTACAGCCAGTACTGTACACAGCGCATCCAAGATTACACCCAGTACTGTACACAGCGCGTCCACAGATTACACCCAGTACTGTACACAGCGCGTCCACAGATTACACCCAGTACTGTACACAGCCGTCCACAGATTACACCCAGTACTGTACACAGCCGTCCACAGATTATACCAGTACTGTACACAGCCGTCCACAGATTACACCCAGTACTGTACACAGCCGTCCACAGATTACACCCAGTACTGTACACAGCCGTCCACAGATTACACCCAGTACTGTACACAGCGCGTCCACAGATTACACCCCGTACTGTACACAGCGCGTCCACAGATTACACCCCGTACTGTACACAGCGCGTCCACAGATTACACCCCGTACTGTACACAGCGCGTCCACAGATTACACCCAGTACTGTACACAGCCATCCACAGATTACACCCAGTACTGTACACAGCGCGTTCACAGATTACACCCAGTACTGTACACAGCGCGTCCACAGATTACACCCAGTACTGTACACAGCGCGTCCACAGATTACACCCAGTACTGTACACAGCGCGTCCACAGATTACACCCAGTACTGTACACAGCCGTCCACAGATTATACCCAGTACTGTACACAGCGCGTCCACAAGATTACACCCAGTACTGTACACAGCCATCCACAGATTACACCCAGTACTGTACACAGCGCGTTCACAGATTACACCCAGTACTGTACACAGCGCGTCCACAGATTACACCCAGTACTGTACACAGCGCGTCCACAGATTACACCCAGTACTGTACACAGCCATCCACAGATTACACCCAGTACTGTACACAGCCGTCCACAGATTACAGCCAGTACTGTACACAGCCGTCCACAGATTACACCCAGTACTGTACACAGCGCGTCCACAGATTACACCCAGTACTGTACACAGCCGTCCACAGATTACAGCCAGTACTGTACACAGCCGTCCACAGATTACACCCAGTACTGTACACAGCGCGTCCAGAGATTACACCCAGTACTGTACACAGCCGTCCACAGATTACACCCAGTACTGTACACAGCGCGTCCAGAGATTACACCCAGTACTGTACACAGCGCGTCCACAGATTATACCCAGTACTGTACACAGCGCGTCCCACAGATTACACCCAGTACTGTACACAGCCGTCCACAGATTACACCCAGTACTGTACACAGCGCGTCACAGATTATACCCAGTACTGTACACAGCCGTCCACAGATTACACCCAGTACTGTACACAGCGCGTCCACAGATTACACCCAGTACTGTACACAGCGCGTCCACAGATTACACCCAGTACTGTACACAGCGCGTCCACAGATACACCCAGTACTGTACACAGCTGTCCACAGATTACACCCAGTACTGTACACAGCGCGTCCAGAGATTACACCCAGTACTGTACACAGCCGTCCACAGATTACACCCAGTACTGTACACAGCCGTCCACAGATTACACCCAGTACTGTACACAGCGCGTCCAGAGATTACACCCAGTACTGTACACAGCCGTCCACAGATTACACCCAGTACTGTACACAGCCGTCCACAGATTACACCCAGTACTGTACACAGCCGTCCACAGATTACACCCAGTACTGTACACAGCCGTCCACAGATTACACCCAGTACTGTACACAGCGCGTCCAGAGATTACACCCAGTACTGTACACAGCCGTCCACAATTACACCCAGTACTGTACACAGCCGTCACAGATTACACCCAGTACTGTACACAGCCGTCCACAGATTACAACCCCAGTACTGTACACAGCCGTCCACAGATTACAGCCAGTACTGACACAGCCGTCCACAGATTACACCCAGTACTGTACACAGCGCGTCCACAGATTACACCCAGTACTGTACACAGCGCGTCCACAGATTACACCCAGTACTGTACACAGCGCGTCCACAGATTACACCCAGTACTGTACACAGCGCGTCCACAGATTACACCCAGTACTGTACACAGCCGTCCACAGATTACACCCAGTACTGTACACAGCGCGTCCACAGATTACACCCAGTACTGTACACAGCGCGTCCACAGATTATACCCAGTACTGTACACAGTACTGCCCCCACTCCCCACTGCATGATCAATGTGTGCCTCTCCTGAAATAATCTGTGCTGCTGTGGGCCCTATGATGTTGTTTACCGTGTCACATGTGCAGTGATGGGAGACCCCAGATCAGACAGTATGAATACAGAGACCCTCAGGGTATTCAGGAAGTAGGACTGCATCATCTCCGGGGTCTCAGGAGCACTGACAGCCCCTAATATAGATCCCACATCTTTCGCCCCCTACAGTCCCTTTAAATACCAGTAGATCACAGACCCTGTGTGATTATACCCAGCGCTGTAGGTCGTGCGCCCCCAGGTTATTCCCGGCACTGTACACACATTATACCCGGCGCTGTAGGCCGTGCGTCCACAGATCATACCCAGTGCTGTACATTGTGCACCCACAGATTATACCCACTACTGTAGACATTATACTCTGAACACCCATATATTACACCCAGCGCTGTACTCCACAGGTTATACTTAGTGCTGTACGCCGTGTGCTCATAGACTATATCTATAATCTCCAGCTATGAAGTATAACCACTATGTCATACCATGCGGTCAGCGTTTATACACAGTGGGACCCGGTGGATTATACCCCCAGATGTGACCCTACTGATTACGTCAAGTACAGCACCCCTTGTGTCCACGTGTACTCTACCCCTTACACCGGCAGTCCACCACGTGCCCTATACAATAACTTGGCGTACCTTCAGACTTGAGCCGCGTCAGCACAAATATCAGATAATTGTTGAAGTCAGGATACTGGTTGAGCTGCTTCAGTTTCTGAGAGACGGTTCAGGAAAAAAATGGTAGAGAAGAGAGCGATCACCTGTGACAGAGACAGCAGAGCGCTGCGGTACAGTCACCCCTCACATTATACTGACATCTCCTGCCTGTTCTATACGATCTGACACCTAAACTACCGCCTGGTAACAGGAGCCCAGCCAATACATAATAATCAACCAGATCCTGCCTGGACGACAGGGGAGTTATATACGCTTCATCACCGCGGCGTGTAAAGGATACATCCTGAACGACTCTCTGAGTGGCCGTGTCCGGGGACTGAGAGTCCTTTAAGAGCTGCAGGACTTGCTGTAATCCTTCCTCATCCGGACGCCAGTCCATCTTCACGACCACTAGCTGCAGAGAGAAACATGATCGGTAACAATGGGACATAGAGAGGTGCAGTACCCCTATTCCGCCTGAGGGGGTCACTGTTGTCCTATGGACTCCTGGCAGCACTGAGAGGCTTTATATCAATATTACAAGCCTATGAGCACATTGCTGAAACACTCTGTGCTGCTGGGTGACCCTGCTCATCCTTACGTACCCACGTTCTCGCTAATAGAACCACCCAAGAGGACTGCCCCCCTCTGCGTGATCAATGTGTGCCTCTCCTGAAATAATCTGTGCTGCTGTGGGCCCTATGATGTTGTTTACCGTGTCACATGTGCAGTGATGGGAGACCCCAGATCAGACAGTATGATTACAGAGACCCTCAGGTTATTCAGGATGTAGGACTGCATCATCTCCGGGGTCTCAGGAGCACTGACAGTCCCTAATATAGATCCCAGATCCTTCACCCCCCACAGTTCCTTTAAATACCAGTAGATCACAGACCCTGTGTGAACACCCCCTATACCATGTGGATGTGAGGCACTCCCCCACCTTATACCGTGATCGTCTCCTGTCTTAGATCCCAGACAATGCCCCCATCAGATCCCTCCACACATTCCAGGCATCAGCAACTGGGAAGATCCTAGATTCATAAACTAACCTAGGAAGCTCCTGGGCGCTGCCCTCTCCCCCGACGATCCCTGATGAACCTGGGAAGAACCCCGATTCTGCAGCCCACAATCATTTCACCCCATTGATCTAGGAGGATCCAAAATCCTGTCTCTAACAAGAGATCCCTCTGCCCGTCATCCAAGACCTGCCCCAGAAGATCCCAGATCCCGCTCTTCGATCAGTCTGGTAAGTTCATGGATCTGAGGTCCACTTGAGAAGATCCTAGATCACACTCCCCCATCGGTCTGGTAAGTTAATTCATCTGAGATCCACCTGAGAAGATCCCAGATCCCACTCTCCCATCTGTCTGGTTCATGGATCTGAGGGCCACCCAAGAAGATCCCAGATCCCGCTCTTCCATCTGTCTGGTTCATGGATCTGAGGGCCACCCAAGAAGATCCCAGATCCCGCTCTTCCATCGGTCTGGTTCATGAATCTGAGGGCCACCTGAGAAGACCCCAGATCCTGCTCTTCTATAGGTCTGGTAAGTTTATGGATCTGAGGGCCACCTGAGAAGATCCCAGATCCTGCTCTTCTATAGGTCTGGTAAGTTTATGGATCTGAGGACCACCCCAGAGGATCCCAGATCCCGCTCTTCCATCGGTCTGGTTCATGAATCTGAGGGCCACCTGAGAAGATCCCAGATCCTGCTCTTCTATAGGTCTGGTAAGTTTATGGATCTGAGGGCCACCTGAGAAGATCCCAGATCCTGCTCTTCTATAGGTCTGGTAAGTTTATGGATCTGAGGACCACCCAAGAAGATCCCAGATCCTGCTCTTCCATCGGTCTGGTTCATGGATCTGAGGGCCAGCCGAGAAGATCCCAGATCCTGCTCTTCTATAGGTCTAGTAAGTTCATGGATCTGAGGTCCACCCAAGAAGATCCCAGATTTCGTTCTTCTTATCAGTCTGGTAAGTTCATAGATCTGAGGCCACCCGAGAAGATCCCAGATGGTGTCCAGTCCGCGGTAGGATCACCCCCAGCGCTGGAGCAGATCCAGGATCCCTCCCCATAGCCTCCTATAGGATCCCCAACTGCCCCCGCCTCCTGTACGGCACTGCGCCCCCAGCATGCCGCATACATCACACAGCCGGCCAGGCCGGCTCCCACCTGTAGCTGGCGCCTGCACTCCCACTACCCCCGGCCCAGCTCCCGCCCCTTTCCCCATTAACCACATCCCCGCCGCGGCCTCGTCCCGCTCCCTCCCCTCCGGTACCGCTTACCTCGCAGGGATGGAGGAGACTCGCAGGCGGCGGAGACACAGAAAGAGAGAGAGAGAGCGCGGGCTGATGACGTCATTCGCACCCCTCCAACCAACCAATAAGGCGACTTTCGGCTGGGCGGAGTCAGTTTCGGTAATGACCCCTCCCGACCGCCGTCTTTAGCCTGGGATTTTCAAATTCCGCCGTTGCGCCACACCACGTGACCACTCGCGAGTAGCAGTAGCCGGCCGCGGGCGCCATCTTTGTTTCGGGCAAAGCCATCAGCTGGATGCTACCGAAGGGGTTTTTCTCAGCAACCAATGAAGACGCCGCTTTCATTTTTCTGATGGGTTTACATTCATGAAAGCTGGAATCTGATTGGTTGCTATGGGCAACTAGAATAACCTTTACACAGTTTTTTTTTATATAAACGTGAAGCCTTGGTCAGTTCTTGAAACATGCTGATATTAAAAATCTATAAAATAAAAAAAACACTGGCTATGCAAAAATGCCACGTCAGATATTTCTTTTGTATCACATTTATTTAAAACTCCCTATACAAAAATTGCCTTGCTGCCAGAATTTCTAACATTGATAAATGTCCATTAGTCAGGATTTGATTTCGCAAAGCGTGAAATCTGCAGCTTCTTGGCATGTTAATGAGCACTTTCTGATTTACGTGGAGATTTTTTCTGCTACATGTGAATGAGGTTTTGTCTGCCTTCTTATAGATGGGCTTTTGGTGTGGTTGTTTAAAACCACCATAAACTGGCGGTATTATGGCGGCTTTACACGCTTGTATAGTATGTATACATTTTTGTCAATTTTCAGTTATTACTGGAAATATCCAAATTTATATGGCAAAATGTGAAAAAAAAATTTTTTAAATGGCTGCGTGTAGATGCAATCGCTCGACGGTCCTGCAGATAATAAGGGTGTCGTCATCTAGGGTGTCACTAACCATTTTGATAGTAGAACCAGATATGGCAGCAATGGAAACACGGACACTATGTGACTGAAAACCACATGAGCACCAACAACAGACGAGATTTACCATCAATTTATAGTGAATACATAGAAAATGACTGCAGCTCGCATTGCCTTGCGTTTTTCAGCCACATCATGGCCACGACTCCCTAACTCTCCTTCACGTCTCTTTACGGTATGAATATGACTAGACCTTCATTGCAATATCCATACCTCCTAGTAAGGGCTCGATCACATGTCCGTGTCCATGAAGAAGACGGTCGGCAGTTCATCTGTGAAGGTGTCAGTGAAGAATCTGCGTTTGTTGTTTTGGCATTTGTTTGTTTGGGTCATTCGTATTCCACTGACACTGCTAGGCTGAAAATTAATTTCCAGAGCTTCTCCTATCAATGGTCCTTGAAAACCATGGACCAAACAAGGCCTTCATGTTGTGTCTGTGGTTTTCATGGATCTATAGACTATAATGTGGGTGAGGGATCCATAATCACAAACACAATAGGGCGTGCTTCCATGGTATGACCACCGTGGAAACCAATGATGTGTGGATACACATTAGTCAATGGAGACGTTAGGTGTGGATGGAGACTACAGACAGTGCACGTCTGCGAATCACTCACTCATCACATGTAAAGACGTGCCACAGTCTTCCTTCAAGATGAGGCTATAGTTGAACAGGCGATATATGAAATATGTATTTGACCACCTCTACCCGTCTGCTGCCTGTCCTGACCTCTGCCCGTTCGTCTGCCTTCACCCATGTATCACATGCAGATTTTGACATAAATTCTGTGTGGATTTAGCAGAAATTGCATTCCGTATGGACGTACACTTAGAGCTGTGTCTTCTGACAAGATGTGCACCTGTGTCACCAAGGTTACTTATTGCAAGCAAGCAGAGATCTTGAAAACTGAGAGGCATTGACACACACGATGTAAAGAATTACATTTATTTGCTGAAACTGCATTGTGCCTGGCTGTGAATATGGTGTCTCAATCCCCCAAATCCTACAAAGTGAGAGAAGAGGCTTCAGCTGGGTAACATGGTGGTGGATGGCATCTCTTAATCTTTACAAATCTGGTGGAGCAGGATGTGATCGTCCCCCTGCGCCATCTGCTTCCCTTTCATCCTAATGCAGTGTGACAGATCTGACAGATGGACACGAGGGGTTACAGACGTCTTTGCCTAATGATGAGACATTTCTCTAATTAAAAGCGGTTCAGGCGTAGCAGAAACATCCCCCAAATGTACTCAGAAGAGGCTGTGTGACATGCCGCCCGGGACTGACAGCCACAAGTGGGGCACCACCGTAACGTAAGAGGTACTTCTATATGAGACAATGGAGAATTAATGCCGGGTGCACTAATCCGGCCAGTATTATTATGTGCACCAACAGATAATCAGCACCTGGAGGAATCCGGGAGAAGGAGTCCTGACTGGGACCCTCTGCTGCCCTGTCTTCCCCATCCAATAAGATCTAACCACTTAGCGTACTTTTCTTAACATCCTAATCCCTGTATTCCTGTAGTGCCCTCACAGTATACATAATGCCCCCCTCCCAGTGGTCGCTGGACATCAAATGGTACCCCCCAGTATAATAATAATAATAATAATAAGGCCTTCTCTTAGTACTCTCCAATAGGAATAATGCCCCTCTTAATTCTCCCTAATAGGAATAATGCCCCTCTTAGTGCTCATAAATAGGAATAATGCCCCTCTTAGTGCTCATAAATAGGAATAATGCCCCTCTTAGTGCTCATAAATAGGAATAATGCCCCTCTTAGTGCTCATAAATAGGAATATTGCCCCTCTTAGTGCTCCCTAATAGGAATAATGACCCTCTTAGTGCTTCCCAATAGGAATAATGCCCCTCTTAATTCTCCCTAATAGGAATAATGCCCCTTTTAGTGCTCATAAATAGGAATAATGCCCCTCTTAGTGCTCATAAATAGGAATATTGCCCCTCTTAGTGCTCCCTAATAGGAATAATGACCCTCCTAGTGCTTCCCAATAGGAATAATACCCCTCTTAGCGCTCCCAAAAATAATAATACCCCTCTTAGTGCTTCCCAATAGGAATAATGCCCCTCTTAGTGCTCCCCAAAAATAATAATGCCCCTCTTAGTGCTCCCCAAAAATAATAATGCCCCTCTTAGTGCTCATAAATAGGAATAATGCCCCTCTTAGTGCTCATAAATAGGAATAATGCCCCTCTTAGTGCTCCCCATAGGAATAATGCCCCTCTTAGTGCTTCCCAATAGGAATAATGCCCCTCTTAGTGCTTCCCAATAGGAATAATGCCCCTCTTAGTGCTCCCCAAAATAATAATGCCCCTCTTAGTGCTCCCCAAAAATAATAATGCCCCTCTTAGTGCTCCCCAAAAATATAATGCCCCTCTTAGTGCTCATAAATAGGAATAATGCCCCTCTTAGTGCTCATAAATAGGAATAATGCCCCTCTTAGTGCTCCCCAAAAATAATAATGCCCCTCTTAGTGCTCCCCAAAAATAATAATGCCCCTCTTAGTGCTCCCTAATAGGAATATTGCCCCTCTTAGTGCTCTCCAATAATAATAATAATGTCCCCTGTTAGTGCTCACCAATAGGAATAATGCCCCTCTTAATTCTCCCTAATAGGAATAATGCCCCTTTTAGTGCTCCCCATAGGAATAATGCCCCTCTTAGTGCTCTCCAATAATAATAATAATGTCCCCTGTTAGTGCTCACCAATAGGAATATTGCCCCTCTTAGTGCTCCCCATAGGAATAATGCCCCTCTTAGTGCTCCCCAGTAATAATAATGTCCCCTGTTAGTGCTCACCAATAGGAATAATACCCCTCTTAGTGCTCGCCAATAATGATAATACCCCTCTTAGTGCTCACCCATAGGAATAATACCCCTCTTAGTGCTCCCCAATAATAATAATAATAATAATGTCCCCTGTTAGTGCTCCCCAATAGGAATAATACCCCTCTTAGTGCTCCTCAATAGGAATAATACCCCTTTTAGTGCTCCCCATAGGAATAATACCCCTCTTAGTGCTCACCAATAGGAATAATACCCCTCTTAGTGCTCCTCAATAATAATAATACCCCTCTTAGTGCTCATCAATAGGAATAATGACCAATAGGAATGGCTGTATACTGTCCTAAAGTGAGCTCCAAGCATAAATGATCAACCAGTGCTGTCAATATGTGTCCCTTAGGAGTGGCACACATTGACACAACACTACTCCACACTGATGAGGGGCAGCTGTCTGTAGATGGATAACTGGCTTAGGTCTTCCCCGTCACATCCTTAAAGCCTGTAAAATAGCGGGATCTTGACACAGGGGCCACTTAATATGGTGGATTTGGTGATTTCTGTAATGGGGACACCCCTTTGCTTGTTTTTCCTTCCTTTGAGGGATATCTGGCTTTCACTGTTTTGAAGACCCATAACTGGGACTCCACAGTTATTTTGCACACATTGACACAAGACCTGCTTGGACAGTGAGTCCTCTGGGTCGCCACGGATAGAGGTCAGCGCTTTTGGCTTGGCGTCTGTGGGCAAAGGCTGATGTAAGAAGAATGAATTCATAGTAGCTCAATCACGAGAATTTGTGGTCAACCAATTAGAAAGTCATCGCAGACAGAGTTCATGCAAAATAAAAATTCAAGCAGAAGGCAAATGGTAATCCAAATCAATCCCAGTAATACAGAAACTAACAAATCAACCAGACAGAACATAGGGGCAGGGGTCCTTAAATAGCCAGAGTTCAGTACTGCAAGGTCAAGAAGGGAGATTTATCAAAACTGGTGTCAAGGAAAAGTGCCTTGGTTACCCATAGCAACCAATCAGATTCCACTTTTCATTTTTCAGAACTCCTCTGGAAAATGAAAGGTGAAATCTAATGGGTTGTTTTGTGCAAGTAAGTCCATTTTCCTTTACCCCAGTTTGATAAATCTCCCCCAGGGAGCAAAGCTAGCAGAGCTTAAAGAGGTATTCCGGTAAAATAACTTAATTTTTGAAAAACTGCATAAAGGTTGCAAGCTGTGACCCAACCAGAGCCCATACCTATACATATAACCAGAGCTTCATTTTACCCTGTAATCCATTTGTCTATCTCCTGTGAGAGCCTGCAACACACTGACAGTATCATGGCTCCTGATCTTCCCTCACAAAACTACAATCCTGCTTTCCTGCTGTGAGTGTTGAAGTCTACTGATTGGCTGCTTGATGTTCCAGTGCAGACACGCCCCCTCGACTCAGTAATCAGCAGCACACTGACATTTAGCTATAGGCTTGATAGCAACACACTGAGCATGCTCGACCTAACAAAGGCTCAGAACTACAGGTCGATGCCATGGTAACTTATGAGGAAACACAGTGGGTAGTGAGGTTGTAAACTACTTTTCTAACTACTGAACGGTAAATATGTGAAATTGACATTATATTAGGTAATTATTGATGATGACTTAGTCTAAAACATAAGTTATATTTATGAGGGCAGGGCAGGCTGGAGTACGGTACACGGGTAGTCAAACGGAGAATACACCTTTTCTGGTTACTAGAGACTAGAAAACCTAAAGCTCAGGCACCCTTCCACTGGGGAGGTTGCCTTAAATAAATAGGGACGACCAGCCATTGGCTGGAGGCAACTAGGGTGCGTGCGCTGGCCCTTTAAGAGCTGGGGCGCACGCGGAATAAAGACAGGCCTGGAGCTCTTCTTAACACAGGGGACACTGAACATGCTGCTGTGAGGGAGTACTAGTCACCGGCCTAAGAGAAGAAGGGTGAGTAGCATAGCATCCATGCCCACCTGAGAGAGTGGGACATCAGCGGGCACGGGGCAACAAGTGAGCGAAGTGCCAGGTGAGAGCTGGGCTCCCTGAGAGAAGAAGCAGCGGACTAATGGTGCAGAGATGCCAACTTCCTAGTGTGTTTAAGCCCCAGGGATCTCTTGATTGGTGGACCAAGTATGGCTGCTAAGCTGAAAATTAATTTCAAGAGCATCTCCTATCTGTGAAACACGGATGCCATCCCTGTTGTGCCCGTGTTTTTTTACAGTGACCCATTAAATATTATGAGCGCGACGGATCAGTAAACAAGGACAAAAATAGGGCGTGCTCCTGTGATGTAACCTGGTACTCCCAAAACGTGGTAAACCATGGAGGTGTGAACACAGTAAAAGGCTATGGGTACATGTGCCATTTGTGGAGAACACGTAGAGCAGACAGGACACGTCCCAGATATTAACCCCTCAATGATATACCTTTTTATGACTGTTCACTAAGGGGCCTTATTCTGGGTCTCCAGTGCAGCGAAGAGCTGGAGATCAGCTCTCATATGGCAGCCAGGTTTTTACACTAATGGCCCCGGATCGGTAGAAGTGCCAATCCTGGCCCTTTAACCTCTTAGATGCTACGGTCAATAGCGACCGTGGCACCTAAGTGGTTTTAGAGGGCGGGGGTGCCCTCTGTATCCCAAATGAGATCATGGGATACTGATGTCTTCACAGAGCAGCTGGGGGTCCAATGAAGGCTCCCAGGCTCCTGCCCTGTGTGTCACATCCTAACACATTGCCTGTCAGTGTCCTACTGACAACATAATACACTGTACTGCATAAGTGGTACAGTGCACTATGTGAGCGCTCAAAGGATCACATGTCAAAGTCGCCTTAGGGAACTAATAAGGCCTTAGGGACGAGCAATAAAAACATAAAAACAAACAAAAACAAGAACAAGGAACAAAACAAGGACTAAATAGGATCAGGCCATGAAAAGCTGATCCTCCTGCCCCATCCCCCAGGGCATGACCCTATTATTGGTACAGGAAGAGCACTATACGATATCCATAGGGCATCGCTACAGACGGCTAAGGAGATGGTTCCGGAAGGCTCGTCTCATCATGGTCTTATCCTCTTTGGTCTTTTGGTCCTTGTTTTTTTTATACCTTTTTATAATTTTTTTTTAAATAGGGCTTGTCTGTCAGTCCCTTTGTGTGACCGTAACCTAGAGAAGATCGGTGGGTGTCCTACCTCGAGGAATCGAATGGCGCACTGGCCGTGTCCTCGCCCACCCTCACCCTCATGCCTTGCCCACAGTCAGGGCTCATGAACACGGCTGTAGTTTTGGTCCGCATCCGATCTGCGTTTTTTGCGGATCGTACGTGGACCGGTACATCTCAATGGGGCTGCAAAAGATGCGGACACAGTGTACTGTCCGCAGCCGCATGTCCGTTCCAAGGCCCTAAAAAAAAGATGGAGTGTGTCCTATTTGTGGAATGGACATTTCTACAGGAGTAAAAAAAAAAACGGCAGCATAAACTCGGCCGGGATTCGTGCTTTGTGGATCCGCAATTTGCAGACCGCAAAAAAAACACTTACGGTTGTGTGCATGAGCGAGGTGTCACAATTGCACTTCAATTTTTCTGCAAACAACTCCTTGACAAGGACTTGTCCCCTCTCCTGACGTGTCCGTTTTACTAACTACTTGCATGCTCCATGTAATAACAATCCTTACGACTCAATGTTGTGTTGTTCCTCCACTATTCCTACTAGAAGTTATAAATGAATTAATAAGAGTTTACAATAAAGGTCCAAATCGGCGTTGTTCCTGCACAGCATGACACTATGTAGCCAGTGCTGCCACTTTCCGACTGTGAAGGTACACGCCAACTGGTAACACCCATCTAGACTGTCACGGCACTTAATTTATATCTTCTTGCAGGAATAACAGAGGAAGTGCACAACATACAGCAGTTACTTAGACACGTCAGGAGTGGTGACAGCTCCTCTTTATACTGACCAGGCCTACTACCTGCCCCCAAGAGAAGACAGGCGGGTAAATCAGAAGCTAGTCCAGTGATGGCTAACCTCCAGCTGTTGTGAAACTACGACTCCCAGTATGCTCCATTCTTTTCTATGGAGTTCTGAGCAAGTATGCATCTTCGGAGTTGTAGTTTATCACAGACCTAGTCTGGGGCTCCCAGTCCTTCTTGTGTAGTCATACCCCCACCCTCCCCTGCCCCAGTCCCTATTTTCCCTGCCACAGTTCTCCCAGCTGTGGGGAAACTACAAGTCCCAGCATTCTGTCTGTGTGTGGACATGCTGGGAGTTGCAGTACACGCCTGTTATACTATCAAAGGCAACTGAGATAATAAAGCGCGTTTAGCTGCAAATAACGCAACCTGTGCAGCTTCAGGGCTTTTAAGATCATGTGACCGTGTGACGGCACACTCTTTCCTGCGCATGGAACTTTAGACCCAACCCCGCACCACGTGACTGCCCGACCGGATCACGTGCCCAGAGCGACGTTGACGTCACTAGAACGAGTAGTCCAAGGGGGAATGCTGGGAGATGTAGTTTACCAAAACATAGACTTCCCGGACGCGAGGAGGAGTGTAAACAGCCCGGAGCTGGAGTCCCGGGGCAACCGGAGCCCCAGGATTGGGGGATGGGGAACTGCTTGTCATCCCAGACTGCAGATGATCTGTCCCTGCTCAACGACTCAGACGGGGCTAGCCTGCCCGGGGAGCCCCCACCTCCATACCAGGTGACCGTCCTTCCATCATCATCTTTATCTACACAGTGACTAGGTTATAAAGTGCCACGTGGTATATGGACTGGTATAATGTCTGGCACTATGATATTATAGTAGATAGCTAATGACTACATGGAGACACACAGTAGTCACTCACCAGCATCATCTCTTGTTACTAAGCAACCGCCCATATAGCCTGCAGCAATGTGTTCTTTGTATCCTTACATGTATGGTGCCATATACCCGTAAGAACTGCAGGAGGAAGGGGAGGGGTTACAATAGCAAATTTAAAGGGGTTCTCCCACCTTTACCATTGCACTTGGGCCATACAAGAACTGAGTCTGCAGTAGTCACCCTTGGTGCTGGATCTCGAGGATGGCACCAAAAGGGCCCGAGTGCCCTACCAAATAGACCCAACTCCTAGACCGCCACCAGCGTGCTGGCCCAACTAAGATCTAATCACCTTTAACTTAAAGGAACGGTTCAGACAAAAGGGTACACTGTGGTAAGTGTAGGCCCTCTGGGTTTGGAACGCTGTCATGCAGCGCCCCCTACATCCTGCCCTAGGTATCACGCAGAGTATCCGTTTTGTCTGTGAGACCTCCCTCGTCTTTTTTTTTTTGTGTGTGTGACTTAAGCCTTATGTACAGATTCCAATATATAGATATATTTCTATATTCCAGGAGCGGCAGAATGTTCCTGTCTACCACCCGACGCCTAGCCAGACCCGCCTTGCAACGCAGCTGACGGAAGAGGAGCAGGTGTGGATTGCCCAGAGAATCGGCCTTATACAGCACTTACCTAAAGGCAGATATGACCCGGGGTCCGAACCTTCCGAGAAGAAACCAAAAGAGTGAGTGATATTACCCTACGCTTGTTTTAAAGGGCATCTGTCAGCAGTTTTGAACCTATGACACTGGCTGACCTGTTACATGTTCACTTGGCAGCTGAAGACATCTGTGTTGGTCCCATGTTCATATGTGCCCACATGGCTGAGACAAATTGTTTTAATATATGCAAATGAGCCTCTAGGAGCAACGGGGGTGTTACCATTACACCTAGAGGCTCTGCTCTCTCTGCAACTGCTGTAACCTCTGCACTTTGATTGACGGGACCAGGCAGTGTAAACATCATCACATCTGGTCAGGTCAATCAAGTGCATAGGCTCTAGGTGTAATGGTAATGCCCCTGTTGCTCCTACAGGTTAATTTGCATACATTAAAACTTCATTTTTCATTACTGTACCTCACTTGCATGATATTACAGCCATCCGTAATTATCTACTATAACACTGCACAAGAATATAACTACTATAATACTGCTCCTATGCACAAGAATATAACTACTATAATACTGCCTCCTATGTACAAGACTATAACTACTATAATACTCCCTCCTATGTACAAGAATATAACTACTATAATACTGCTCCTATGTACAAGAATATAACTACTATAATACTGCTCCTATGTACAAGAATATAACTACTATAATACTGCTCCGATGTACAAGAATATAACTACTATAATACTGCTCCGATGTACAAGAATATAACTACTATAATACTGCTCCTATGTACAAGAATATAACTACTATAATACTGCTCCTATGTACAAGAATATAACTACTATAATACTGCTCCTATGTACAAGAATATAACTACTATAATACTGCCTCCTATGTACAAGAATATAACTACTATAATACTGCCTCCTATGTACAAAATATAACTACTATAATACTGCTCCTATGTACAAGAATATAACTACTATAATACTGCCTCCTATGTACAAGAATATAACTACTATAATACTGCCTCCTATGTACAAGAATATAACTACTATAATACTGCCTCCTATGTACAAGAATATAACTACTATAATACTGCCTCCTATGTACAAGAATATAACTACTATAATACTGCCTCCTATGTACAAAATATAACTACTATAATACTGCCTCCTATGTACAAGAATATAACTACTATAATACTGCTCCTATGTACAAGAATACAACTACTATAATACTGCTCCTATGTACAAGAATATAACTACTATAATACTGCCTCCTATGTACAAGAATATAACTACTATAATACTGCCTCCTATGTACAAGAATATAACTACTATAATACTGCTCCTATGTACAAGAATATAACTACTATAATACTGCTCCTATGTACAAGAATACAACTACTATAATACTGCCTCCTATGTAAAAGTATATAAGTAGTATACTAGGCGCCATCTTTGGGCAGGTGGTGATGTGCACAGGATAGAGATAATCCATATGGGTGCGGTTGTTTCTCTGCAGGTGTGTGATCTGTATGCTGGACTTCGTCAGTGGGGCTCCTGTCCGCTTCCTGCCTTGTATGCACGTCTACCACATGGAGTGTATAGATAAGTGGCTGATGCGGTCGTTCACGTGTCCGTCCTGCATGGAGCCGGTGGACGCCGCTCTCCTCTCCTCCTACGAGACCAGCTGAACGGGCGGCATCCTGCGGATGTCTGGTATCATGGCGGCCTGCTTTGAAGTATTGCTTTGTGCTTTGGCCAAAATAAAGTCCATGTGGTGTGACCTTGTCCTTTCCTGAGATGTGAGGTGATCTGCCAGTCAGGATCATGGAAATCAGAGCTTCCCACACGTGTTATGGACTATATGGATGAAGACTGGAACATAGGGAGACTGCGCAGAGGACACGACCCCTTGGATATAGGTACCTTTCTATCAGCTGGTGCATCATGGGAGTTGACATCGCTGCCTCTTCAGTGACTACATCTTCATGATGGTACCGGTGTGTGAGTGTATGCTGCTGAGTCAGTACCAGCTGAGGAGACATGTAAAGGGCATCTCCCCCTGAGGAAGACCCCTTTAAAAGCACTTTACTGCAGAGTATTTCACAGTAGAGATGTCCTTGTGTCCTGTTCTGTCGGGTTTCGCCCCCATGTGTTATCACCCAGCTTTTATGGAAATACAGAGCAAGGGTCTTGGCCATGAGGCAGCAAATGATCCAAACCATTTCTAGGCTTCTGAACTAGATCTAGATGAAAGGAACTCCAGAGCTGCACTCACTATTCTGCTGGTGCAGTCACTGTGTACATACATTACATTAATTAACCTGCACTGATTCTGAGTTACATCCTGTATTATACTCCAGAGCTGCAATCACTATTCTGCTGGTATAGTCACAGTGTATATACATTACATTACTTATCCTGTACTGACCCGGAGTTACATCCTGTATTATACTCCAGAGCTGCACTCACTATTCTGCTGGTGCAGTCACTGTGTACATAAATTACATTACTTATCCTGAGTTACATCCTGTATTATACTCCAGAGCTGCACTCACTATTCTGCTGGTGGAGTCACTGTGTACATACATTACATTACTTATCCTGCACTGATCCTGAGTTACATTCTGTATTATACTCCAGAGCTGCACTCACTATTCTGCTGGTGCAGTCACTGTGTACATGCATTACTTATTCTGTACTGATCTTGAACAGAATATTGAGTGCAGCTCTGGAGTATAATACAGGATGTAACACAGAACATGTAATGTATGTATATACTGACTCCACCAGCAGAATAGTGAGTGCAGCTCTGGAGTATAATACAGGATTTAACTCAGGATCAGTACAGGATAAGTAATGTATGTACACAGTGACTCCACCAGCAGGATAGTGAGTGCAGCTCTGGAGTATAATACAGGATGTAACTCCGGATCAGTACAGGATAAGTAATGTATGTACGCAGTGACTGCACCAGCAGGATAGTGAGTGCAGCTCTGGAGTATAATACAGGATGTAACTCCGGATCAGTACAGGATAAGTAATGTATGTACACAGTGACTGCACCAGCAGAATAGTGAGTACAGCTCTGGAGGACAAGAGGATAACTTTGTTTCTGTCAGATATCAGCGTCAGTATAACGGTTTTGCTTGCACTTCTTGATTATTGGGACATCCTAAAGCTGGGATGGATTTTCAGAGGCCAGTGTGTTGTCTCTGAGGTTCATGAGACCACTCCTGCCCTCCTGTAAGTAAGGCGACTATTCACAGGAAATACAAATGGCATCTCTTAGTCTATGGGTCATGCACACTCATCATGGCAGAGCAGTAGGACCATATAGAAGTCTACAGGTGTTCATGAAGCGGTATTATGGTCTCCTAACATCCACCTGGTCCATATCCTTCTCACCATAGGACAGAGATGGCGCTGGGGATCACACATGGCAGGCTGCTGCAGCAAATATGCCGTATAAGAATATTCTCCTACCCTGGGCGGACGTGACTGTAAATAAAGTTTATTGAAACGTAATATATGGAAACAGTGACTGCTTTTTTTCACTAAACTTTATTGGTGAAGTTAAAGAACGTCCTTCCCTTTCCAGCTATGGAGTACTGACATGTATTCGCTGCCGCCCGCTCTGCCTTGTGTCTATAACCGTCAGTGGAGACGCGTGTACCCGCCGCACATACAATAAAGCGTGCTTGTATGAATTTCAATATCCCGTGTCATTCTTGTCGTATTACTTCTTCGATGTCCATGTGTTTTCAGTACGGAGTACACCATTTCCGGAGAACTCTGGCGGCTCATTTCTTGGAGAATGAAAGATTTTGGCATGTTGAAATCCAACAGCCTAATCTAGGGATGGCCAACCTGCGGCTCTCTGGCTTTTGCAAAACTACAACTCCCAGCATGCCCAGACTGCTTACAGCAGGTGATGGTAGTAATTTTAGTTTTACAACAGCTGGAGACCCGCAGGTTGCCGATCCATGGAGTCCATCTTTCATGGGGAAATAATCATGGCCTTAAAGGGGTCTTTCCCACCTCAGACGTTGGTGGCATATTGCTAGGATGTGCCCTCAAATGGGTGCAGGTCCCACCTATGGGACCTTCTTCTATCTACAGAACGGGGTCCTCAAAATGAACAGAGAGCAGGTGCTCATGTGCAGTAACCCTCCATTCACCACCATGGGGGTAGAGTGCTGGCTGGGCAGCAGGGCTGTGGAGTCGGTAAGCCAAAGCCCCGACTCCAACTCCGACTCCAACTCTGACTCCTCAATTTCCCCTGACTCCGACTCCCTCATACATGGCGTATGTTTAAGTGATAACTTTGCATAAATCAATAGTACAGATAGGTCATGACAAAAAGAGTCTGTAATATATGTTTTACTAGATGTCTTTACTCTGAACTTCCAGTATCAGGCTTCTCTGGGTACAGCTCACTAATGGCCTGATGTATGAACACTGTCTAGGGCTAAGACTTTCTTTGTTACCCATAGCAACCAATCAGAGCTCCCGTTTCATTTCTCCAGAGCACTATATGAAATGAAAGGGGAGCTCTGATTGGTTTCTATGGGCAACAAAGGAACTTCTACACCTAGACAGTTTTCATACATAAGGCCATAGGTGTTTTGCATCAGCAGCAGATAGAAGCCATGAGAGCAGCTAACCTCTCCAAACATGAGCTCAGAGGAAGCATAAAGCATACAGCAGAGAGAACATGCACTGGACAAGTGATTTATGCACAGTTTATTGAAAGTTTAGATATACTAAGAAGTACTTGCCTTAAAGGGGTTTTCTCAGCACATTGATTCACTGGCTGACAGGCAGTTTGCACTCACTCTGTCTCCTCAGGCCGTGAGGGGGGTCTCCAGCAGTTATTTGCATATATTAACTTACTCTGACAGAGCAGGAGGTTGTGATCTCTAACACAATTACAGGTAAAGCCATCCTTCTCAGTCCTTAACATATTTTCCTTATTGAGGTCACTCCTGCTCTCAGCCAATCAGATAAATCTTTCTGGTCTGCAGGTTACCATAGAAACCTATGTACTGTGAGAGACCTGATGAACTGACTAAAGTAAACTCTACTGACCACTGTATTTAGAAAATGTCTTCTTTTAACTGTCCCTTTATGTAGAAAGCTAATCTTTGTAACTAGTGAGAAAACCCCTTTAATCCTGTTTTCTCCAGCAGATCTGAGATGAGTGCAGCCATTCCTTCCCAGAGCCTTTTTCGTCTGATCTGTAGCGGAGGAGCTTCACTTCTGAGCATCTACATAAAGGGCAGCACACAGTCATCTCAACTGAAAGCCTAGATCCTTAGATCAGGAATAGAACAGACATTTATAGGACTTTTCATCATGTTCCCACATTCTTATGAAAATATATTCAGCATAGAGCTGGGCGATATGGCCCAAAAAAAAAAAATTTTTTTTTTTTTTTTTAAATTTTGGACGATTCACGATTTAAATCTCGATTTTCTTATGTTAGTAAAAATATAAAAAAATAAATTAAAAAAGCCTACTATACCCCCATCAGACCCCACATGAGCCCATTGTGCCAAAGTCTCTACAGTCACAGCAGTGATCAGTGCTGTCAGGGACGAGGAGCTCCGTTATATGAAGCCCCCCCTCCCCTCACACCGACAGCACCCGGATGAAGTGTTAAACGTACGGACCGGCTGCTGCAGACATATTCACTTTACCAGCGCTGTCCACAAAGTAGAAGGTGCGGGCGAAGTTAAAGGGATTCTGTCACCAGGATTTGGCCTATAAAGGTAATCACACTATCAGATTCTGCTCAGTGTGTTGAATGCAAAAACGTTATTTATTCTTCCTAGGGATGAATTTCATGTTAAAAAAAACTTTTTTTAGGTTATGCAAATTACTTACATAAGGAGCCCAAGGGGATGTGCCCAGCGCAGTTGGAGCCCAGGACCGCCCACCTCATTATTATTCACTGCACAGCTTCATGAAGGCTTGCTCCGTCACCATCGTAATCCCGCGCAGGCGCAGTAACTTCGGTGAGGCCGATGCCAGTAGACCGCACGGGCGCACACTGCTTTAGGTACTGCGCGGGATTACAATGGTGACGGAGCTTCACTGCTGGAAGCTGTGCAGTGAATAATAATGAGGTGGGCGGTCCTGGGCTCCAACGGCGCTGGGCACATCCCCTTGGGCTCCTTATGTAAGTAATTTGCATAACCTAAAAAAAGTTTTTTTTTTTTAACATGAAATTCATTCCTAGGAAGAATAACGTTTTTGTATTCAACACACTGAGCAGAATCCGATAGTGTGATTACCTTTATAGGCCAAATCCTGGTGACAGAATCCCTTTAATACATCTGTTAAAGTAAGCATTGATGCAATTAAAGGGGCCTCAACGCTTATAAAATCTTATGGTTAAAGGGGTTGTTCTGAGATTTTTTTTTTTTTTTTTTACTGTTGACCTGCAGGATCCCAGCAGATCAGCTGTTTGAGAAGGCACTGGCGTTCTGCGAGCCTTCTCTCCACTTTCCGTTGTCCTGTGAGGTCAGTCATTGGTCACATGACCTAGGAGCAGTTCCAGCCCCATAGAAGTGAATGGGGCTGAGCGTGATACCAAGCAATGTACGGCGCTGTGATGGTGAGCTGAGCGAAGGCCACAGAGCTACTGCGAGCACCAGTGCCTTCTCAAACAGCTGATCAGCTGCTAATCAGTTAAAAAAAAAAGTACGAGGACTGCAATCTCTTCTTCAGCCTCCAACATCACGTCCATTGGTCACATGGCCTTTGTGCTGCTCAGTCCCATTCAAGAGAATAGAACCGAGCTGCTATACAAAGAACAGCAACTACACAATGTATAGTGCAGTGCTTGGCATAACCAAACTGCGGCCCTCCAAATGTTGCAAAACTACAACTCCCAGCATGCCCGGACAACCTACAGCAGGGCATGGTGGGAGTTGTAGTTTTACAACAGCTGGAGGGCCGCAGTTTGGGGATGCCTGCCATGGAGAGCTTGCAGGCCCCTTCAAGGTGACGATCACCGGGGAAGTTGGGAGTCAGACATCACCATTCAAATATCATTTATCCCTGATGATAGGTCACCATGGTTTAAAGGGGGTTGTCAGATTTATTTTTTTTAAGGTAGCATGGACAGTGTTATAATAATATACTCATGATCCCAAACCCTCTCTGCTCCAGCGCCGTCACTCCTCTCCACCCGTTGTAATACTGCGGCTGCAGCACGAGGCCGCTAGATCAGTGACGGCTGCAGTAGTAACAATGAAGCCCGGCAGGTACCGTGTTTCCCCGAAAATAAGACCGTGTCTTATTATTTTTTTTCCTCCAAAAAAAAGCGTTAGGGCTTATTTTCAGGGAAACACAGTTTAAAGCGTGCCCCATCAGACCCCCGATCAGCCCACTGTGCCCCCTTCAGACCCCCGATCAGCCCACTGTGCCCCCATCAGACCCCCGATCAGCATGCCCCCATCAGACCCCGATCAGCATGCCCCCATCAGACCCCCGATCAGCCCACTGTGCCCCCATCAGACCCCCGATCAGCCCACTGTGCCCCCTTCAGACCCCCGATCAGCCCACTGTGCCCCCATCAGACCCCCGATCAGCATGCCCCCATCAGACCCCCGATCAGCATGCCCCCATCAGACCCCGATCAGCCCACTGTGCCCCCATCAGACCCCCGATCAGCCCACTGTGCCCCCTTCAGACCCCCGATCAGCCCACTGTGCCCCCATCAGACCCCCGATCAGCATGCCCCCATCAGACCCCTGATCAGCCCACTGTGCCCCCTTCAGACCTCAGATCAGCGTGCCCCCATCAGCCCACTGTGCCCCTTCATACCTCAGATCAGCGTGCCCCCATCAGCCCACTGTGCCCCCTTCAGACCTCAGATCAGCCCACCCAGCCCCATAACAATAAAATAAAAAACTCCTCTTACCTGTCCTGCTCCGCTCCGGGTGCTCCTCTGGTTTTGAGGCCGGCGCTGCACTGTCACCTGACTGCGTGCAGCGTCAGGTCATAGTGTGCGTACTACGTCCTGACGCTGTACGCGGTCAGGACAGTGCAGCGCCGGCCCTGGAAGCCTGTGGAGCGCTGGACGCGGAGCCGAGCCGCGGCGCAGGACAGGTAAGAGGAGTTTTTTATTTTATTACTATGGGGCAGGGTGAGCTGATCTGAGGTCTGATAGGGTTCCGGTAGCGAAAATATACAAGTGAGCGCTTCCATTGTATTCACTTTATACAGTAACGTAGATGGGGCTTATTTTTGGAGTAGGGCTTATATTTTAAGCCTACTCCAAAAAAAGGCAAAATAGCACTAGGGCTTATTTTAGGGATAGGTCTTATTTTCGGGGAAACACGGTAGTAGAGGAGCGGTTGGGTACACCAATTTAATTTCTTACCTCTTTATACAGCAGAGATGATATTTCGGGCGTACCATGACAAGTCCAGACGCTCATTAGGGGGGGAATGTATTCAGGGCCCGGTTTCAGTTTAATAAGACAATACTCTATACAAGTTGATAACACAAGCATTCATACAAAACAAAACTGGAATATAAACCATGCCCCCACGCGGGAGAAAATAAATCTTAAGAACAAAAAAAATATATATATGAAGGGAGAAGAACATAAAAAGACAGGATCTCTATTCCTCCATGTGGCAGCGGCAGACGGATCTGGGTCAGAACCGCCCTCATGGACAGACGCTCAGGTAGGGGGTCATTCACCACCGGCACTGTGTGAAGGACCCACGTGGAAAGTCTTTTCTTTCTCTTGGTAGTAAAGAAGTCCAGCAAGGGCTTGTATAATCCACTGTGAAGAGGGGACGGCGAGAGGAGCTGCGGTAAGGTGTGCGGTCAGTACACATTCTTCTAGGCTGGGCCGCCCCCGGCACAAGTCCATGACTCTCCACACTACTTCACCAGCGGCCGGGTTTTGTCATCATCACTGCACTGATGAGCTTTGTACTTTTTCACCTCGGCCATGTACTGTGCCCACGCTCCACCCTTACGTGTCAGGATCTGGAAAAAAAAAAGGAAGAAAATGTCAGTCACCATCACACGCAGCGGTACGTGTCCAGCAGAATGCCGGAAACCTGGCGGACTCCATTATAGTCAATGGTGTCTGCACTGGAACTGCAAACATAGATGTCCACCTAGTCTTAAAGGGGTATTCCAGTCGGTACAAGTTATCCCCCACCGATCATGAGAACGGAGGACCCTCTACAGGCCCCTCAAAAAGACTGGAGTGGATAATTGCGGCCACACCAATCATTTCTATGGGAGTTCCAGAGATAGCAGAGTCCAGTGCTCCACTATGCCCGGAACTCCCATAGAAATGAAGGGAGCGGCCGAGCACACGTGTGACCAAGCGCTCCTGTCATTATAAGGGAGCGGCAAGGGGCCTGGGGCCCAAGTTCTTATGATTGGTGGGGGACCAGGCACTAGGACACCCATCGATCTTAAAGTTAGATAACTTGTACCAACTGGAATACAACAAATTTATTATCCAGCCTGAGCCCCTGTGATAAATGTGTGGGACGTAGGACAGTGTAAAGCTAGACCTGACAATTAGACCTTAAAGGGTTTCTGTCACCAGTTTTTTCGGTATGAATCAGGCTGACATTAGAGATGTGCTAATGTCACCTGATTCCAAATATATATCTGTTTTATTTACTGGTGCCCCCATTTTTATATAAAATGAACTTTTATTTTATGCTAATAAGGCTCCTAGGTGCAAGGGGCGTTACCTCTGCTCCTAGAGGCTCTGTTGATTGACAGGACCAGGCAGAGAAGTAACACTCCATTCACCATAGCTTGCAAGGACCTTCAATGATGTCATGACCATGTGATCAGTCACATGGTTAGGATCACACAAATAGCCTGTCTCCTCCTAAACCATGTGACTGATCACATGGTCATGACATCATGATATCCTCGCGATATTCCCCCATTG
Source organism: Rhinella marina (assembly GCA_900303285.1). NCBI lineage: Eukaryota > Metazoa > Chordata > Amphibia > Anura > Bufonidae > Rhinella > Rhinella marina. The sequence continues at coordinate 94,425 of ONZH01027136.1, forward strand.
GCCAAGATGGGAATAACCCTTTAATGGCACATCTGCAGGGAGCGGTGCAATACTGGCATTCTCTCTATAGGACACAACTTGTATACACCCATCCTAGTCCACAGCACATTAGTCTCTGCACTCTGGGAGTTCCGTACACGGGGTGTACATGGCCCAATGTCCACGCTAATCATCTGGGATGGACATTCCTATAGGAGCTGGTTCCTGATAATCTCACATCCCCCGATGAACTAGCACAATGCTCATGCGGATGTCTAAAAGCATTGTCTCTGGTCTGAAGAGCACGATGCAGCCCGGAAACAGTGCAGCTGTATGAGGACAAGCTCATCCTCATACTGTGGAGGAGATCGCTGCGTGTATAAGCCGCTCTTTACCTCTTCCTGACAATCCACCACTAGTTATTATACAAGTAACATGCACATAATGGGATGCTGTAATATACTCCATGCTCCGGATGTGGGTCGGGCCTGGCTGGATCAGACAGTATGAATACATGGACCTCCAGGATTAGTCAGGTTCCAGCGTTCTGCATCACTTCCAGGAGGCTCCGACGCCATACAATACGTTCCCTGCTCTATGGCACATTTCAGACCTTCCCATCGAGACCCCAGCATTTCACCACAAACGCGTCTCACCTCTTCATCTTCTGTCTTTGGCTTCTTGGCTACAATGCCCGTCTTCAGGGCCAGCTTTGCCCCTCCTCTACGCTTGCCCACCTGGGGGTGGAAGGGACAGAAGACTGCAACCGTTATACGAGCCCTGGCAGCCTCTCTGTGTCCCTCTATATAACAGAATATAAGGGAGGCCTGGGTTAGACAGGCACAAGACACTCCCCACCTCCAGACAACGCCACACTCTTCACCAGATCCTAGAGATGGGGGGGTAGGGGGGGGGAAAGCTTGTGGAGATCAGCAGGATTAGGAGGGGCTGCTTCACCCACATTAAGTACAAATACAGACATGTATTCACGAAAGAGAGCCCTGTAATGTGAGGGAAACCTAAAACCCAGCGCTAAACCTCAGGGGAGACACTGCTGTGGTGGTCTCCCTATACATGGGCACCTGCATAGTTAATCATATGTAGTGCCCATCACATTCCTGGCTTCTAGAAGTTTCCCTTACATTACAAAGGCTGGTCCGCTGCATATGAACACTCACAACAACATGGCCTGCTCAGGGAGTGGAGAGGGGGGCGCAAGTCACAGCCAGACAGATCTGGTGCGGAAACTTCTGTGACTGTACAAAGTAAATTGTCAAAAAAGGGCAGTTAAAGGGGTCCTCTCACTTCAGCAAATGGCATTTATCATGTAGAGAAAGTTAATACAAGACACTAATGTATTGTGATTGTCCATATTGCTTCCTTTGCTGGCTGGATTCATTTTTCCATCACATTATACACTGCTCATTTTCCAGGGATTACGACCACCCTAAAATCCATCAGATGTGGTCGTGCTTGCACAATATAGGAAAACAGTGCCGCCCGGGCACAAAGAAGCGCACATAGGATGGTGCAGACATGAGGAGGTCGGGGTAGGAGCTGCCACGTATGCATGTGTATACATGGTACCATAGTCATGGCCAGCTGAGTGTGCCAGCACGACCACATCTGATGGATTGCAGGGTGGTCGTCTCCATGGAAACTAGCAGTGAATAATGTGATGGAAAACTGAATCCAGCCAGCAAAGGAGGCAATATGGACAATCACAATACATCAGTAGGTGGCTCGTAGTAACTTTCTCTACATGATAAATGTTATTTGCTGAAGCGAGACAACTTTTAAGAAGAGCAAAATGATCCGTTTTTTCACTGCCATTTTCCCCCCACAGATTGCTTTCTGAAAAAGGGCCATTAAAAACAGCCCTCTGCTAAGAAAAATGGATTCATGGGTATAGACACCTTTGGAGGCATTTTACTTTTAATTATTGATTATAATCAATTTTTCAATTGGTCTTTATTAAAATTTGTCTACAGTTTTTCCTCCACAGCTTTCACTTGCAGTGTATCTGCTCTCTATTGCTTCCCTCTTCTCTCTGAATCCGAGAGCGGCTCTGATGGCCGATGTGCTGCCAGGTCTTTAAGTCAAGTTACTCCCAATCCACAGGATAGGGAATAGCTAGCTGATCGCTGGGGGTCCGGCCACAGACTGATCACAAGAATGGGGGTCCTGTGCATGAGGCCTAGAAGGAATCTGACACTTAAGATTGTGGACTTATCTACAGTAATACATGATCAGTACTGCAGGTAAGGAGTCCAGGTCACTATCCTTTATTTTTCTACCAGGGCTGTGGAGTCGTGACCATTTTGGTGGAGTCGGTATAAAATGGACCGACTCCTAAAATATATAATAAATTGGTACATTGAGTTCAGTGCTGAATATATTTTCATAAGAATTTGGGAACATGATGAAATGTCCTAGAAATGTCTGTTCTATTCCTGATCTAAGGATCTAGGCTTTCAGTTGAGATGACTGTGTGCTGCCCTTTATGTAGATGCTCAGTAGTGAACTCATCTGCTACAGATCAGAGGAAAAAGGCACTGGGAAGGAATGGCTGCACTCATCTCAGATCTGCTGGAGAAAACAGGATTAAAGAGGTTTTCTCACTAGTTACAAAGATTAGCTTTCTACATGAAGGGACAGTTAAAGGAAACCTGTCACCTCCTTTTCTGAAAATGAGCTGTTAACAGTACCTTAAAGTAGAGCCGAGTGTGATCCTAATGATGTTGTTGAAACTGAGAACTGCCGGATGAAAACTGAACTTTTAATCTTGCTGCGCGGGCTTTCCGGTGTGGGCTTGAAGTCAAGGGGGCAGCGGCCTCCTTGCTTCAAGTCAAGAAAGCCACTCCCCACTTGCGCTTGACTGACAGCCCGGGTGCCGGGGATCGCAGAAATCTCGCGCATGCGTGTTGCGTGACTGAGTACTGCGCGATCCCGGCACCCGTCTCTTCATGTTGCCGGCGCTTCAGTAGTTATTGCGCATGCGCCGCCTTACTAATTACAAGGATGGAGACCAGGGTGAACGTGACCGCGGGCTTGCCTGCTCCGGAATGCACGTAGGCAGCCAGAGGTCACGTTCACCCAGAGTATAGGACCGCACGCACGCCCGGGCGGTACGCCGCATCAGTGACCCCGTGCGTGGACGGCGGGCACGCTCTCCCAAGCGCGCTCGCATAGTAAGGCGGCGCATGCGCACTGAGTACTGAAGCGCCGGCAACATGAAGAGCCGGGTGCCGGGATCGCGCAGTACTCAGTCGCGCAACGCGCATGTGCGAGATTTCTGCGATCCCCGGCACCCGGGGTGTCAGTCAAGCGCAAGTGGGGAGTGGCTTTCTTGACTTGAAGCAAGGAGGCCGCTGCCCCCTTGACTTCAAGCCCACACCGGAAAGCCCGTGCAGCAAGATTAAAAGTTCTGTTTTCAGCGTTTTCATCCGGCAGTTCTCAGTTTCAACAACATCATTAGGATCACACTCGGCTCTACTTTAAGGTAATGTTAACAGCTCATTTTCAGAAAAGGAGGTGACAGGTTCCCTTTAAAAGAAGACAGTGATCAGTAGATTTTACTTTAGTCATGAACTATAGACAGTTCAGCAGGTCTCTCACTGTACACAGGTTTCTATGGTAACCTACAGACCAGGAAGACTGTTATCTGATTGGCTGAGAGAAGGAGTGACCTCAATAAGTAAAATCTGTTGAGGACTGAGAAGAACGGCTTTACCTATAATTGTGTTAGAGATCACAACCTCCTGCTCTGTCAGAGTAAGTTAATATATGCAAATAACTGCTGGAGACCCCCTACGGCCTGAGGAGACATAGTGAGTGCAAACTGCCTGTCAGCCAGTGAATCAATGTGCTGAGAAAACCCCTTTAAGGCAAGTACTTCTTAGTATATCTAAACTTTCAATAAACTGTGCATAAATCACTTGTCCAGTGCATGTTCTCTCTGCTTTATGTTTCCTCTGAGCTCATGTTTGGAGAGGTTAGCTGCTCTCATGTCTTCTATATGCTGCTGATGTAAAACACCTAGAGCCTTATGTATGAAAACTGTCTAGGTGTAGAAGTTTCTTTGTTGTCAATAGAAACCAATCAGAGCTCCCCTTTCATTTCATATAGTGCTCTGGAGAAATGAAAGGGGAGCTCTGATTGGTTGCTATGGGCAACAAAGAAATTCTTAGACCTAGACAGTGTTCATACATCAGACTCTTAGTGAGCTGTACCCAGAGAAGCCTGATACTGGAAGTTCAGAGTAAAGACATCTAGTAACACATATATTACAGACTCTTTTTGTCATGACATATCTGTACTATTGATTTATGCAAAGTTTGTTTAAAGTAATCACTTAGACAGGACTGCTCATGTGTCACTGTAGATAATAGTCCAGAATCAGGGCGACAGATTCGCTCGGAGGTCTACTCTCATCAGTTTGATATAACATATGGAGCTGTCAGAGCGGCTCCGATGGATTCACAGAGTCAGGGGGAGCAATAGAGAGCAGATACACAGCGAGTGACAGCTGTTGAGGAAAAATTGTTGAAAATTTTAAATAAAGACCAATTAAAAATGTATTTTTTTTTTTTTTAGCCAAAAACGAGTGGACTGGACAGAAATCAACGCCCCCAAAGGCGTCTGCTGGTGTGCAATCCCTTGCAGGACATTATTGGGATGTTAAAGGGGTTTTACAGAAATTGAAATCTTGACCTAGCTCCAAAAGTGCCGCCCATCAGCGTCCAGTTATCAAAGTATTGGACGGGGTGTGGGTCACCAAATGTCAGATCCCCCCCCTTCTGATATTTAGGAACTTTAGTAAAGCTAGGTCAGGAATATTTAGAAGGGCTGTCCAGGTATTTAATACCAATGACCTATCCTCAGGAGGGGTCATCAGTACCTGACTGGTGGATGTCGGACTCCCAGCACCCCCGCCGATCAGCTGTATGAAGAGGCCAGTGACATCACGCTCATCGGTCACATGACCTAGACACAGCTCAGCCCCATAGAAGTAAATGGGGATGAGCTGATGTAGGGCTCAGAGAAGGCAGAGGGCACTCACAGGAGCACTGGTGCCTTCTCAAACAGCTGATCAGTGGGGGTCCCGGGGGTCAGATCACCACTGATCTCCTATCCAGGACAGGTCATCAGTATAAAAATCCTGGAAAACCCTTATAAACACTCGGGCTACCCCTTTAAAGACTGTATTCCAGTTTACGCCCTCATTTCAGCCCCTATGTGGGGTGTCACCCAGCTTTCCTGGAGTCCTGAGAGGCCATAGGTCACTGCGGCTGATCTCTGTATTATTGGTCTGCAGCCTGAGGCTCCCCAACTGCTATGAAACTACAAGTCCCAGCATGCCCTGCCAGTGTACAGAACCTCCAGACACGCTGGGGCTTGTAGTTCCGACCCAGCAGGGGCCAGTACTGCTAGACAAAGGGGTGTCCGGGGGCCCCGGGCTTCTCACCAGGCTGACGGGCTTCCTCTTGTCCGGTTCCTTGTTCTCCTCCTTGCTCTCCTCCTTGTTCCCGGCCTCCATCTTTTTCTTGAAGAGCTCCAGGAAGCTGCCGTCATTAGCAAATAGATTCACCCCGGAAACCGAGGGGTGGGCGGCGGGGTAGAAGGTCGGGGACACGGCCGGGTAGGGCGGCGTTCCCTGGGGGTCGGGCACAGCAGGCTGGGGGGTTTGGTTCGGTGATGATGGCGGCGAGGCGAGCGGCGGGGCCTCCTCTGCTTCTCCAGGCGGCGGGGGAGGCGGAGAGTCCGGTGCGGCGGCCTCCTCTCCCGGCTCCTCCGCACTCTCGTCCTTTTTCACCATCACTACTCTTACCGGCCGCACCGGGGCCTCTGCGGCCTCCTCTCCTTCCTCGTCACCGTCTTCCTCCGCCTCAGGCCGCGGACTTTTTTCCTCCATTTTGAGACGATGCGTAGGCACTTTAGAAAACGCGAAAAGCGTCAACCTGCAGCGGGCTCCACCACACCCGCATAAAGGTCGCCGTTACACGGGACTCGCCAAGAGAAATGGCGGGAAACTACGTTCGGAGCTATTAAAATGGCGGACTGGATCGACTTGAACGAAGTCGGTAGGGGGTGGGAGCGAAAAGATTTGCTTGGAAACCCGGCGGCCAATGAGAAAACGCAAAAACGTGAAACGTTGTCCAATCAGAGATGCCGGTCAAATGACAGACAGCTTGATTATCTAATGAAAATAGCCTTCTTTGGGGTAACGTAGCCAATCAGTTGTAACTACAGCAGGCGCTGTTGTTAGGAAACGAAAGCCTATTGGTTGTGACATTGTCCTATTACCTGCCTTCCAACTAGTGATTGACGTACATACTGACCAATCGCCGTTTTGGTAGAAAGCTGTTGTCCAATGACGTTTTACTGTCCTCACTTTGACAGGGATAGGCATTAAGCTAAGCCAATCAAAAACGAGGATATTTCTGCCTTTGCCTCGATTGACATTGATTGACATATGATGTAACCAATGGTTGAAGCGATGATGCCCAAAGGGTGACAGGAGACGCTGGACTGTCTGATGGCGTGGGTGGAGGGGGAGAGGCTGGCTGATTACGGTCACGTGATTCGACGGAAAGATGGCTGCGCCGGTGGATGATGAGTTTGAAGATGCTCCAGATGTAGAGCCGCTAGAACCTACGCTACTGAACGTTATTGAACAGCGGTCCCTCAGATGGATTTTTGTAGGAGGGAAGGGTGGGGTGGGCAAGACCACTTGCAGGTAAGGGGTAGGGATTATGCAAAACGGAGGTGGACTGAACCAAGTGTCCGCCTGGGACAGGGATATGTGTAGACGATTCTATTTCTAAACAGGGGAGAGAGGCTGGATTGTGTTTTGTTTCTGGAGGATTATGTAGCTGTAGGTAACTGTGGTGGTACTATATATCCCAGCAGGCTTTGGTAATTTGCATTCTGGGAAGTGTAGTCTTTATGCCAGGCACATTTATGCATACTGCACCCTGCATTAGAGGACCACAGCTGTTAGGGGTCTGTCTGACAACAAGGTTGTTGACTGTTTCCAGTAGCGACCGTCAGACTTGTGACTATAGCTAGCCAGGGGGGATAGGCAGAGATGGCTGACCCAACAGATATCTCATGTGTACGGGGATAGGGAGAGATGGCTGACCCAACAGATATCTCATGTGTACGGGGATAGGGAGAGATGGCTGTCCCAGCAGATATCTCATGTGTACAGGGGATAGGGAGAGATGGCTGTCCCAGCAGATATCTCATGCGTATGGGGGGGGGGGATAGGGAGAGATGGCTGTCCCAGCAGATATCTCATGTGTATGGGGGGATAGGGAGAGATGGCTGTCCCAGCAGATATCTCATGTGTATGGGGGGATAGGGAGAGATGGCTGACCCAGCAGATATCTCATGTACAGGGGGGATAGGGAGAGATGGCTGTCCCAGCAGATATCTCATGTGTACGGGGATAGGGAGAGATGGCTGTCCCAGCAGATATCTCATGTACAGGGGGGATAGGGAGAGATGGCTGTCCCAGCAGATATCTCATGTACAGGGGGGACAGGGAGAGATGGCTGTCCCAACAGATATCTCATATGTATATGGGGGGATAGGGAGAGATGGCTGACCCAGCAGATATCTCATGTACAGGGGGATATGGAGAGATGGCTGTCCCAGCAGATATCTCATGTGTATGGGGGGATAGGGAGAGATGGCTGACCCAGCAGATATCTCATGTACAGGGGGGGTAGGGAGAGATGGCTGTCCCAGCAGATATCTCATGTGTACGGGGGGGATAGGGAGAGATGGCTGTCCCAGCAGATATCTCATGTGTATGGGGGATAGGGAGAGATGGCTGTCCCAGCAGATATCTCATGTGTATGGGGGGATAGGGAGAGGGCTGACCCAGCAGATATCTCATGTGTACGGGGATAGGGAGAGATGGCTGACCCAGCAGATATCTCATGTACAGGGGGGATAGGGAGAGATGGCTGTCCCAGCAGATATCTCATGTACAAGGGGGGATTGGGAGAGATGGCTGTCCCAGCAGATATCTCATGTGTACGGGGGAGATAGGGAGAGATGGCTGTCCCAGCAGATATCTCATGTACAGGGGGGACAGGGAGAGATGGCTGTCCCAACAGATATCTCATATGTATGGGGGGGGGGGGGGTAGGGAGAGATGGCTGTCCCAGCAGATATCTCATGTACAGGGGGGATATGGAGAGATGGCTGTCCCAGCAGATATCTCATGTACAGGGGGGATAGGGAGAGATTGCTGTCCCAGCAGATATCTCATGTGTATGGGGGGGATAGGGAGAGATGGCTGACCCAGCAGATATCTCATGTACAGGGGGGATAGGGAGAGATGGCTGTCCCAGCAGATATCTCATGTGTACGGGGGGATAGGGAGAGATGGCTGTCCCAACAGATATCTCATATGTATGGGGGGGGTAGGGAGAGATGGCTGTACCAGCAGATATCTCATGCATATGGGGGGATAGGGAGAGATGGCTGTCCCAGCAGATATCTCATGTACAGGGGGGATAGGGAGAGATTGCTGTCCCAGCAGATATCTCATGTGTATGGGGGGATAGGGAGAGATGGCTGACGCAGCAGATATCTCATGTACAGGGGGGATAGGGAGAGATGGCTGTCCCAGCAGATATCTCATGTGTACGGGGGATAGGGAGAGATGGCTGTCCCAGCAGATATCTCATGCGTATGGGGGGGGATAAGGAGAGATGGCTGTCCCAGCAGATATCTCATGTGTATGGGGGGATAGGGAGAGATGGCTGACCCAGCAGATATCTCATGTACAAGGGGGGATAGGGAGAGATGGCTGTCCCAGCAGATATCTCATGTGTACGGGGGATAGGGAGAGATGGCTGTCCCAGCAGATATCTCATGTGTACGGGGATAGGGAGAGATGGCTGTCCCAGCAGATATCTCATGTTTACGGGGGAGATAGGGAGAGATGGCTGTCCCAGCAGATATCTCATGTACAGGGGGGACAGGGAGAGATGGCTGTCCCAGCAGATATCTCATGTACAGGGGGGACAGGGAGAGATGGCTGTCCCAACAGATATCTCATATGTATGGGGGGGATAGGGAGAGATGGCTGTCCCAGCAGATATCTCATGTGTATGGGGGGATAGGGAGAGATGGCTGACCCAGCAGATATCTCATGTACAGGGGGGATAGGGAGAGATGGCTGTCCCAGCAGATATCTCATGTGTACGGGGGGATAGGGAGAGATGGCTGTCCCAGCAGATATCTCATGTACAGGGGGGATAGGGAGAGATGGCTGTCCCAGCATATATCTCATGTGTACGGGGGGGTAGGGAGAGATGGCTGTACCAGCAGATATCTCATGCATATGGGGGGATAGGGAGAGATGGCTGTCCCAGCAGATATCTCATGTACAGGGGGGATATGGAGAGATGGCTGTCCCAGCAGATATCTCATGTACAGGGGGGGATAGGGAGAGATGGCTGTCCAGCAGATATCTCATGTACAGGGGGGATAGGGAGAGATTGCTGTCCCAGCAGATATCTCATGTACAGGGGGGATAGGGAGAGATGGCTGATCCAGCAGATATCTCATGTGTACGGGGGATAGGGAGAGATGGCTGTCCCAGCAGATATCTCATGTACAGGGGGGATAGGGAGAGATGGCTGTCCCAGCAGATATCTCATGCGTATGGGGGGATAGGGAGAGATGGCTGACCCAGCAGATATCTCATGTACAAGGGGGGATAGGGAGAGATGGCTGTTCCAGCAGATATCTCATGTGTACGGGGGATAGGGAGAGATGGCTGTCCCAGCAGATATCTCATGTGTACGGGGATAGGGAGAGATGGCTGTCCCAGCAGATATCTCATGTTTACGGGGGAGATAGGGAGAGATGGCTGTCCCAGCAGATATCTCATGTACAGGGGGGACAGGGAGAGATGGCTGTCCCAGCAGATATCTCATGTACAGGGGGGGCAGGGAGAGATGGGTGTCCCAACAGATATCTCATATGTACAGGGGGGACAGGGAGAGATGGCTGTCCCAACAGATATCTCATATGTATGGGGGGGATAGGGAGAGATGGCTGTCCCAGCAGATATCTCATGTGTACGGGGGATAGGGAGAGATGGCTGTCCCAGCAGATATCTCATGTGTACGGGGGGATAGGGAGAGATGGCTGTCCCAGCAGATATCTCATGTACAAGGGGGGATAGGGAGAGATGGCTGTCCCAGCAGATATCTCATGTGTATGGGGGGGGGGGGGGGGATAGGGAAAGATGGCTGTCCCAGCAGATATCTCATGTGTATGGGGGGATAGGGAGAGATGGCTGTCCCAGCAGATATCTCATGTACAAGGGGGGATAGAGAGAGATGGCTGTCCCAGCAGATATCTCATGTACAAGGGGGGATAGGGAGAGATGGCTGTCCCAGCAGATATCTCATGTACAAGGGGGATAGGGAGAGATGGCTGTCCCAGCAGATATCTCATGTACAAGGGGGGATAGGGAGAGATGGCTGTCCCAGCAGATATCTCATGTGTACGGGGATAGGGAGAGATGGCTGTCCCAGCAGATATCTCATGTTTACGGGGGAGATAGGGAGAGATGGCTGTCCCAGCAGATATTTCATGTGTACGGGGATAGGGAGAGATGGCTGTCCCAGCAGATATCTCATGTTTACGGGGGAGATAGGGAGAGATGGCTGTCCCAGCAGATATCTCATGTGTACGGGGGAGATAGGGAGAGATGGCTGTCCCAGCAGATATCTCATGTGTACGGGGATAGGGGGAGATGGCTGTCCCAACAGATATCTCATGTGTACGGGGGGATAGGGAGAGATGGCTGTCCCAACAGATATCTCATGTGTACGGGGGGATAGGGAGAGATGGCTGTCCCAGCAGATATCTCATGTGTACAGGGGATAGGGAGAGATGGCTGTCCCAGCAGATATCTCATGTGTATGGGGGATAGGGAGAGATGGCTGTCCCAGCAGATATCTCATGTACAGGGGGGATTGGGAGAGATGGCTGTCCCAGCAGATATCTCATGTACAGGGGGGATTGGGAGAGATGGCTGTCCCAGCAGATATCTCATGTGTATGGGGGGATAGGGAGAGATGGCTGTCCCAGCAGATATCTCATGTACAGGGGGGATAGGGAGAGATGGCTGTCCCAGCAGATATCTCATGTGTATGGGGGGATAGGGAGAGATGGCTGTCCCAGCAGATATCTCATGTGTATGGGGGGATAGGGAGAGATGGCTGACCCAGCAGATATCTCATGTGTACGGGGGGATAGGGAGAGATGGCTATCCCAGCAGATATCTCATGTGTACGGGGGGATAGGGAGAGATGGCTATCCCAGCAGATATCTCATGTACAGGGGGGATAGGGAGAGATGGCTGACCCAGCAGATATCTCATGTACAGGGGGGATAGGGAGAGATGGCTGTCCCAGCAGATATCTCATGTGTATGGGGGGATAGGGAGAGATGGCTGACCCAGCAGATATCTCATGTACAGGGGGGATAGGGAGAGATGGCTGACCCAGCAGATATCTCATGTACAGGGGGGATAGGGAGAGATGGCTGTCCCAGCAGATATCTCGTGTATGGGGGAGATAGGGAGAGATGGCTGTCCCAGCAGATATCTCATGTACAGGGGGGATAGGGAGAGATGGCTGTCCCATCAGATATCTCATGTACAGGGGGGATAGGGAGAGATGGCTGTCCCAGCAGATATCTCATGTACAGGGGGGATAGGGAGAGATGGCTGTCCCAGCAGATATCTCATGTGTATGGGGGGATAGGGAGAGATGGCTGTCCCAGCAGATATCTCATGTGTATGGGGGGATAGGGAGAGATGGCTGTCCCAGCAGATATCTCATGTACAGGGGGGATAGGGAGAGATGGCTGTCCCAGCAGATATCTCATGTGTACAGGGGATAGGGAGAGATGGCTGTCCCAGCAGATATCTCATGTGTACGGGGGGATAGGGAGAGATGGCTGTCCCAGCAGATATCTCATGCGTATGGGGGGGGGGGGGATAGGGAAAGATGGCTGTCCCAGCAGATATCTCATGTGTATGGGGGGATAGGGAGAGATGGCTGTCCCAGCAGATATCTCATGTACAAGGGGGGATAGGGAGAGATGGCTGTCCCAGCAGATATCTCATGTGTACGGGGATAGGGAGAGATGGCTGTCCCAGCAGATATCTCATGTTTACGGGGGAGATAGGGAGAGATGGCTGTCCCAGCAGATATCTCATGTGTACGGGGATAGGGAGAGATGGCTGTCCCAGCAGATATCTCATGTGTACGGGGATAGGGAGAGATGGCTGTCCCAGCAGATATCTCATGTGTACGGGGATAGGGAGAGATGGCTGTCCCAGCAGATATCTCATGTTTACGGGGGAGATAGGGAGAGATGGCTGTCCCAGCAGATATCTCATGTTTACGGGGGAGATAGGGAGAGATGGCTGTCCCAGCAGATATCTCATGTGTACGGGGATAGGGAGAGATGGCTGTCCCAACAGATATCTCATGTGTACGGGGGGATAGGGAGAGATGGCTGTCCCAGCAGATATCTCATGTGTACAGGGGATAGGGAGAGATGGCTGTCCCAGCAGATATCTCATGTGTACAGGGGATAGGGAGAGATGGCTGTCCCAGCAGATATCTCATGTGTATGGGGGATAGGGAGAGATGGCTGTCCCAGCAGATATCTCATGTACAGGGGGGATTGGGAGAGATGGCTGTCCCAGCAGATATCTCATGTGTATGGGGGGGATAGGGAGAGATGGCTGTCCCAGCAGATATCTCATGTACAGGGGGGATAGGGAGAGATGGCTGTCCCAGCAGATATCTCATGTGTACAGGGGATAGGGAGAGATGGCTGTCCCAGCAGATATCTCATGTACAGGGGGGATAGGGAGAGATGGCTGTCCCAGCAGATATCTCATGTGTATGGGGGGATAGGGAGAGATGGCTGTCTCAGCAAATATCTCATGTGTACGGGGGATAGGGAGAGATGGCTGTCCCAGCAGATATCTCATGTGTACGGGGGATAGGGAGAGATGGCTGTCCCAGCAGATATCATGTGTATGGGGGATAGGGAGAGATGGCTGACCCAGCAGATATCTCATGTACAGGGGGGATAGGGAGAGATGGCTGTCCCAGCAGATATCTCATGTGTATGGAGGGATAGGGAGAGATGGCTGACCCAGCAGATATCTCATGTACAGGGGGGATAGGGAGAGATGGCTGTCCCAGCAGATATCTCATGTGTATGGGGGGATAGGGAGAGATGGCTGTCCCAGCAGATATCTCATGTGTATGGGGGGATAGGGAGAGATGGCTGTCCCAGCAGATATCTCATGTACAGGGGGGATAGGGAGAGATGGCTGTCCCAGCAGATATCTCATGTGTATGGAGGGATAGGGAGAGATGGCTGTCCCAGCAGATATCTCATGTACAGGGGGGATAGGGAGAGATGGCTGTCCCAGCAGATATCTCATGTACAGGGGGGATAGGGAGAGATGGCTGTCCCAGCAGATATCTCATGTGTATGGGGGGATAGGGAGAGATGGCTGTCCCAGCAGATATCTCATGTGTATGGGGGGATAGGGAGAGATGGCTGTCCCAGCAGATATCTCATGTACAGGGGGGATAGGGAGAGATGGCTGTCCCAGCAGATATCTCATGTGTACGGGGGATAGGGAGAGATGGCTGTCCCAGCAGATATCTCATGTACAGGGGGGATAGGGAGAGATGGCTGACCCAGCAGATATCTCATGTACAGGGGGGGATTGGGAGAGATGACTGTCCCAGCAGATATCTCATGTGTACGGGGGGATAGGGAGAGATGGCTGTCCCAGCAGATATCTCATGTACAGGGGGGACAGGGAGAGATGGCTGTCCCAGCAGATATCTCATGTACAGGGGGGATTGGGAGAGATGGCTGTCCCAGCAGATATCTCATGTGTATGGGGGGGATAGGGAGAGATGGCTGTCCCAGCAGATATCTCATGTACAGGGGGGATAGGGAGAGATGGCTGACCCAGCAGATATCTCATGTACAGGGGGGATAGGGAGAGATGGCTGTCCCAGCAGATATCTCATGTGTATGGGGGGATAGGGAGAGATGGCTGACCCAGCAGATATCTCATGTACAGGGGGGATAGGGAGAGATGGCTGACCCAGCAGATATCTCATGTACAGGGGGGATAGGGAGAGATGGCTGTCCCAGCAGATATCTCATGTGTATGGAGGGATAGGGAGAGATGGCTGACCCAGCAGATATCTCATGTACAGGGGGGATAGGGAGAGATGGCTGTCCCAGCAGATATCTCATGTGTATGGGGGGATAGGGAGAGATGGCTGTCCCAGCAGATATCTCATGTGTATGGGGGGATAGGGAGAGATGGCTGTCCCAGCAGATATCTCATGTACAGGGGGGATAGGGAGAGATGGCTGTCCCAGCAGATATCTCATGTACAGGGGGGATAGGGAGAGATGGCTGTCCCAGCAGATATCTCATGTGTATGGAGGGATAGGGAGAGATGGCTGTCCCAGCAGATATCTCATGTACAGGGGGGATAGGGAGAGATGGCTGTCCCAGCAGATATCTCATGTACAGGGGGGATAGGGAGAGATGGCTGTCCCAGCAGATATCTCATGTGTATGGGGGGATAGGGAGAGATGGCTGTCCCAGCAGATATCTCATGTGTATGGGGGGATAGGGAGAGATGGCTGTCCCAGCAGATATCTCATGTACAGGGGGGATAGGGAGAGATGGCTGTCCCAGCAGATATCTCATGTACAGGGGGGATAGGGAGAGATGGCTGTCCCAGCAGATATCTCATGTGTACGGGGGATAGGGAGAGATGGCTGTCCCAGCAGATATCTCATGTACAGGGGGGATAGGGAGAGATGGCTGACCCAGCAGATATCTCATGTACAGGGGGGGATTGGGAGAGATGACTGTCCCAGCAGATATCTCATGTGTACGGGGGGATAGGGAGAGATGGCTGTCCCAGCAGATATCTCATGTACAGGGGGGACAGGGAGAGATGGCTGTCCCAGCAGATATCTCATGTACAGGGGGGATTGGGAGAGATGGCTGTCCCAGCAGATATCTCATGTGTATGGGGGGATAGGGAGAGATGGCTGTCCCAGCAGATATCTCATGTACAGGGGGGATAGGGAGAGATGGCTGACCCAGCAGATATCTCATGTACAGGGGGATAGGGAGAGATGGCTGTCCCAGCAGATATCTCATGTGTATGGGGGGATAGGGAGAGATGGCTGACCCAGCAGATATCTCATGTACAGGGGGGATAGGGAGAGATGGCTGACCCAGCAGATATCTCATGTACAGGGGGGATAGGGAGAGATGGCTGTCCCAGCAGATATCTCGTGTATGGGGGAGATAGGGAGAGATGGCTGTCCCAGCAGATATCTCATGTACAGGGGGGATAGGGAGAGATGGCTGTCCCATCAGATATCTCATGTACAGGGGGGATAGGGAGAGATGGCTGTCCCAGCAGATATCTCATGTGTACGGGGGGATAGGAAGAGATGGCTTTTCCAGCAGATATCTCATGTGTACAGGGGATAGGGAGAGATGGCTGTCCCAGCAGATATCTCATGTGTACGGGGGGATAGGGAGAGATGGCTTTCCCAGCAGACATCTCATGTGTACGGGGGGATAGGTAGAGATGGCTTTCCCAGCAGACATCTCATGTGTACGGGGGGATAGGGAGAGATGGCTGACCCAGCAGATATCTCATGTACAGGGGGTTAGGGAGAGATGGCTGTCCCAGCAGATATCTCATGTGTACGGGGGGATAGGGAGAGATGGCTGTCCCAGCAGATATCTCATGTACAGGTGGGATAGGGAGAGATGGCTATCCCAGCAGATATCATGTGTATGGTTGGTCCATGATGGAAGCTGATCGCTCTGTGTCTCCCCCTCAGTTGCAGCCTGGCCGTCCAGCTATCTCGAATTCGGGAGAGTGTGCTGATCATTTCTACAGACCCCGCTCATAACATCTCAGACGCCTTTGACCAGAAGTTCTCCAAGGTCCCCACCAAAGTGCGCGGCTATGATAACCTGTTCGCCATGGTAAGTCCAATACCTTCACTGACTGTCTATCTATGTATCTATCTCTTGTTTATCTCTCTGTCCATCCATCCGGCCATCTGTCTATCTAATCTTACCAGTGTGTTCTCCGGCTGCTCTGTGTCGTCCGTGCAGGAGATAGACCCCAGCCTGGGGGTGGCTGAGCTTCCTGACGAGATCTTTGAGGAGGACAATATGCTGAGTATGGGGAAGAAGATGATGCAGGAGGCCATGAGTGCCTTTCCTGGGATAGATGAAGCCATGAGCTACGCGGAGGTGATGAGGTGAGGGGGCGGCACACGTGTATGCGCTCAGCGGTCCCTCCACTGTATGCTGACCTGTTATACGTCTTTATACAGATGAAGACCACGTTCAGCTTTCATCCTCTTTAATA
The DNA here is from genome assembly GCA_900303285.1 of Rhinella marina. NCBI lineage: Eukaryota > Metazoa > Chordata > Amphibia > Anura > Bufonidae > Rhinella > Rhinella marina. The sequence goes on from ONZH01027136.1 coordinate 110,914, forward strand.
TACTTTATATTTCAAGATCTCTGCTTGCTTGGAACAATTTTATTTAAATCCAGAGGCTTAAACCCCGTCCTGAACATGCGATGCCCACACATCTTCATGGCATCCAGAGTATCAGAATGTGATCAGGACAGGCTTCCCTTCACTGACTGCAGCATGCATGACATCTAGATTCAGAAATGATTGCTGATTTCGTCTATTTCCTTCAGGTTGGTGAAAGGGATGAATTTCTCGGTGGTGGTCTTCGATACGGCCCCCACTGGGCACACACTACGACTTCTCAATTTCCCAACCATTGTGGAACGTGGCCTTGGAAGACTGATGCAGATCAAGAATCAGATCAGCCCATTTATCTCTCAGGTAACGCCTGCCCTTCAGCGGCTGGTATCAGTCCTGTGCCCGCCGGGATCCCCAATAATGACATCTCGTTCTCACTTCCTTCCCTCAGATGTGTAATATGTTAGGTCTTGGGGACATGAATGCTGACCAGCTGGCCTCTAAGCTAGAAGAGACTCTGCCCGTCATCCGGTCCGTCAGCGAGCAGTTCAAGGATCCGGTGAGATGTGCAACTGACTGCATACGTTTACCATAGGCCGCTGTTATAGTGGTGGCTGCTAGACGTTGCTGCTTTACCTGGTACCGCAGACCTGCCTCCCACTGTCTCTTTCCTGGCAGGTCCAGACCCAGAGTCCGCTCTGTCCCTCCACGCAGGCTGCGGCCTGCATGTCAGCTTAGCCTCTCTTAGCCAGCGCTCGTGCACCCTAATCTTTACCTGCCAATGGCTGGAGTACTTAACCTACCAATGTATTCACATCACTTTTTATGCCTCTGTTTGACGTATACGTTACATAAAAAGGATACAAAAACACGGCACATCACATTCTTATATCCTGCAGAGTCCGGTAATAAAAAAAAAAAAAAAAAAAAAGGAATTTTTTTTAATATACAATGGAACTCTATAGTGAATGGATGCCACTGTATGGCATCAGTCTGAGGCATCCGTTTAACGTTATACGTTTTTGTATATATTAAAAGGATGGGAAAATCGTGACGTGAACCCAGCTTTACAGTTGCATTCTTGAGGATATTAGCTGAGTTTTCAGGATGTCTTTTTCACAATGTGTACGTGTGCCTTACTCGAACCTAAAGGGGTTGTGCCACAGGAAAGGCTATAACTAATTGATTGTTGTGGGTCTGACAAAAGTTGGATATTTCTAGCAGTCCCATAAAGAATGAATAGAGGGTCAGGGCACATGCTCCACCTGTACCTATAACCACAACAGGGGAACTGCACCACTGCTGTTGGGATCAGTGGAGGTCCTAGTGATCTGATTCCCACTGATCAGTAATTTATCCCCTGTCCTGTTCTTGGCATAGTCCCTTTAAGTCTTGTATTCAATACCTACCTACCAGTATTATGCAGTAATATATAGTACTACCTACTATGTATAAGAATATAACTACTATAATACTGCTCCTGTGTACAAGAATATAACTACTATAATACTGCCTCCTATGTACAAGAATATAACTACTATAATACTGCCTCCTATGTACAAGAATATAACTACTATAATACTGCCTCCTATGTACAAGAATATAACTACTATAATACTGCCTCCTATGTACAAGAATATAACTACTATAATACTGCCTCCTATGTACAAGAATATAACTACTATAATACTGCCTCCTATGTACAAGAATTTAACTACTATAATACTGCTCCTATGTACAAGAATATAACTACTATAATACTGCCTCCTATGTACAAGAATATAACTACTATAATACTGCCTCCTATGTACAAGAATATAACTACTATAATACTGCTCCTATGTACAAGAATATAACTACTATAATACTGCTCCTATGTACAAGAATATAACTACTATAATACTGCTCCTATGTACAAGAATATAACTACTATAATACTGCCTCCTATGTACAAGAATATAACTACTATAATACTGCCTCCTATGTACAAGAATATAACTACTATAATACTGCTCCTATGTACAAGAATATAACTACTATAATACTGCTCCTATATACAGGAATATAACTACTATAATACTGCTCCTATGTACAAGAATATAACTACTATAATACTGCTCCTATGTACAAGAATATAACTACTATAATACTGCTCCTATGTACAAGAATATAACTACTATAATACTGCTCCTATGTACAAGAATATAACTACTATAATACTGCTCCTATGTACAAGAATATAACTACTATAATACTGCCTGCTATCGCTGACTGACCCCTTGCCCGTTTTGTCTCGTCCTCAGGAGCAGACCACCTTCATTTGTGTGTGCATTGCTGAGTTCCTGTCGCTGTATGAGACGGAGCGGCTGATCCAGGAGTTGGCTAAGTGTAAAATAGACACACACAATATTATTGTCAACCAGTTGGTATTTCCCGACCCTGAGAAACCGTGCCGTATGTGTGAGGCCAGGCACAAGATTCAGTCCAAATACCTGGACCAGGTAGGCGATGCATGATGAGAGGACTGCTTTTAAAGAGGGCATTTGGGTGACATTGCTGTGTAGTGCTGTATTACTCCTGCGTGGGGGGTGTGGCTGACACATATGGAAATCCTGGTGTGTTTGCAGTCGCTCGCTGGCAGTGACTTTTGGGTGTAATACCTTCCTGTTGTCTCTAGGTGTCACCCATGGGCCACTGCTAAATGATCCTGATTAAGTGATCACTCTTCTCTTGCTTCTAGATGGAGGATCTGTATGAAGATTTCCATATTGTGAAACTTCCCCTTCTCCCTCATGAGGTCCGGGGTGCAGAAAACGTCAACACCTTCTCTAACCTTCTCCTCGAACCGTACAAGCCTCCCAGCGGGAAATAAGATGTCGGGGGTCTGGGTGACAACCTTTGATAAACACTGCAAAGACACATTACACCCCTCTGTCTGACAGATCGGGATCCATCCCTCCCAGAACCGCCTGCCATCTGCCCACCCATCACGTCCCTACATAATTTTGGGAGGGGTCTATTTATTTTCAGGTTTTGGGGACCCATCCGCTTTGTCCTGTCTCTGTTTTGTCTCTGTCTCCTCATCTCATAACAGTTTTACACAATGACCACCCCTTGAACTGTAGTCACTGACCGGGCAGCAGCCGTACACCCGTCACCTTCCTGAATGTCACACTGTGTAGAGTTCTGGGGCAGGATGAGTATTAAACTCTGTTTATACGAAACTATGTCCATGTCCTGTGGTCATTTTCAGTGTAGAGATCAGGGGAGGCGCTGCTACTTCTGCCGTAGATAATTCCTCAGCTAGGGTGAGAGCTTCTTTAAGCTTACATATCTCAGGCTGTGTAGCAGCTAGTAGATATCATTGTGGTCTTGTTTGAAAGCTGGCGATTTAAACAAAACCAGGATCACAGCATTGGCTCCTCTGTAGCGGGAGATATAGCGTGTTGGGAGTGACAGCAGCGGAAAGTGAAATAATGTTTCAGCTGCTTTCACTCCAGACCTGATTTCTAAAGGCTATATCTTCCTACCGAGAGCAGCTAATGCTTCTTGGTCTTGTTTTAAGATTTAGACTGTCAGTTTTGAAAAAAGACCAAGCCCACATCTCTAGGTTTTACACAGCCCAAGATATGAAGGCTTAAAGCAGCCCCCCACTTCAGTCAGCTTGAGGGAGAAGAGGAGGGCAATGGGGAAGAGAAAAAAATATCCTCTCTCATGACTCCAAGGGGAGGGTAACATGCACAGAATCCCATGTTACCCATCCCCGTTCCTCCATCAATCAAAACTACCCACTACGCTCTGGCGCTTGTCTATACTACATATTGGTGAGTTTTCCTGTCAGGCTGCTCAGCCATGATGACATATTGTAGGCAGGATCACATAATTACTATATTTTGTAAAGCAGTGTTTAGTGAGGCCCTGCCCCCTTACCCCCCTAGGCAGCTCTGCAAATGGTAGCAACCAGTCCTGCTTACGTTCTAGGACAGGATGCTGGTGGCCATTTTAACTCATTCCCAGAGAATCCCTTTAAGGCTGAACCCCTTTAAGAGCGGTTAATCATCTATCCAGAAAGGTAGGTGACAGGTATCTGGTCATTGGGGGTTCCACTGCTGAGAACCCCGCATATCACAAGGATGGGGGTTGATTCCTCCTGTGTACTTGGAGCAGTGGTCGGACATACACTCTGGTGCAGTTAGAGTGTTCAGCACAGACCCTGCTCCGGTACTGAGGAAATCTCAGGGGTCACGCTCCCAGGACGCGCCGTATCGGCAGGACTCTCTCGCTCCCACCGCCCCTCTGTGTTTTGATTTTTCCGCTTAATTTGCGTTAAACAAAGCACCAGGGGGAGTCGTCTGAGCCCCTTACATAACCCAGCGCCCGCCCTCATACCAGGGCTCTGCTCACTGCAGGGACCCTCGTCCATGGGTCATACCAAGAAGGCATCACACATGAAGATACAACAGCTCAGCAGACTGTATCACACATGGTAAGCTTAGATATGCTGGCTCAGCAGATGGTATCACACATATGCTTAGATACAGTGGCTCAGCAGACCGTATCTTGCAATTGTTGTAGAACCGTTAAGCAGACATCACACAGGATAGACTTGGATATACGGCTCAGCACACCGTATCACACATGATAAGCTTAGATATGCTGGCTCTGAGGACAGTATTACTTATAGAAAGCTTAGATACACTGGCTCTGCACATCGTATCGCATATGAGGTACACCACCTCAGGCATGGTAGGTGTAGATATGCTGGCATAGCAGACATCATCACGTCACAGGCTTGGATACATCAGTTCAGATGACGGTGTCACATAAAACGGGCTTAGATACATTATATGTCAGGGCTGGCCAACCTGAGGCTCTCCAGCTGTTGTAAAACTACAACACCCACCATGCCCTGCTGTGGGATGATAGCTGTAGGCAGACTGGGCATGCTGGGAGTTGTAGTTTTGCAACAGCTGGAGAGCCGCAGGTTGGCCATCCCTGTTATATGTGATACCATCGGCTGAACTGATGTAACTAAGCCTGTTATATATGATGCTGCCAAAAAGGATGTATCTAAGCCTGTTATGTCATACTGTCAGGTGAATGGATGTATCTAAGCCTGTTATATGTGATGCTGCTAAAATTGATGTATCTAAGCCTGTTATATGTCATATTGTCAGGTGAATCGATAGATTTAAGCCTGTTATATGTGATACTATCAGCTGAACTAACAGGCTTAGATACATCAGTTCAGCTGATGGTATCACATATAACAGGCTTAGATACATCCTTTTTGGCAGCATCACATAAAACGGGCTTAGATACATCATATGTGATACCATCAGCTCAACTGATGTATCTAAGAGTGATACCATCAGCTGAACTAACAGGCTTAGATACATCAGTTCAGTTGATGGTATCACATGTAACACTCTTAGATACATCAGTTCAGCTGATGGTATCACATATGATGTATCTAAGCCCGTTTTATGTGATGCTGCCAAAAAGGATGTATCTAAGCCAGTTATGTGATACCATCAGCTGAACTGATGTATCTAAGCCTGTTAGTTCAGCTGATAGTATCACATATAACAGGCTTAAATCTATCGATTCACCTGACAATATGACATATAACAGGCTTAGATACATCAATTTTAGCAGCATCACATATAACAGGCTTAGATACATCCATTCACCTGACAGTATGACATAACAGGCTTAGATACATCCTTTTTGGCAGCATCATATATAACAGGCTTAGATACATCAGTTTATCTGGTAGTATCACATTCAGATGAAAGGCTCATGCTCACGCCCATGTGTCTGCAGTGCCCGTATTGTGGTCACCTGTGGACGCGCTCAGCCTTCCTAGGCTATAACCTCCTGCCTGGTCATAGACTATATCAGGGATCGGCAACCTCTGGCACTCCAACTCCCAGCATGCTCCATTGACTTCTATGGGACTTCTGAGATCAGCCAAGCGATTGTGCATGCTGGGAGTCATAGTTTCGCTACTGATTAGAATATGAAGGACGGGTTTTATCTACGAGTACAGTGCTGCCCCCTACATGCAGATGAGCAGAGGTGATCTCAGCCGCGGTGCAGTGATGTCATCGCTCATTCTTCTCTCCAGTTTTTCATTTGCATGTAAAAAAAATCCTTTTGTATGGAAGTGAGATAGAGGGTGGAGTCACCAGTAATGACTGATGGGGGGTACTAGTGGGTGCCCTGGTTGAAATAAACATCCTTGTATATGTACCTTTACAACTAGACACCTAGGGGTCATTTAGGCGTATTTCTGCCGCAGATTGTGGTAGACTCATGCCAGGACTACAAAAGGAGAACAGGATGGCTTCTTCATAAGTTCGCCAGATCCACCTACTAAATCCATCGTCTAAAACACCGGTCTTAATAATCGACCCCCTAGACTGGTCATGTGGCCTTGAGCATCAATTACAGCTTGACAACGACGTCTCCTGCTGTTCACAAGTCGACATATTGTCTGCTGAGACATGGCATCCTGCTCTTCTTGAGGGGCGGCCCTCAGGTCATTGAGGTTCTGGGGTACAGAGTTATGCGCCTCTACACGGCGACTCAGATGATCCCATAGGTTTTCAATGGGATTCAGGTCTGGAGAAAGTGCAGGCCACTCCATGTGAGGTCCCCCAGTCTCCAGCAGCCGTTCCCTAATGATGAGACCTTGATGAGCTGGTACATTGTCGTCCATGAAGATGAAATTAGGCCTGTGTTGTTCATGCAGAGGCACAAAGACTGGATTAATGATGTTCTTCAAGTAGTATGGGCTTGTCACCGGACTATTCACACAGTGTAAGGCAGTTCTGTGCTGACTAGACACTCCTGTCCACACTGTAACACCACCAAAGGCTCGTCTGGTGACAAGAGAGGCTGATGCACAGCGCTCTCCTTGACATCTCCATCATTGGCGGCCATCATTTCTGCTCAGTGTGAATCTACTTTCATCAGTGAACAGCACTGAGGCCCACTCGTCTTCAGCCAGTGTAGATGCTCCCTGGCCCATGCAAGATGATGACGCCTGTGTCTGGTGGTGTGGTCAGGTACTCTTGCAGGTCGTCTAGCACGCAGACCACGGTGATGTAAAAGGTTTTGAATGGTCTGAGGTGACACTTGGGTGCTTCATACCTCCTTTAAATGTGTCTGGAGTTGTGTGGCCTTCATCATCCAGTTCTGCAGGACATTGTTCACAGTGAAGTGGTCATCAGTGTGGGATGTGACCAAAGGACGTCCACTTCTCTGCCTTTCTGTGACTCTTCCAGTCTCTCTCTATCTCTGATACAACCTGCTGATGACACACTGTGACACTCTGAGCTCAGTGGCCACTTCCGTCTGAGAACATCTGGCATGAAGCCGCAATGGCGAAGTAACGTGGATCAATTGTTAGGTATCATCTTGGTCTCATGATGTCAAAATGTGAGCAGCATGATGAGGAGGACTGTTTAAATAACTAATTGAACCAGGAAATTTATTGGGCAATTCAAGCCAAGTATCCCTAAAATTCTGTGAGTAGTGTAAGTAGAAATCTATCTATCTCCACATTAGTATGATGTCACAGTGTCTGTGCCCCCCCCCCCTTACACTGACGGTCACTCATCCTCTGTCCTGTGTCTCCTATTCTATGCAGATAACCAGAAACCAGACCGATCAGTGTGATGAGGGGATCATGGCCCCATCCTGTGTACTGGATGTGATGTGGATACAGACGGATGCTCACACTGGCAGACATTTATCTATTGCTATGGAGCAGTTGCCCATAGCAACTAGATTCCAGACCCTTAAAAAATGAATGTGCAGTCTTAATGGTTTCTAGGCAACTGGCCCATTTTTCCACCTCTGATAAATATTCTCCATTACCTGTAAAGACATTACTGGTGCATCACGTAGCCTGCGCCATACTCACCTGAAGATGCATATAGCAGTAATATATTGGTCTCCTACATTGATTCTGGATGGCAGCCATGACAGTGAGGTCACTCAACTTTCCATTGACCCTGAGTGACATGTAGATCTTTATAGCATTGTTAGAATGAAACTCATAACCTCTTGGAGCGACATGACAGTTCTGGTTATCCGAGTCAGGGAAACGTAGCCTTCGCACAGACCGGACCACACCCGTGTGGAGGCCTTCAGAGCTACATTCACAATTCTGTATTCTTCATCTCCCAGCATTCACAACTTGGTCTGTACAGATAATACCTTCTAATGATCTGCATCCTTTGACGTATAGACAGTATCACACAGGATAGGCTTAGATACAGTGGTTCAGCAGACAGTATCACATAGCATAGCCTTAGATACAGTGGCTCAGCAGACAGTATCACACAGGATAGGCTTAGATACAGTGGCTCAGCAGAAAGTATCATGGCATAGGGCTTAGATACAGTGGCTCAGCAGACAATATCACACAGGATAGGCTTAGAAACAGGCTCAGCAGACAGTATCACACATGATAGGCTTAGATACAGTGGCTCAGCAGAAAGTATCACACAGGATACGCTTAGATACAGTGGCTCAGCAGACAGTATCACACAGGAAAAGGCTTAGATACAGTGGCTCAGCAGAAAGTATGGCATAGGGCTTAGATACAGTGGCTCAGCAGACAGTATCACACAGGATAGGCTTAGAAACAGGCTCAGCAGACAGTATCACACAGGATAGGCTTAGATACAGTGGCTCAGCAGATAATATCACAAAGGATCGGTTTAGATACAGTGGCTCAGCAGGCAGTATTGCATGACAGATACAATCATACATCAGACACTTGTATAATAATCCAGTAAAACCAGTCCTCCTGGGTGATGAACCCTGTCAGACATCTTCTGCTCCAGTCCAGTTTACGGCTCTGTTCTCTGGCTGATGATCTCCATCTTCTTACTTCCAGGCTTCTTCATACCATACGTGGATAATGGATCCCTGGGCTAGGTGTACATAAAGGGGGCCCAAACACAACAAAAGAAACCAGTATGGCAAGTGGTAGGGGAGCCCAAAACAGATTTTGCTCGGGGGTCCAGGAGATTTCTGCTGGTAGTGGTGCCATTACCTCGTCACTGACAGGACGGATCTTCAGAGGCTTGTGGAGTCCATGTCTTGATGGTTTGGAGATGTTTGTTGACTTGAGAGGGATCTACACAACATTTCTGACCATAATGGAATCATTGTGGTTTTCAGGGGCCTGGGAAAGCTGGGTGCCCTCGTGGGAGCTGTTATAGAGGACAGATTTTTTTTAAATATTTTTTCTACTGTGCGGGTGGAGTAGACTTTTTCCAGGAGCAGCAGGTACAGGTTGGTTCAGGTTGGGAGCAGAAGATCTGTGGGACCTCAAGCTATTTTTTTCCCTCAGTTATACGGTTATAGTTTACCGTGTGAAGACGAATAGAGTGGATCCAGATGGTCACGGGGGCAGCAGAGGACCAGTACTACTACAGTAAAGGGTCCAGCGGTGGGGGTCCCATTGTAGCCCATCCTTCATGCCCCCTCCCCCAACACCTGGACAATTACACGCTGGGGTGAGTGGGAGGAGAGCAGAGGTGTCTGGGTGGGGAGGGTGAGCTTTATGGGGCAGGCTGGGTTAGTTAGGAGAACATTTTCATTCTGTGCACTGATTTAGGAGAGAGAGGGGAAGGCGGTGGTCACCTGCACTGGTGAGTGTTATATTATATACCAATTATTACACTTGGGGGGGGGTTCTTATAAATTAGGATCATGTGACAGGTGGTGAAGTGAGTGTGGCTCTGTTGTGTGTGTCCAGATGTAGCAGAGCTAATTTTTATATGTGTGATCTTACACAGGGCTGCAGGTAGACGTGTTATGACAAATTCGGCTCTGCTACATCTGGGTTGACACTCTTGGGCTCTAATGCAAAGTTTTGCCGTCCAATAGTTCATATTCCACCATACGCAGTGACTTTCTTGGGCTCAGCACTTCAGTACCCACACATCCTGAGGGTAGTGTCACTGACCTGACGTGAGTGGGGTTTTCTTTTGTTTCTTCTAGGACTGGGCTTAGGGGTATGTGACCTCTGCGGTCACCAAGGGTAAAGAGGCACCAGAGATGGCCATGGTATTATGAGAGCGCTGTATGTTATTATTTGGTCAGTGTGGAGTGGTATTTTAGAACTGTACAGTATTATTATTTGAGCGCCGCACTGCGGTTTTATTTTAGGCGCCACACTGCGGTTTTATTTTAGGCGTCACACTGTGGTTTTATTTTAGGCGCCACACTGCAGTTTTATTTTAGACGCCACACGGCGGTTTTATTTTAGGGGCCACACTGCGGTTTTATTGGAGCGCCACGCTGCAGTTTTATTGGAGCGCCACGCTGCGGTTTTATTGGAGCGCCACGCTGCGGTTTTATTGGAGCGCCACGCGGCGGTTTTATTGGAGCGCCACGTGGCTGTTTTATTTAAGCACTGTATGACAGCTTAATTAGAGCGCCGTGTGGCTCTGCATACAGGTCTGGACTGTTCTGAAGCCCCTACATGTGTGTCAGTTGTAGATCTACAGTGCATTAGGGAACGGTCACACAAGGTAGGTTTTCTGCAGCGATACCGCAGCAAAATTTCCAACAAATCTGTGGCGGATTTGCGGCAGATTTTACCCACCGCATTCCAAACGAAAAAGAATCCACAGCACAGATTGACCTGCTGAGGATTTAAAACCCGCCATGTAGTAAACCTACCGCAGAGAGTGGATGAAGTTTTGTCCCTGGTTCTGTACAATGCGGTAGTTTTTCCGCCTATCGGTCCGGGAATCTTATCAGCAGTGAGGACGGTCATTTACTCAGTGACTCCTGAACTAAACCCCCAACCCATCTGCTCGCAGCCCTAACGACCCCCTCCCGATGGACGCCATGTGTGAATATCCCCGCCATATATCTAGATATGGTGTGTGCTGCTAGACCCCCTCTGACAGTGGCTTCTCCTGCCCCAGGAAGCAAAGAATCAGGCATGTTGGAATCCATCATGCCCAATCTGTCTTTTTGCCATCAGGGGGAGGGTCGGAGGACCCCCTTACACATTAGGTAACCAATTCTCGTTATAGGAAGCGCCGCTGTTTTCCCGACACTCTGGCACCTTACACGTGTTGTCCTTAAAGCTGAGAGTCAATAGGATTTTGTCTCCTCCATTGTTCTCAGGAATGTCTCCAAACATAAGAAATCTAAGGTGGGGGTCCGGCCGCTCACACACAATTAATACAGGAAGTTATCAATTAACCAGCAGTCGTCACCTGTATGTGTGCAATGAGATTAGGATAACGCGGCTGCTTCCTTCCAGAAACAGCGCCACCCTTGACGATAGGTTGTGTCTGGTATTGCAGCTCAGCCCCATTCTAGTAAATGCCTGACCTGTTATCAGCACTGTGGCTGCCATTAAAGGGACACCCCGGATACAACATGTAATGTCTAGTGCAGGGTCTGAGGGGGTGGAGCATAACAGGCGTTCTCTGCATCCGGGTGTCATGCCCCGCCCCCTAAGACAGTGTATTGATTGTATCTGGAGTCATCAGGCCTCCTTAAACAATATCTGTATTCTCACTGCTATGCGGCCCTCTGTTATCACATATATCGGGCTTAAAGGGGTTCTCCGGGAATTAAGAAAATGAAAATACTTAAATATTATTTTATAATAAATATATTCCCAAATATCTTACATTAGTTATAATGACTCATTTTGTCTGGGAAGCAATCATTAGGGGAAATAAAATGGCCGCCGTCCTATTAGTGCACACAAAACCTGTCCTAATCACACAGCAGGACAAGTTACTTCACAACACTGAGGTACAGAGCTGCCTCATCCTCCTCTCTGCTCTGCTTGTCAGGGGTTATGATCCTGAATACTGATAAGATCTTCAGCTAAATCTCTGGGGAATTTAGTTCAGAGGAGACATGAAGTACAGAGAGGACGGACAGGACAGACTGAGGTGATGGAGACTGCAGACAAGAGCTGCTCATTACCCCCACCTCCCCTCTGTACTTCATGTCTCCCCATCATTTCCATTCCCACAGAGCAGAGAGGAGGATGAGGCAGCTCTTTACCTCAGTGTAGTGAAGTAACTTGTCCTCCTGTGCGATTAGGACAGGTTTTGTCTGTACTAACAGGACGGAGGCCATTTTATTTCTCCTTGTGATTGCTCCATAGACAAAAAAGCCACTATAACTAATAAAAGGCATTTGGGAATATATTTATTATAAAGTAATATTTTAGTATTTTCATTTTCTTAATTCCTGGAGAACCCCTTTAAGCCTGTATTACACCACCGATGTTGCAGACGACTGCATTCCCGCCCGGCAGTCGCATGCTCGCTAGCGATTACATGCAGAGATCTCTTCCACAGTATAGGGAGTAGTGATCTCTATGCCATCACTCGTCCCCATGCTGTATGTGGTTTGCCGGCAGCGGATCGTTATTAGATACCATGATCTGCCACTGGCAAACGATAATTTTTTTAACATGTCAAAAAATTTGGATTGCCCATTCATCGGGTAACCGGCGTCAGTATTAGACTGCCAAATGATCGCTATCGAGTGTTACTGCAAACACTCGTTAACGATCATCTGCCAAAAAATCAGCAGGTTTAATACAGGCTTTAGATACACGGTTCAGCAGATAGAATTAGCCATAATAGGATTAGATACCTGGTTCAGCAGACTGTATCAAACATGTTAGGCGTAGATACACCAGGCTCCTCAGACCGTATCACACATAATGGACTTAGATACCTGGCTCAGAAGGCAGTAACACTCATGGCGGGCTTAGATATACCAGGCTCAGCAGACACTATCACATGTCATAGGCTTAGATACACTTGGCTCTGCAGACAATATCACACAGGATAGGTTTAAATATACCAGGCTCAGCAAACAGTATCACATGTTAGGCTTAGATACACCAGCAGACAGTATCACACATAATAGACTTGGATACCTAGCTCAGCTTACACGCATGGCGGGCTTAGATACACCAGGATCAGCAGACAGTATCACACGTGGTAGGTTTAGATACACCAGGCTCTGCAGAGAGTACCACACATGATAGCCCCTGCTGTCTTGGTATTTTGCAGGTCCCCACGCTGCACTGGGCGCCATGACGGTGACGTACACGGCTCGTGTGGCTAACGCCCGCTTCGGTGGCTTCTATAAGCTCCTGCTGCTGTGGAGGGGCAGTATATACAAGCTGTTATACAAGGAGTTCCTGGCGTTTTTCATCATGTACTCGGGCCTCAGTATAACGTACAGGTAAGGTGGCTGCCATGGGGGTAATTCGCTGACTGGGGGAGTGACCTTGTGGTTCAGATTTTTTATTTTTTTTTCTGTTTTCTCAGGTTCTTCCTCAATGAGGATCAGAGACGCTGCTTTGAGAAAGTCTCTCTTTACTGCAATAACTACGCCAATCTCATCCCTGTGTCTTTCGTGCTAGGTGAGAGAACCTGCCGCCAACATTTTCCCCGTATATGATCAGTACACATGTATATTTCGCCATATAGTGCCTCCAATCTCAGCTAAAGTGACTGCATTTTGTGAAAAAACGTACCTAGGGGACGCTCTTGTGTGTGTAATATTTCCTATGTGGTTCCTCAGGTTTCTATGTCACGCTGGTAGTGAACCGCTGGTGGAGTCAGTACCTCTCCATGCCGTTCCCGGACAGGGTCATGTGCGCCATCACTGCTACAGTGCACGGATCAGACGAGCGTGGGAGAATGTACCGCAGGACTCTCATGCGCTACTGCAGCATGTCCGGTCTCCTCATCCTGCGCTCTGTCAGCACGGCCGCCTTCAAGAGGTTCCCAACTATAGACCACGTGGTGGAAGCAGGTGAGGGTTGACTTTGTTTTTCATTTGCAGCTAGGTGACGCTGTGGTGTTGACTGTGAGAAGTATTAGGTCAGAATAAAAGAATGTTCCCTTTCACTGACAGCAAACGGGGATCTTGAAACCTATGCAGAACTTTTTGCCACACCATAATTAAGCTTCATTGCATAAGACTAGATAAGCCCTTCAAGTAGAGGGCGGGGCCTATAAGATATAGGGGAGGGGCCTGGTAATAACTTTTTTCCCCCCGCAGGATTTATGACGCGTCATGAGAGGAAGAGGTTTGAGAATCTGCGCTCCTCCTATAATAAGTACTGGGTCCCGTGCGTCTGGTTCTGCAGTCTGGCAGCGCAGGCGCGGAGCGAGGGCCGAATCCGAGATGACCACGCCTACAAAATGCTCATAGAGGTGAGTGATGGTCTGTTACTGTAATGTCTTGTGCCGTGACAATATCCCACTAGGTGGTGATGGTATCCTGTGCAGTACAGTAGGTGGCGCTGTTATCCTGTGCGGTACGCTAGGTGGCGCTGTTATCCTGTGCGGTACGCTAGGTGGCGCTGTTGTCCTGTGCGGTACGCTAGGTGGCGCTGTTGTCCTGTGCGCTACGCTAGGTGGCGCTGTTGTCCTGTGCGCTACGCTAGGTGGCGCTGTTGTCCTGTGCGCTACGCTAGGTGGCGACGTTCTCGTGTACCGGACACCAGGTGGCGCTGGTGTTTTGGAATTCCTTGCAATTTCTCTTTCTTTGTCTCCCTTGGAACAGAACACAGATAGCCCAGAGTTTAGCGGCTGAGCTAACCCAGAGGAGAAAAAGACACAGACAGAACTGAAAAGTAAAAGCTACTGGAGTCCTTTAGCTCCAGTCTCCTGGTGGCATTAGAGTGATCTCTTGTGGCTGATAGGAGTATAGCACATCTTGGAATGAAATCTGTGAATGTGGTAAACTCGCCCGCTTCTGTACCCCACAGGGTTAAGACATTATTGTATCTTCTGTACTTGCAGGAGTTAAACGCTTTCCGTGGGCAATGCAGCATGCTCTTTCACTACGACTGGATCAGTGTGCCACTCGTGTACACTCAGGTAAGCTCTCTATGGTTCCAAGCATGGACACTGGCCCTTTAAATCTATTAAATGAACCATGAGGATATATATATCTCTATAATGCTGTAATACACAGTGATGTTAAAAAAAAAAAAAAAAAAAAAATTTAAATTGGTTTCTATGGTGGAACACACACACACACACACACACACACACACGCACACACGTACACACACACGTCGCTGTTTCTGATAAAAGTAGGCCTTTTTCCTAATCCTGGACATTTTCTATCTCTGTTCTTGGTGTTAGGTGGTGACTATCGCGGTGTACAGCTACTTTCTGACGTGTCTGATTGGACGGCAGTTCTTAGACCCCTCCCAGGGTTACGGCGGCCATGACCTCGATCTGTACGTCCCCGTCTTCACCCTCCTGCAGTTCTTCTTTTATGCCGGCTGGCTTAAGGTATATGATTTATTGTAATGTATATTTTGTCTTTAGTTCTGTGGGGAAGGTCAGTGATATGTTGTTGCACATTTTTACGCACTCCTCCCCTATACTTTTTAGGTGGCAGAGCAGCTCATCAATCCTTTCGGGGAAGACGACGATGACTTTGAGACCAACTTCTTGATCGATAGGAACTTCCAGGTAATGAAGGTTACTGACAGGACCTGCATAAGTTCACGTTAGTCCATTTATAACGACATTGGATTGGGGGGATGAATAATCCATTTCTCTAATGCAGGGGAAAATAATTTTTAAAATTCTCTTCCCCCATTATATTGACCTTACCATCTACCTATATGTATTCTTTATGCATTTTTGCTGCCACTAGGGGGAGCTCACCACATAGGGATTTATACAGCTCCCATCGATAATAAATCCATCTGTGGTGAGCTCCCTCTAGTGGCTGCAGAAAGAAGTTTATCACTGAACTCACTTCTTATAAGTCTCGGAGGGGAGTTAGGAGGTATTAGGGGCCACCCCCTCCCCCATAACCTAGGATTGGCCATAACTCTTCCCTTTGCCCATGTGCTAGGTGTCTATGCTGGGTGTAGATGAGATGTACGGGGATGTTCCCCTCCTGGTGAAGGATCGTTACTGGAATGACTCAGATCCCCGACCTCCATACACTGCGGCTACTTTATTCCAGAAACACCAGCCTTCCTTCCAAGGTTCTACCTTTGATATGGCGTAAGTATGAAGTGCTTTATGGTTCCTTCACCAGCTGAGATATACGGAGCTGTTTGTCGTAGTCTTCACACTATGCAGCACCGTTAACTGTGTGTAGCATTAGTTCGTTCTTTGAGGGGGGCTGCTCCTTTCATACCGGGGGACAAAGGCGCCCCCCCCCCCATTCTTGAGTGGTGGTCCCAGTGATTGGGTCCTCACTGATCAGATTCTTATTTACAGGAATGTGGACTTAAAGGGATTTTCCAAGAGTAACAGAGACCTCCCATAGTGGCCTACCCACAGTGAAGATTCTACTTACAGTACCTGGTCCTGGTGTCTAACGGTCTTGGCCCGGCTTTTCCTCTCCCTGACGTGCTGTTGGGTGGGATACTTGACAACTGCAGCCAATCGCAGGCCTCAACCTGCTCCTCTTGTGTCACTTGACCAGCTGTCATGGGTCTCTGCCGCGGCCTGTGATTGGTTGCAGTGGTCATATATCCGCGTCATTGATGGATGTTGATCTTGGCGCGGCAGAGGGAGGAAGAGCCGGCCTCGGAGCGTTAGACACCGGGACCAGGTAAGTATGATCTCCACCAAAGGGTAGTAACTCTAGGACTGTGATGGCTAACCTCCAGCACTCCAGCTGTGGTAAAACTACAACTCCCAAGATGCACACTTGCTTGGCTGTTTTCATAACTCCACAGAAATGAATGGAGCATGCTGGGAGTCGTAGTTTTACCAAGGCTGGAGTGCCGGAGGTTAGCCATCTCTGCTCTAGGAGGTCTGTGTTACTCTTTGATAACCCCTTTGAACCTTGGGACAACCATCCAAAAATATTCATCCTTGTGCTCCCTACAGGTCATAGAGACATCTAAAGCTTCTCTACAGTATGAGGACCCTATCAAACAGCTCCTCATATCTCAGCTTCCTGGACCCGTGGGTGTGATAGGGGGTACCAATTTTTTTTTTTTTTTTTTTTTTTTTTTTTTTTTTTTTTTAAGCCCGAGGAGCGTGCTTTACTTAAACCATGTGCAACAAAATCGTGCAGCGTGACCACACAAAAACGTGCCCAAGGTTACGGTCCATCGCAGGCCCTCTTCCAAAGAAGAAGGGCCCCCCAGAACCTTCCTCATCCCTCCGGGCCAGAAGGCACCTGCAAGGGACTCGGACAAAATGGTGACCCCCAGCCGAAGCCGGGTGTACACCCAAATGGGCAACCCTCAGCCGAAGCCAAGGGTACGCCCCGTCTGTGCTCCGGCTTCCTCACCCAGGCATCACCCCGGGTGAGTCGGCACGGAGCTCAACAATCGGTTGGTCTCCCCCCGGAAGGGGAGACCATGGGGTTTGCAGGGGAGTGCGGAACCAAGATGGCCACACACACTCCCCCTAGACCTCGAGGGGGGTACCCGTTAGGGCGCCGTAACCCTCAAAATCCTTGTGACACACAACGTGGAAAGTGACACACAGTGACATAAAAAATAAATAAAGTGAATGAGTGCCCTAAGGCCCGGTCATTCGGCCGGAATTATAAAAATTCCTCTTTTGCATGGTCCAGCGAGCCGAACCAGGCAAAGAAAGGTGTGTGCTCAAAAGAATGAAGTGAAGTGCTGTGCAAATGTGCGTGAATCTCAGTGGGATCCCACCCCCAGTGAGTTCAGGCACCCCAGGGTCACCACTCCTGGGGCACTTCTGCACCTCGGGCTTTCAATCTACCCAGCCCTCCGGCATAAGATCCGTATACCTCCTGGTCGCATAGCCCGGGGCCTGGCGTTCACAGGCTCCGGCCGTCCACCAAGGAGGTTCCACGTGCCTCTCCATCCTACAGTCTGACAGCAGGACCAGACTGCCAGAACTGATAAGAACAGATACTACACTTGATCTTAGCCAAAAGGCCGAGAAGCGATAGGGGGTACCAATGGTCATTTTGAGATTTTTAGTTAATATTTAACTATTTGTTTTCTTCTCAGTCTTGCTAAGGAGGACATGCAGTTCCATCACCTCTCTGACATTGAGGAGATGAATGAAGAGACCTATACCCGTCCGTTCCCTCTCCTCAGCCGCCTTCTCCCTGGGGTGGGGCCCTCTCCGCTCTCCTCTTCAGCCGCCCTCACTGCTCCTTCTATGGCCCCTGAGAGCCAGATGACTCTGCTGAGACGATCGACCAGCTCTGCCTCCAGGTGTTCTGACAGCCTGTATGAGGAGAACCCAGAAGACGCTGAGACACTCCCTCATCCTGAGACGAGACCCCCTGACGTCCCAGTACAGACCCTGTTCCGTATTGAAACGCAACATTCTTTCTTCCCCGTCAGTGAGCAGGCCGCCCCCATAGCAGATGCCACTGCTGATACCCAAAAAGTGGAGGAGGGTGCTCTACCAGAGGCCTCGTGAATGTATCATGAGCTAGAACAGTTAGGTAAATGGACAAAGTGAAGCTGGACGTCCTTCACCGCTGCAGCCCATTTATCTCATGTGCCAAATGCGTTGTACGAATTACCGCTGCTGCCAGCAACTAAATCAGTGTTTAGAAGAGATGGAAATTCATGCATTTCGCTTTATAGTTATCAGTATTATCTGCTGCGTTTTTTACTATTTAATAAAAAAAATGTTTGTTACAGATGTTTCCTGATGTCCTTGAACTTTCATAGCAGTGGCCGCAACACAACCCACGAGGGCCACACCGTGCCACTGTAAAGATGACCCCCCCCCCCCCCAGTAATAACACCCACAACAGTGCCAGCTGCATCATAGTGATTATAATAGTGCTGTATTCTTGTACATAGGAGCAGTATTATAGTAGTTATATTCTTGTACATAGCAGGCAGTATTATAGTAGTTATATTCTTGTACATAGGAGCAGTATTATAGTAGTTATATTCTTGTACATAGGAGCAGTATTATAGTAGTTATATTCTTGTACATAGCAGGCAGTATTATAGTAGTTATATTCTTGTACATAGGAGCAGTATTATAGTAGTTATATTCTTGTACATAGGAGCAGTATTATAGTAGTTATATTCTTGTACATAGGAGCAGTATTATAGTAGTTATATTCTTGTACATAGGAGGCAGTATTATAGTAGTTATATTCTTGTACATAGGAGCAGTATTATAGTAGTTATATTCTTGTACATAGCAGGCAGTATTATAGTAGTTATATTCTTGTACATAAGAGCAGTATTATAGCAGTTATATTCTTGTACATAGCAGGCAGTATTATAGTAGTTATATTCTTGTACATAGGAGCAGTATTATAGTAGTTATATTCTTGTACATAGGAGTTTTGTCGTAGTTATTCTTGTACATAGGAGCAGTATTATAGTAGTTATATTCTTGTACATAGGAGCAGTATTATAGTAGTTATATTCTTGTACATAGGAGCAGTATTATAGCAGTTATATTCTTGTACATTAACTGCTATAATACTGCTCTTATGTACAAGAATATAACTGCTATAATACTGCTCTTTATTCTTGTACATAGGAGCAGTATTATAGTAGTTATATTCTTGTACATAGGAGCAGTATTATAGTAGTTATATTCTTGTACATAGGAGCAGTATTATAGTAGTTATATTCTTGTACATAGCAGCAGTGTTATAGTAGTTATCTTCTTGTACATAGGAGGCAGTATTATAGTAGTAATATTCTTGTACATAGGAGTAGTATTATAATAGTTATCTTCTTGTACATGTGTAGCAGTATTAAAGCAGTTATATTCTTGTACATAGGAGCAGTATTATAGTAGTAATTTTCTTCTACATAGGAGGCAGTATTATAGTAGTTATATTCTTGTACATAGGAGCAGTATTATAGTAGTTATATTCTTGTACATAGGAGCAGTATTATAGTAGTTAGATTCTTGTACATATGAGCAGTATTATAGTAGTTATATTCTTGTACATAGCAGCAGTGTTATAGTAGTTATCTTCTTGTACATAGGAGGCAGTATTATAGTAGTAATATTCTTGTACATAGGAGTAGTATTATAATAGTTATCTTCTTGTACATGTGTAGCAGTATTAAAGCAGTTATATTCTTGTACATAGGAGCAGTATTATAGTAGTAATTTTCTTCTACATAGGAAGCAGTATTATAGTAGTTATATTCTTGTACATAGGAGCAGTATTATAGTAGTTATATTCTTGTACATAGGAGCAGTATTATAGTAGTTATATTCTTGTACATAGGAGCAGTATTATAGTAGTTATATTCTTGTACATAGGAGCAGTATTATAGTAGTTATATTCTTGTACATAGGAGCAGTATTATAGTAGTTATATTCTTGTACATAGGAGCAGTATTATAGTAGCTATATTCTTGTACATAGGAGCAGTATTATAGTAGTTATATTCTTGTACATAGGAGCAGTATTATAGTAGTTATATTCTTGTACATAGGAGCAGTATTATAGTAGTTATATTCTTGTACTTAGGAATAGTATTATAGTAGTTATATTCTTGTTCATAGGAGGCAGTATTATAGTAGTTATATTCTTGTACATAGGAGCAGTATTATAGTAGTTATATTCTTGTACATAGGAGCAGTATTATAGTAATTATATTCTTGTACATAGGAGCAGTATTATAGTAGTTATATTCTTGTACATAGGAGCAGTATTATAGTAGTTATATTCTTGTACATAGGAGCAGTATTATAGTAGTTATATTCTTGTATATAGGAGTAGTATTATTATAGTATAGTAGTTATTCTTTTACAAATGCTACATTATTTCATGAGTGTTCAGGGGTCTGTTTTATACACACAATAATACCTCCTGAATACAGTTATTATTAGTCTACAAAAGGCATATGGGTACATTGTGTGGATTTCATTCTTTGCAATGCAAATATGAAACAAAATGCACCTCAAAATCCATAAATACATTCCTGTGTGCAGGTACCATATACTGATCACAGCCTCATGGCTCTAGTAGGAAGTGACGGTGGCTGGCCGTCAATAGCAGGACATGTAAAGGGTGCAATGACTCCAAATTCGCTCCTGCTAAGCACCTGGAAATGGTCCGGGCAGAGAGGGGAAGGGTGTAATGAAGGTGCCAACTGAGTCTGGATAGTGAGCAACAAAACTATCGGGCTGCTTGTGCCTGGCCTGTCAGGGGAGAAAATGATCTTCTCTACTGGAGGTCTGTCTGGGCCATCCCGAATCTGCTTGCCATGTTAGCGTGCCCTCATGTGACCACTGCCCCCAACACCTCCTATTAGCCATGTCAGAACAGCCAAGATGGCAGCAATTTATGGAAACGACCATCCTGCTTCTCGGCCCAGTGATGGGCCCCTTCTCAAAGTCTGTCAACTGGGCAAAATGTAGTGTGTGTCATAGATCGTTGACTTCTAGACATGCCTTTATCACTAAGAGGTACACTACCCAAAAGTAGCTTCTGACAGCCTTTTTATAGGGCAGCGGAGCAGCACTTTTACACCCTCTTGTGGCAAGACGCAGTGTCTAATCAGACCACACCTGTAATCATTTACTTATGTGCCTGAGACATAACTGCACGTTGGGTTTTTCAGCATTTTTATCAATGCATGTATGTTAGACACGGAGGACCACTTTAAAACCTGTGAATGGCATCATGAGGCAATGCTGCATCTATAAATGGCGCCTATTGGACTCTTATCAACTCAAGATATTCATCACTTATGGTGGGGAAAAAAATAATAAAAAGACGGATTTTGGTAAAAAGGAAGATAAAAGTTTTATTTGTAGTGTATAAAAGACAACATCATAAACAATACTACGAATGGTAAGCTAAGAGCAGATAGAAAAGACATCTGTAAAGTGGGGGCCCACAAGACAAACTCCCTTCAATGACTAGAGCTTATATTTGTACCTATTCTATAGCGGACGGCATATTCAGCTTTTGTGAATTATACCATCAGGCTCCATCTAGAGGGCACAGCAGGTACTGCACCTCTAACAACATGGTGCTCCTTCCCCTAAAGGGAGTACCTCTGTATTCGACATTAAGACATATTCTAAAAAGCAGCTCTTCTCCTATAATATTATAAAAATGTCTACCTTAGGACATAACGCCTTAATTATTATTTGAAGTGAAAGGATTGGGAGTGACATACCAACCAGAACAATAAAAACGGTACAAGTTAGTAGCAATTCACAGCTTAAAACATATATAAATACAAGCAGAAACCAACATCCGTGTAAAGACCCGAAAAACACCCCGATGTCACCTGTCGAAAAATGAAAGGGACGGGAAAATGGCAGCAGCAGGATTTAAAGGGCCGGTATAATACTATCAACATATATACTGTACATAGGACGTACCACTTTGGCTAGCTCAGGGCTCCGTGTTGCTAGCAAGAGTTAATAAGGCAACAAGTCAGGGCACGGGAGAAGAGGGGGGTTACTTTCTGTACCTTTATCTTTTTCAAAAGTTCCATTAAACAGCCCTAAAATTTGACTACCACATACATATAAAATAGTGACGTCTTACATCCAGAACCCTATTAGTGTTACTGACTTACATATAAATACTACACCTCCAAAATGACATATAAAACTCACTGGAGCACGCATAATCTATTGGGGTCTCCCCTCCCCCAAATACAAAAAGCGGTAAGCTATGTCCGCCCAGAACCTATAAAAAGTAGAGGTGAATGTGCAGCCTAAGGAGAGGTCTTTGGCTTGTGCTTAACTATGGAATTAAAGTGCACCAGTCGTGCAGAAGACAGGACTGCAAACCTTAAATTGTAGGTGGATAAAAAAAAAATCCTATAGTCATTTCCCATTGCAGTAACCACAAACAACCACAAGGTGGTGCTGCAGTACTGGCTGTATGCCTTCATAGAAGACTATCTATAGAACTATAGTGAATTTCAGTTTTCTCCTACCCTGACGACCTGTAAAATCAGAATCTCTCCTGTAACGTGTACTGAACTAGTGTATGTGAGCGACTAATAGAAGCGTCTGCGGTAATAAAACCATATTCTTATAGCTGAATGAGCAGGAGATCTCAGGGGCCACCACATGCAGCCTGTATAAGTCTCTTTATGTTAGGATGGGGCGCAGTAAGAAGCAGTACCCAGGACGGCCTCCAGGGGGCACACTACAAGTACTCTGCTCATTTTCATTAAACTACAGCAAGTTCCATGCCAGTTTTGAGGATGCCCTAGGTAAAAGAGAAACGCAGGAGGGTAAAAGGAGGCAGCAAAGGTTAAAAAAAGGCAGAATTAGTTTTATAAAAAGGATCAGCGCCCCCTAGAGGAGTGCGATTGTCCAGACATTGACAGGTTAGTCCACGGATTGGCAACCTTCGGCACTCCAGCTGCTGTGCATCTGCAAACTCCCAGCATCCACACTATCTTAGCTGGATGTAAAAGGAGGATACTGGGAGTAGTAGTGTCAGAACAGCTGGAGTGCCGGAGGTTGCTGATCCCTGGCACTAGGTAAACCAGTCCTCCCCTTATGTGGCTGGCAGCAGTATGTAGCTTATAGAACCACCCCGGCGGGTTCATGACATGCTCTGCCGTTTGTCGCTGTATCTGGGGAGCATGGAGCGGGAGAGTTGTCCACGTCTGGCATTGGTGGCCAGTCTCTGCTGGGCCAGGAACGACTGGGCTCCACTGGGGACCTGCGTCCTCTCATCGGTGACCTTTTGCTGCAGCGCCATCCCCTGGGGAGAAAGGGTATCAGAAATATAGTCCGTGCCATACCTAAGCCAGGTTCCCCGCCCATTACCAGTCACCCACCATGTTATACCAGGCACTTATGATCAGCTTTTCTTCCTGGTCTCTCTGAGACTTGGTCTTCTCAAAGTCAGTCTGGAAGAAAGGAAGTGGAAATATTATTGCATACCTCTGACACCCCTTCTGCACACAGAGCTGAGGACCAGGTTGTCAGATGCCTTTCTTATGCATTATCATAACCAAGATGTTTGCTCCTCGGCCTCACCTCCAAGTGCCGGATTCTGGTCTCCTTCTCCTGCAGCTGGTTCTTCAAGGCCTGGATCTCTGGAGGAATGTAATTCTGCTGCTTGGGATCCAGAGTTTTAATAACCTGAGGAAAAGATTTTAAAAACGTCCAAAACGCATCCCAAACGCGTGCACAGGGGGATGATTATTAAGCGTCTGGAAGCATTCGGTGCTCACCGTCCGGGCTTTCTCCACGTATCGCTTGTACCTCTCCTCCATGGCTCTCATGTCCTCCTCCTTCTGCCGTAAGATCTGCTGCAACTCATCCACTTTGCGGGACACTGCGGAGGGAGGGACGGAGAGTTATAATCAGGGCAAAACTCTGAGTGCAACAGGGATTCACACAGCTCCCATCAAACTTATAGGGATCTGTATAATTCTGCACAGAGTGAGCTCCCCCTAGTGGTGCCTGCAGATATACTGAATTTGATAGGATTCCTTACTGTTCAAGTCGGCTTTAGGCTGCAGGGTTTCAATGTATTCTCTCTTCTTCTGCAATTCTGAGTGAGCATCATGAAGCATCTCCCTGAAAGAAGCGGAATGTAAATTAGAGTGTCAGCTCTGCAGGAAACAACCGTCCTACCACAAATCCTACTGCTATCCGACTTTGGCAAGCTCTGCTGGACACATGCCCCCCTTGTCCAGGCTGCATACTTACAGGTGTTCTTCCAGCTTCCTCTTCAGCTGTGAGGACTAGGACAGAGAAGGGACAGGTTATAGTCTGGCGGGTGGACAGTACAGTCCAGTGGTCATACATATAAGGGGCACTTACATCTTCTGCCCGGCTGCCCTGCTCCCTCAGTTGTCTCTGAAGATCCTCGATCTGAGACTTCAGCTCCTGGATCTGCTGCTGATTCAGCCTGAAACAAGACACAGTCACCATCTATGAAGGGTCTATACCTGGGGAGGTCAGATACACAAGGCTCCCTCCTCACCGGTTTTCGCTCTCAAGTCTATTGCGGCCGCGGTTGGACTCTTCCAGCAGATTCTGCAGCTCGGACAGACGTTGCTGGTACGAGGCTTCCTGCACACAAAGCATCTTATTCTCCTGCTGCAGGCGGATCACGGTCTCCCTACAGGGTATACAGGGGTCAGTACAGGCAGCCATATACAACCTCTACCCTGTACATAGCATCTGCACGACTCTTACTTCATCTCCGCAGGAAGGATCTCCGCTGCCAAGTTGTCCACCGGAGAAGACAGTCCAGAGAAGGCATCTACGAAGGGATGAAATACCAAAAAACTCAGAGGACTCGTCCATACATCACATTAGGAAATACGGGTCAACAGAGGGGGAATCCATTATTTAGGAAGCCAACAAAAGACATCTGGCCCAGTATAACCCCATCCACCCTAAGAATATGCCAGATCGCCCAGGCCCTTACAACGGTACAAAGGGAGCGGCAATCACTTTAGCTCGGAGTGGTCCCTTAAAGGGGTATTCTCATCTTAGACAACGGGGGCATATCAGTTGGATATGCCCCCATTGTCTTATAGGTGCGGGTCCCACACCTATATCGGGATCGGAAGGGGGGGAGTGCTGCGCCTGGAGGACCCCAGGTTTCCCGGGGTCTGGCCACCACCAGACGCAGCTCCCCCGCTGCTCCCATAGAAAAGAATAGAGGGCGGCTGCACATACGGGGGAGCTCCGTTCTCGATATAGATGCGGGTCCCAGCACCTATAAGACAATGGTGGCATGTCTTAGCGATATGCCCCCATTGTGTAAGATGAGAATAACCCTTTAAGTAGTGATCATTGGGGCAGAGATACTGCCAGACTCCCCAACCGTTGGCGTTAGCTGTGACCACCATGTGAGGTAGGGTCTTCTCACCTGCTTGTACCAGGCACGTCTGCTGGAGGTGGGAGCAGCGCAGCTCTTCATTGGTCTCCCGTAGAGAGTCTCTTTCTGTCAGCAGCCGCTGAAAGAGAACACAGGAGCCTGGACATTATCCCACCATAGACCACAGGATGAAGCAGTCATGCAGACGAGAAATCATGTCTGAAGTCTGCCATGACCAGAGAGGGCACCCAGCGGCAGGTGCCCCTGATCTCCAGAAGCGACCCTACAAATGCAGACACATTCCTCACCTCTCGCTCCTTCTGTAAAGCCTCAAATTTTTCCTTCAAGGTCTGGAACTCGAATTGCCACTTCTCTGCCCGCAAGGACTCTGCGGAGTGCTTCTTATTCAGCTCCTGGATCTGCCAAGGTGACAGAGGACAAGATGAACCAGCAGCAAATCCTACAGCTCCATGTTCTAAGCCAGGTCCTGATGTCATAGCCAATCCTACAGCTCCATGTTCTAAGCCAGGTCCTGATGTCATAGCTAATCCTACAGCTCCATGTTCTAAGCCAGGTCCTGATGTCATAGCTAATCCTACAGCTCCATGTTCTAAGCCAGGTCCTGATGTCATAGCCAATCCTACAGCTCCATGTTCTAAGCCAGGTCCTGATGTCATAGCTAATCCTACAGCTCCATGTTCTAAGCCAGGCCCTGATGTCATAGCCAATCCTACAGCTCCATGTTCTAAGCCAGGCCCTGATGTCATAGCCAATCCTACAGCTCCATGTTCTAAGCCAGGCCCTGATGTCATAGCCAATCATTCAGCTCCATGTTCTAAGCCAGGCCCTGATGTCATAGCCAATCCTACAGCTCCATGTTCTAAGCCAGGTCCTGATGTCATAGCCAATCATTCAGCTCCATGTTCTAAGCCAGGTCCTGATGTCATAGCCAATCCTACAGCTCCATGTTCTAAGCCAGGCCCTGATGTCATAGCCAATCCTACAGCTCCATGTTCTAAGCCAGGCCCTGATGTCATAGCCAATCCTACAGCTCCATGTTCTAAGCCAGGTCCTGATGTCATAGCCAATCATACAGCTCCATGTTCTAAGCCAGGCCCTGATGTCATAGCCAATCATACAGCTCCATGTTCTAAGCCAGGCCCTGATGTCATAGCCAATCATTCAGCTCCATGTTCTAAGCCAGGTCCTGATGTCATAGCCAATCCTACAGCTCCATGTTCTAAGCCAGGCCCTGATGTCATAGCCAATCATTCAGCTCCATGTTCTAAGCCAGGTCCTGATGTCATAGCCAATCCTACAGCTCCATGTTCTAAGACAGGTCCTGATGTCATAGCTAATCCTACAGCTCCATGTTCTAAGCCAGGTCCTGATGTCATAGCCAATCATTCAGCTCCATGTTCTAAGCCAGGTCCTGATGTCATAGCCAATCATTCAGCTCCATGTTCTAAGCCAGGCCCTGATGTCATAGCTAATCCTACAGCTCCATGTTCTAAGCCAGGCCCTGATGTCATAGCCAATCCTACAGCTCCATGTTCTAAGCCAGGTCCTGATGTCATAGCCAATCCTACAGCTCCATGTGTGGACATCACTTACCTGTCGGCTGAGGCTCTCCATCTGTCCTCGGGAGGCGTGCGCCTTGTGAAGCTCCTCCTCCAGCTGACAGGTGCGCTCCATGTAGACCGTGTTTCTCTCCTCGAGAAGCTTCACCTGGCGCCGCAGATCTCCCAGATCCTCCAACTTCTTCTTGTAAGACTCCACCAGGGACTCCAACTTCCCTACGCGGTCTGAAGAGTGCCTGAGGGGAGAGGTAGAAACAAGGGGCCACAGTCGTATCAGTTAGGAGGAGCCCTAGTAAACCTTGTCTGCAGCAGCCATTACAATGGGACGACTAGATTATGCAGTTTAACCCTTAGGATACCAGAGATTTTTTTTGTTTTTTTTGGTTTTCATTTTTCATCCCCATCTTCCTTGAGCCATAACTTTTTTTATTTTTCCGTTCTTATAGCCGTTATGAGGGCTTATTTTTTGCGGGACAAGTTGTACTTTCTAATGCCAATGGCATACAGTGTAGTGGGAAGCAGGAAAAAAAAAATTCCAAATGGGGTGGAATTAAGGGAAAAAAAAAAAAACGCAATTCCTCCACAGTTTTACGGGTTTTGTTCCCACTGAGGCGCACACAATAATACCCCATATGTATAGGTTTTTATGTCTAAATAGTGTAAAAATAAATTTAAACTTTAAGAAACTTTTTTTTTTTAATTATTTTTTACATCACCATATTCTGCCCCCCATAACCTTTTTATAGTTATATCTACTGAGCTGGGGGGGTTTGGGGGCTCATTTTTTGCGTGACAATCTGTAGTTTTTATTGATACGATACAATTTTGGAGTGTGTGTGACTTTTTGATCACATTTAATTACATTTTTTGGATAAGCGATGTGATAAAAAAATAGCAAATTGGCCATTTTGACCCTTATTTCCCATTACGTCATTTGCCGTATTGGAAAAATATTTTAATATTTTAATAGTATGGGAGTTTTCAGTCGCGGCGATACCCAAGAGGTTTATATTTTTGTTATTTATGTATGCATTTTTTTTTTCTGCAAAAAGAGGGGCAATTTCAACTTATATTTTTTTTACATTTTTTTTTTACTTTTTGTTATGATTTTGAAGCTTGTCTTTGAGCCTATAAAATCCATTTTTTTTTAAATTTCTGAACAAGCATTGATTTTTATTTTTTATAGATCCATTAATTGTACAGAATTGCTCATTTCTTATGTTGGCCTGCCACCTGCTGGCCAATATAAGAATTGCAGCTTCAATGCCCTGGGTCGCTTCAGAGAAACCCAGGGTATTGAAACAATCCTCTGCAGCCAATAAGGATGCCGGTAAGGAGCCCGGAAGCGCGAGCTTCCAGGTTTTTCACCCTTTAGATGCAGTGATCTCACTTGATCATGGCATCTAAAGGTTTTAAAGACCGCTGAAACAAGGGAGGCCACGACGCCTGCTGCACGCGCGAGCGGGCGCCATGTTTATCCATCGCCGTACATGTACAGCGATGGTAGTGAAGGGGTTAATGCAACGGACTGTTCCCTGTTATCAGCCATTTCAATGGAGTTTGACAGAAATCCTAGAAACCCCCTTCCCTATGATCAACAGGAACCTCCCCTTACCGGAGTACGTCCATCTCATCCCGTAGTGACTGGGCCTCGTGTGCAAGTCCGGTTAGGTCTTGGTTCCGCTGATGGAGCTCCTGTACCTCCCGATCCAGCTCCTCACACCGCTGCCTGTAGTCATCTCGTGCACTCTCCAGCCTGCAACATGTTGGAGCATTATCAGCCATTTAAAGGGGTTGTCCAAGATTACAAAAAAAAAAAAAAAAAAAAAAAAGTCCTTTTCTTCCTAAAACAGTCCCACAGATTGTGGGTTGTATTGCAGCTCAGACCCATTGAGTGGAGCCGCAATACCAGTCTTCACTGTCGTCTTCACATTCTATTCAAGAGCCAGGAAGATCTTTGAGAACGTTGCCTATCCTTGCTCTGCCCTTACCTGTAGTTTTCTTCCTGAAGCTGCTCGATCTGACTTTGCAGCAGCAGCATCTTCTTGGTGAACATCTGGGGTGTCCCGACGTCTCCGTCAGGTGAATCCTGCTGCTCTCGAAGGGTTCGGTTCTCGGACAGAAGGTTACGCTTCTCTTCCATCAGCAAGGAGACCTTCAGGAGGAAAGGTGGGGGGGGGAGGGAGGGGAGAGGAGCAAGGTGCACACAGTGTGAGAAGGGTTAAAAGACAAGAGCCGAAGAAAGGGTTAAGGGGAGAGGGGTGATAACAAAGGGCTGTGCCCGGACATATTCATCATCAAGGCTAGTATAGTACTACAATTCTTAACATGGTCCCTGATCAACTCATGAGGTCAGGTGACAACCCATGATGCAGTGCGGTTTTCGGACTGGTCCATGCACAGGGTGCGGGGGACAAGGTATGGATATCCCATGCAACATTCTGCAAACCCTCTCACTAATGGCTTCTCCATGTCCTAGCGATCCACTCCTAGATAAGACCCTCACAGCTAGGCCCATGCACACGACTGTGTCCGTTTAGCGGTCTGCAAACCGCGGCTCCACAAAATACGGAAGCGGTCTGTGTGGCATCCGCATTTTTGGTTTTGGACCCATAGACTTCAATGGAAGAAGAAGAATCTCCCCCCCACCCATCCCAGAATTAGGGTTCTGTACCCACAAATTGCTGCAAAACAACATATACAAGTAATACACAGACAGAGGGGTACAGGATGCAAACACGTAGACGAGGGGCGTCATGACCGACTCCCTGGCACTGTGTTGCAGGGCAGTGCCCTGGGTTAGGCAGCTGGCAGGCATTGCTGACATGCAAAAAGGTTAGCATTAGAAGTAGCGGGTACAAGGCAGGCATTAAACTCACCCAACATCTCCGGATGCCAAATCAAACTCAGCTCAAAACCTTTTTAGAGGGTGAAATCATTCAGTGAAGTCGCCATGTTTAGAAGCCCAGCCCCCACCCATCACCAGAGTCTGCCGGGCAGAAACCGCGCCGGGTATGTGCCAACCTCAATGTGAAAGGGGGAAATTCTAGAGCTCAATTCTTGAGCTGTCAAAAATAGAGCTGGACTGCCCCTTTATATACTTAAAGGGCATGTCCATCCAGTGCCGCAATTCTGAGGTTTCAAAGCAAGATTTTAAAGAAGAACTCCCGCAAAAAATTTTTATTCTCTGACCTGTTAGAAAGGTGCATGATATAATCTGTAGTGAATGTAATCTTCTCAACAGAGACTGTATTTGTGAGTTATCCCCTCTCTTCTTACTGTAGCTGGGTCATGTGACCAACTCCGTGACCTCCAACTGACCCAGGACAGGAAGCCAGTCACTGCTCTACTCATTCCTATGAGACTCAGAGTGAGGCTCCCATAGGAATACATAGAGAATTAGACTTCCTGTCCACACATAAGATGCTGCGTGAGTTGAAGAGTCTGATTGCTGGTCACATGACACAGATGAGAAACATCAGGGGGATATAACTCACAAATACAGACACTGGTAAGAAAATGACATTCACTACAGATTACATCATGTACATTTCTAGCAGGACATGGAATAACATTTTTTTGCGGGAGATCGTCTTTAAGTGAGGTTTGTCCTAGGGGCGGGGCTGTGACAACCCACATGAATGGGTCCCGGTAGGTTTCTGCTAGGCGACTGCTCCTCATTTGCACCACCAGATCAATGAATTAATCTGCATCTACAAATGATTAAATAAGAGCCCCCCAGGTTATTTAGGGTCGGGGGTCTGTAATCTAGTAGATGCTGTGCACACCACTACACACGTGAGTAATAAACAAGCCATCACCATGGAAACTGTGCATGCCCCGCATTACCCCCCCGTACCTGCTGCTCCAGCTCGTGGCACCGATGCAGGATGCCCACCTTCTCGTCCGTGTCCTCGCTGAGGAAGTAATATTTACGAGACTGGAAGACAAAAACCAAGATACCGGGGAGACTGAGGAGGAGCTACGGTTCTGCTCCAATCACATACAAAGCTGCAGTGACAATTCAGCACCCCCTGCTGGTTCAGTGTCTTCACAAAGCACCAGTGTTATATGTAACCTGCGGTCCACCTGCTGCTGTGAGACTACAACTCCTAGCATCCCTGGAATCGTAGTTTCACAACAGCTGGAGAGCTGCAGGATGCAGAACACCAGGACCACGCGTCTCACAATCCCAGGGGACACTTACCTGACTGTCGTAGTTGACATAGCTGTCGGCAGTCGCTGTGTCGGTAGGTTCCTTGCTCAGGAGCTGTGGGAATAATACACAATCAGCAAGAACAAACGTCCGATAAATCTAAGCCCCCGCAACATGTCCGTCGTAGGCTTTTTTTTAATGTAAACAAATAGCGCTATTTTTTAAGCCAAAGTGACGGGTGACCCCAAAAATAGCGGTCCACAAATCCCGGGCACCGGCCGCATGAACTCCGTACTGCCGTGCGGACCCATACTGCCTTGAATGGGTCCACGATCCACAAGATACGACAAGCCCTATCTTTTGCAGTGAGGAGGCACGGAACAGAAGCCAGCTGAAACACTCGGAAGCCGTTACGTGGGCTTTCGGGTCCGTGCCTCCACTCTGCAATTCGCGGTCCGCAACACGGGCACGGCGGCCATACGGTCGTGTAAACGGGACCTAATTCTGCACTGCGCAGATCTTCTGTTACTTATGGAAATGACAAAAAACACAGACAACTGCCAGTGCCACAAGGAATGGTAGACCTAGTGGATCATTTATGCACACATTTCTAGGAGGGATAACAGAGGAATCCAAAGAAAATGTGCTCCATAACTGCAAATTTATCAGGAATGTGAGTCTTTTACTAAAGACCTGTCAGGAGACGTGACAGGTGCTCCACCCAATATACATGGATGCAGCAGGCATTCCCGGAGTTCTGTAGGCAAAATTGCTGGTATTCACTGCGCATGCGCCATTCAGTAAATGCAAGCATGTTAGGGGTCTCTTTTTTTCCCCCCACCCCCAATACAGCAGAATCCCATCAGCTCTGTAGGCTAGTTATTGAAATGGCAGCTGGTATTCACTGTGCATGCGCCATTCGGTACATGCAGGAATGTTTGGGGTCTCTTCCTGCCACCCCCAATCCTGCATGATCCCTGAAACTCTGTAGGTTAATTACTGGCAATGGCAGCTGGTATTCACTGTGCATGCGCCATTCGGTACATGCAGGAATGTTTGGGGTCTCTTCCTGCCACCCCCAATCCTGCATGATCCCTGAAACTCTGTAGGTTAATTACTGGCAATGGCAGCTGGTATTCACTGTGCATGCGCCATTCGGTACATGCAGGCAGGGTTTGGGGTCTCTTCCCCCACCACCAATCCAGCAGGACCCACGGAGTTCTGTAAGCTGATTACTGGTAATGGCAGTATGGTATGTATAAAGTGACTTCACCAGTGAATTTACTGCGCAGGCGCCATTCGGTACATGCAGGTATGTTTTGGGTCTCTTTCCTCCACCCCCAATCTAGCAGGACCCCCGGAGTTCTGTAGGCTGATTACTGGTAATGGCGGTATGTACACAGTGACTCCGCCAGCAGAACAGTGAGTCCAGTGAATCCACTGCGCAGGCGCCATTTGGTGACATGTACAATGGCTATCTTTGTCTTCTCCTCCACTGTATATAGCCATCGAGCCTGTGCTCCAAACAATCAGCAGTGACGGGATGCTGGAGGGGGATGGGGTGTTTGGGTGGGGTTCTACTTTATACAGCACCTACCTCCTGTATGGACTCCATGACCGCCTGCTGCACCGACTCTCCCAGGGTCATGATTTGCTGGATATGTTCTGAGGTTTAGAGAAAAAGGATCAGAGTCATGATGGAAACTTTAAAGGAGCACTCCAGACAGAACTGATAGGTTGGGTCATACACATTGCAGGGCAGAGCATGACAAAGGGACACAAGTAACCCCACATAGAGAAGCCCTGAGTCCTGCACTGCCATCAGTGGTGGAGTGTCCCTTTAAATAAATCTGATCAAGTCTTTTCCCTATTTCCAAACTATCTCGGCCGCCGCCCTTCCCCCCCCCCCATCTGCTTGGAGCAGTTCGCTTATAATAATTTTGTCTGTCCCATAGCTTGCAGTTTAGTTGCAGCCAATGTAAACAAGCAATGCTGTAGTGTAAAGCATGGGGGAGTGCCCAAGTAGTAGTGGAAATACCTCTAATTTATCTGCTAGCGGGAGACTAGAAATGGAGGCAAATCTTGTGTCGTACCTTCCTTCTTGTCACAGCTGATGGCACACCCCAGCACCAGCTGCACCATCTTCCTCAGCTCTGCAGTGTTGGAAAACTCCCCGATCATCGCAACATCTGGGATGTGGTCCTCCGAAACCGGGTGAGCAAGAACCTGGGCAGGAATAAACACATTACAATTCTGCAGGCTTCAGAGCTGAAATCACCCTGCATATTCAGAGTCTTCACAGAGTTTACTGTGGTGATTTTGCAGTCTGGGAAGTGTCATCTTCACACCAGTCTGATGCGGGAAAACACTGGCCTGTCTGGGGACAAGCTTGCTGACTGTATCCAATAAGAAAACAATAGAAGCATTCTATTATAAAGGATGTACACAGTGACTCCACCAGCAGAATAGGGAGTGCAGCTCTGGAGTATAATACAGGATGTAACTCAGGATCAGTACAGGATAAGTAATATATGTACACAGTGACTGCACCAGCAGAATAGTGAGTGCAGCTCTGGAGTATAATACAGGATGTAACTCAGGATCAGTAATGTATGTACACAGTGACTGCACCAGCAGAATAGTGAGTACAGCTCTGGAGTATAATACAGGATGTAACTCAGGATCAGTACAGGATAAGTAATGTATGTACACAGTGACTGCACCAGCAGAATAGTGAGTGCAGCTCTGGAGTATAATACAGGAAGTAACTCAGGATCAGTACAGGATAAGTAATATAATGTATGTACACAGTGACTCCACCAGCAGAATAGTGAGTACAGCTCTGGAGTATAATACAGGAAGTAACTCAGGATCAGTACAGGATAAGTAATATAATGTATGTACACAGTGACTCCACCAGCAGAATAGTGAGTGCAGCTCTGGAGTATAATACAGGAAGTAACTCAGGATCAGTACAAGAATAAGTAATGTATGTACACAGTGACTGCACCAGCAGAATAGTGAGTGCAGCTCTGGAGTATAATACAGGATGTAACTCAGGATCAGAGCAGGATAAGTAATGTATGTACACAGTGACTCCACCAGCAGAATAGTGAGTGCAGCTCTGGAGTATAATACAGGAAGTAACTCAGGATCAGTACAGGATAAGTAATGTATGTACACAGTGACTGCACCAGCAGAATAGTGAGTGCAGCTCTGGAGTATAATACAGGAAGTAACTCAGGATCAGTACAGGATAAGTAATGTATGTACACAGTGACTGCACCAGCAGAATAGTGAGTACAGCTCTGGAGTATAATACAGGATGTAACTCAGAATCAGTACAGGATAAGTAATATAATGTATGTACACAGTGACTCCACCAGCAGAATAGTGAGTGCAGCTCTGGAGTATAATACAGGAAGTAACTCAGGATCAGTACAAGAATAAGTAATGTATGTACACAGTGACTGCACCAGCAGAATAGTGAGTGCAGCTCTGGAGTATAATACAGGATGTAACTCAGGATCAGTACAGGATAAGTAATGTATGTACACAGTGACTGCACCAGCAGAATAGTGAGTGCAGCTCTGGAGTATAATACAGGATGTAACTCAGGATCAGTACAGGATAAGTAATATAATGTATGTACACAGTGACTCCACCAGCAGAATAGTGAGTGCAGCTCTGGAGTATAATACAGGATGTAACTCGGGATCAGTACAGAATAAGTAATGTATGTACACAGTGACTGCACCAGCAGAATAGTGAGTGCAGCTCTGGAGTATAATACAGGATGTAACTCAGGATCAGAGCAGGATAAGTAATGTATGTACACAGTGACTCCACCAGCAGAATAGTGAGTGCAGCTCTGGAGTATAATACAGAATGTAACTCAGGAAAAGATGGGCAGATAAAAATCCCCATGGAAAGTGTAAAGGCAGCCACAATAACAATTTGAGGACATAGATTTACAGTGGGTTTTAGGTAGACTATAATACGGTGCACTTGCACCACGTGACCACCAGATGGCGGCCTTATACAATGATCAGCTCTGAGTGATTAGAATATGTTGTAACATGGACCCAGCCTTATGAAGACATTTTAATGGATCTTTGAGCTTTTATGAATCAGAAGATGACACGTCACCCCAGAAGGAACCTCAGACCTAACCTCCAACCTCCTGAACAGTCATGGACTACCCAACTATCGACCAGATACAGTCAAGTCATTGAGGGAACTACTATACTGTACATTAAGAGTGTCAGTCCGCTGAGTGGGGAACGGTCATGAAATTTACAAGCTCTTGCCACTGTCCAGACCTCTGCTTGCTGTCAGTGAAAGAACTATTCTGGTAGAACATATACAGTATATGCCCCCGCATGACAGATTGGATTGTAGTTTGTGGCTGCACAATGATTCACTCTGGTCGCAGGGGACATTTTCCAGGGATGAGGCCTGCAGCAGGTGAAGAGGAAGTGCGGGTGAAGGACAGAGATAAGAGCGCTGAAATTCCAGATAGGGGAAGCCCGGGTGGACAAAGGCCCCATTGTTCACACTGCAGAGGAATAAGGGCACAGCTCACTGATGGGGATTTCTGCAGGACAAGGTGATGATTACAGGAGAGCCCTGGAGCGGAAAGGAGGACGTCATCAGGAAAAGATGAAAACAGCACAACCTGCACACTGTACATTCCAGGCCAAAGATCAGGCAGGAGCCGCAAAAGCTGCACATATACGTCAGATGTCTGCAGTGTATGGAGGCTTCATACAGCAGATGTCAGGGGGAAAGAAGGGGCAGGAGCGTTTAATTTCAATATGTCCAATCCATTCCACTGCAGGTCTACACTACGGTCCCTTTGGAGAACACATGTCTAATATGAAATGTGTAAAGTGGAAATGTCATGTAGTCATTAGGGATTTTTAGGATAGTTTGACTGAAAAAGCCCAATCACAACAGGTTCACAGTAGTTATGGTTACTGCTCCTATGTACAAGAATATAACTACTATAATACTGCCTCCTATGTACAAGGATATAACTACTATAATACTGCCTCCTATGTACTAGAATATAACTACTATAATACTGCCTCCTGTGTACAAGAATATAACTACTATAATACTGCTCCTATGTACAAGAATATAACTACTATAATACTGCTCCTATGTACAAGAATATAACTACTATAATACTGCTCCTATGTACAAGAATATAACTACTATAATACTGCTCCTATGTACAAGAATATAACTACTATAATACTACCTCCTATGTACAAGAATATAACTACTATAATACTGCTCCTATGTACAAGAATATAAGTACTATAATACTGCTCCTATGTACAAGGATATAACTACTATAATACTGCCTCCTATATACAAGAATATAACTACTATAATACTGCTCCTATGTACAAGAATATAACTACTATAATACTGCTCCTATGTACAAGAATATAACTACTATAATACTGCTCCTATGTACAAGAATATAACTACTATAATACTGCTCCTATGTACAAGAATATAACTACTATAATACTGCTATGTACAAGAATATAACTACTATAATACTGCTCCTATGTACAAGAATATAACTACTATAATACTGCTCCTATGTACAAGAATACAACTACTATAATACTGCCTGCTATGTACAAGAATATAACTACTATAATACTGCCTGCTATGTACAAGAATATAACTACTATAATACTGCTTGCTATGTACAAGAATATAACTACTATAATACTGCTTCCTATGTACAAGAATATAACTACTATAATACTGCTCCTATGTACAAGAATATAACTACTATAATACTGCTTCCTATGTACAAGAATATAACTACTATAATACTGCTTCCTATGTACAAGAATATAACTACTATAATACTGCCTCCTATGTACAAGAATATAACTACTATAATACTGCCTCCTATGTACAAGAATATAACTACTATAATACTGCTCCCATGTACAAGAATATAACTACTATAATACTGCCTCCTATGTACAAGAATATAACTACTATAATACTGCCTCCTATGTACAAGAATATAACTACTATAATACTGCCTCCTATGTACAAGAATATAACTACTATAATACTGCTCCTATGTACAAGAATATAACTACTATAATACTGCCTCCTATGTACAAGAATATAACTACTATAATACTACCTACTATGTACAAGAATATACCTACTATAATACTGCTTCTATGTACAAGAATATAACTACTATAATACTGCTCCTATGTACAAGAATATAACTACTATAATACTGCCTCCTATGTACAAGAATATAACTACTATAATACTGCTCCTATGTACAAGAATATAACTACTATAATACTGCCTCCTATGTACAAGAATATAACTACTATAATACTGCCTCCTATGTACAAGAATATAACTACTATAATACTGCTCCCATGTACAAGAATATAACTACTATAATACTGCCTCCTATGTATAAGAATATAACTACTATAATACTGCTCCCATGTACAAGAATATAACTACTATAATACTGCCTCCTATGTATAAGAATATAACTACTATAATACTGCCGCCTGTCACTGGACATCATATGGTGTAGACAGAAGATACTCACTTCCTGATAATACTCCAGAATGCTCTGCAGGATTCTCTTCAGATTATTGACCTGATGGAAGGGAGGATATAGTGCATGTTAGTAACGGACAGTTCTCTGTATATGAGGTGTGACG
The DNA here is from genome assembly GCA_900303285.1 of Rhinella marina. Taxonomy (NCBI): domain Eukaryota; kingdom Metazoa; phylum Chordata; class Amphibia; order Anura; family Bufonidae; genus Rhinella; species Rhinella marina. The sequence continues at coordinate 149,153 of ONZH01027136.1, forward strand.
GTACATTTTTTGTACAGTGCAGACTCTGTATAGCAGGAGAAGCCACCGTTTTTTGAGACGCTCTTTGAATACAGCATTAGGCGACTGTATGGGGAGGGAGCGGGCTATGACAACCACCTCTATGGCACTACGTATGAGGGTACTACCACTCACCTTCAGCCTCCAGTTGTCAGTAGGGTCAGGCTTTATCCTCATCAGCCAGGCTTCATTAAACCACGAGGAATCTCTGCAGACACAAGACGCACCGTTAGCACTGAGGGGACCTGTTTTTTTATTTAATTTTTTTTTTTACATTATCACAAGGAGGCTTGTCCCAGGTGATAAGTAAAGATTAAAGCAGAAACAGCGCCACTCTTGTCCATGGACCGGTATTGCAACTCATTTATCAGATGCAATACCAGATACAACCACAGACATCTGTGGCGCTGTTCTCTAGGTAAAAACAAGAGTATTGCAGGTAAATGTCAGACTTTTGGGGACCCACCATTGTGATCCCCAAAATCTTTGGTCCCCTCCCCACTAGTCGTTTGGCAAGGTGGTCGAGCATGAGCTCCATGCAACTCTATGGAGATAGGGAAACATTTGAGAGACTGTGGGCCCCCAAACTGGTGGTCGCTCGGGACCCAGCAGTCTAATATTGGGCACCCATCAAGGAGGGGAAGTATAGGATCCCAATTAGACAATCGATACCCTAAGATGAGCAGAAGGTACTAATCAAGTGCACCATTGATGGCATTATACTGCACTGCTGACTGTGCAGCTGACTGACACTGTGCGTCACTCCTGGACACTTGTGCAGGACTCCCCGGATCTTGGAGGATATCCACAGATGCGCCCGGGACAGTGGCCCAGTGTGACAGACCGCTAATGCCCCTGAACCCCTCACGGGTCCAGGACAGGGTGACATGTACCAGGGCGCAGGGTGATTGATGGGACGGGCGTGACATTACAAGTACTTCTACCACCATATGGACAAGTCATCTATGTATCACTTCGGTCTCAGGATTCAAACCCTCATTTTCTACTCACATGAGATTCAACACCTGGGCGATAGCTAGTCCTCCCGTCAGGTCCTTGTAGGACGCACACGGACCGGAGACTGGAAATGTTCTCATCTACGGAAGAAAGACAGACACAACGTGTGCTATATTCCTGCTATAGTACTGTCATAGTATAAGTGGGTAGGGTATCTAGTATAGCACTGCCATAGTATAAATGAGTAGGGGCTCTAGTATAGTACTGTCATAGTATAAGTGGGTAGGGTATCTAGTATAGCACTGCCATAGTATAAATGAGTAGGGGCTCTAGTATAGTACTGTCATAGTATAAGTGGGTAGGGTATCTAGTATAGTACTGCCATAGTATAATTGAGTAGGGGATCTATTATAGTACTATCATAGTATACATGAGTAGGGTATCTAGTATAGTACTATCATAGTATACATGAGTAGGGTCTCTAGTATAGCACTGCCATAGTATAAATGAATAGGCTCTCTAGTATAGTACTGTCATATAATAAAAGAGTAGGGGCTCTAGTATAGCTCTGTCCTAGTATAAATGAGTGGAGGCTGTAGTATAGTACTATCATAGTATAAATGAGTAGGGGCTGTAGTATAGTACTGTCCTAGTATAAATGAGTAGGGGCTGTAGTATAGTACTGTCCTAGTATAAATGAGTAGGGGCTGTAGTATAGTACTGTCCTAGTATAAATGAGTAGGGTATCTAGTATAGCACTGTCGTAGTATAAATGAGTAGGGTATCTAGTATAGCACTGTCGTAGTATAAATGAGTAGGGTATCTAGTATAGCACTGTCATAGTATAAATGAGTAGGGTATCTAGTATAGCACTGTCATAGTATAAATGAGTAGGGTATCTAGTATAGTACTGTCATAGTATAAATGAGTAGGTTATTTAGTATAGCACTGTCATAGTATAAATGAGTAGGGTATCTAGTATAGCACTGTCCTAGTATAAATGAGTGGAGGCTCTAGTATAGTACTATCATAGTATAAATGAGTAGGGGCTGTAGTATAGCACCATAAGTATAAATGAGTAGGGGCTCTTATATAGTACTATCATTGTATAACTGAGAAGGGCTCTAGTAAAGTACTGTCATAGTATAAATGAGTAGGGGCTCTTGTATAGTACTATCAGTATAAATGAGTAGGGGCTTTAGTATAGTATAGGGGAGTATTAAGAGAACCCTGAAATAAAGAGTACCCTGGTATAATGAATAGGGAAGTATTACATGTACCCTGGCATAATGTGTAGCAGCTCTAGTATACGGTAGTATTGTGAGTATCCTGATATAATGAGTAGGCTGTATATAGAGTACCCTGGCATAATTAATAGCAGCTCTAGTATAGTATAGGGGAGTATTGAGAGTACCCTGGTATAATGAGTAGGACAGTATTAAGAGTACGACAGTACTGAGTATCCTGTATAGTGAGTAGGGGCAGTATAGAGAGTACCCTGGTATAATGAGTAGGCTGTATATAGAGTACCCTTGCATAATTAATAGCAGCTCTAGTATAGTATAGGGGAGTGTAGAGAGGACCCTGTATAGTGAGTAGGGGCCGTATCGAGAGGACCCTGTATAGTGAGTAGGGGCCGTATCGAGAGGACCCTGTATAGTGAGTAGGGGCCGTATAGAGAGGACCCTGGTATAAAGAGTAGGCTGTATATAGAGTAACCTGACATAATTAAGAGCAGCCCTAGTATAGTATAGAGGAGTATAGAGAGGACCCTGTATGGCGAGTAGGGGCCGTATCGAGAGGACCCTGTATGGCGAGTAGGGGCCGTATCGAGAGGACCCTGTATGGCGAGTAGGGGCCGTATCGAGAGGACCCTGTATGGCGAGTAGGGGCAGTATCGAGAGGACCCTGTATGGCGAGTAGGGGCAGTATCGAGAGGACCCTGTATGGCGAGTAGGGGCAGTATCGAGAGGACCCTGTATGGCGAGTAGGGGCAGTATCGAGAGTACCCTGTAGAGCGAGTAGGGGCAGTATCGAGAGTACCCTGTATGGCGAGTAGGGGCAGTATCGAGAGTACCCTGTTACCCTGTAGAGCGAGTAGGGGCAGTATCGAGAGTACCCTGTAGAGCGAGTTGGGGCAGTATCGAGAGTACCCTGTAGAGCGAGTAGGGGCAGTATCGAGAGTACCCTGTAGAGCGAGTAGGGGCAGTATCGAGAGTACCCTGTAGAGCGAGTAGGGGCAGTATCGAGAGTACCCTGTAGAGCGAGTAGGGGCAGTATCGAGAGTACCCTGTAGAGCGAGTAGGGGCAGTATCGAGAGTACCCTGTTACCCTGTAGAGCGAGTAGGGCAGTATCGAGAGTACCCTGTAGAGCGAGTAGGGGCAGTATCGAGAGTACCCTGTATGGCGAGTAGGGGCAGTATCGAGAGGACCCTGTATGGCGAGTAGGGGCAGTATCGAGAGGACCCTGTATGGCGAGTAGGGGCAGTATCGAGAGGACCCTGTATGGCGAGTAGGGGCAGTATCGAGAGTACCCTGTATGGCGAGTAGGGGCAGTATCGAGAGTACCCTGTAGGGAGTAGGGGCAGATCGAGAGTACCCTGTAGAGCGAGTAGGGGCAGTATCGAGAGTACCTCCTGTAGAGCGAGTAGGGGCAGTATCGAGTACCCTGTACCCTGTAGAGCGAGTAGGGGCAGTATCGAGAGTACCCTGTAGAGCGAGTTGGGGCAGTATCGAGAGTACCCTGTAGAGCGAGTAGGGGCAGTATCGAGAGTACCCTGTAGAGCGAGTTGGGGCAGTATCGAGAGTACCCTGTAGAGCGAGTAGGGGCAGTATCGAGAGTACCCTGTAGAGCGAGTTGGGGCAGTATCGAGAGTACCCTGTAGAGCGAGTGGGCAGTATCGAGAGTACCTGTAGAGCGAGTAGGGGCAGTATCGAGAGTACCCTGTAGAGCGAGTAGGGGCAGTATCGAGAGTACCCTGTAGAGCGAGTAGGGGCAGTATCGAGAGTACCCTGTAGAGCGAGTAGGGGCAGTATCGAGAGTACCCTGTAGAGCGAGTAGGGGCAGTATCGAGAGTACCCTGTAGAGCGAGTAGGGGCAGTATCGAGAGTACCCTGTATAGCGAGTAGGGGCAGTATCGAGAGTACCCTGTATAGCGAGTAGGGGCAGTATCGAGAGTACCCTGTATAGCGAGTAGGGGCAGTATCGAGAGTACCTATAGCGAGTAGGCAATCGAGTACCCTGTATAGTGAGTAGGGGCAGTATCGAGAGTACCCTGTATAGTGAGTAGGGCCTGTAGTATTATGGAGGGGCAGGTACTAGGATGCACAGCAGTATTACTACCTGTTGAGAGTTGCATAATTACTTCCTGGGGAGGAAATACTACCGGGAACTGACAATACAAAGAAATGCTCTGTTTCCACAGTTCCCGGGGTGAGTAATAATGAGTGATGTGGAGTAAGGGAATAACAGCAGGAAAAGTTCAGTTAGAAGTCTCCAGCCGCGCGCCCCTCTCCCCACCATCCCCGGGGACACATACCCATGTCAGCAGGGGGTCACTCTGCTCCCCTCTCCTCTCGCCGCTCATTTCCGCGGTGTCGCCGGCTGTTTGCCCTCAGAACATACGGTTAGATCCAGTAGGCCACGCCAGGCGAATTCCAGCTGTTTATGTCCCTCGCCGGGCACCGTAGCGCTCACGTATACCATACACCTTACTCGATCAAAACGGACCGCCCACTTCCAAATATCGTCCAATCGGAATGCAGCATTCTCTGGTATCCAAGAGCAACTGTTCCTGGTGAGAGGGCCTTCCTACTTACCGGGATAGAAGCAGGGGTGTCCACTGTACTGCCTGAAGGAATTTTATTTTAAATTAAAACACGTGACGTGTCAGCAATAGCTAGAGAAGGCTCCTCAGCTGTTGCTACAAACTATAACTCCCAGCATGCACTGACAGTCAAGGCAATAGCTATCTATCTTTGGAGGCGCTGTGGACATATATTCCAGATTATTCTGCCCCATTACACAGACATGCATGCCTGCCATGTGCCCACTTAACCAGTCAGGAGAAAGCTGGGTGATATCCGCCATACTGGTTTCCATCCAACTTAGGATTCAGCTATGTATCCATGAATTATGCTTCTTGACTCATTTGAGGGTCCGGCTGCCGTTCTGTCCTTTTCCATGCTTTACACTTCAGCACTGCTCGATGACATTCACCTCTGTAAATATAGGAAGACGCTCGTCTGGCAGTTGCACATGGAGAGCACTAGTACTTGTGCATATTATGAAGGGGATGCCGCACTCACAGGAGCGATGTGGCCCCTACATAGTGCTGTTCAGGGGGGTCCGACCCTCCACCAATGATGGGCAGGCTGTCAATATATACGTGTGCAACCTAACATGTAACTCTATGAGCAGCTGAGTACCAGCTCTCGCCCATAATGCTGAATGGAGCTGCAGCGAGCATGTGCGACTCTCCCTCCAAGCCAGTGTGGGAGCAGGGGACACTGTGAATAGGGGAAAAGCAGTACTCATGGGACAACCCTTTCAATTATTATGTTTTAACCGGTTCAGAGCTGGCATATTTTGGGCCTATTGGACCAGACACAGTTTAGGCCGAGTTCACACGTCACTGATTGTGTGCCAAAACCAGGAGTGGCGCCTCCACAGAAATAATGGAAAGATCTGCACCTGTTCTGTGTTTCTGACCTGCACCTGGTTTTGGCTCACAGTCACTGGTGGAAATAAGGGCTCATGCACACGAACTTATTTCCTTTCCGTTCCGTCTTTTTTGCAGACCGTATGTGGAACCATTCATTTCAATAAATAAAAAAAAGCTACTTCGTGTGCATTCCGTTTCCGTATGTCTGTATTTCCGTTCCCCAAAAAAATAGAACATGTCCTATTATTGTCTGCATTACAGACAAGGATAGGACTGTTCCATTCCGCAAAATACGGGAGGCACACGGACGTCAGCTGTGTTTTTTGCGGATCTGTGTTTTTCGGACTGTAAATTACATACGGTTGCGTGCATGGGCCCTAACACAAGTGTGAAATTGGCCTTAGCCGCTTTCTACAATTTTAAGCTACAATTTGAAAAGAATATTTTTGAAAAATCTCTTTTTACATTTCCCCTATTTTTCTTTCTGGTAATACTGCAGTTACCCTATAATAGATTTTTTTTTGCATTCGTAAATTTTGAGGTGTCACATGTTCCATTGGGGGTGATTGGGTCTTAGCTAGCAGTACAGGCCAATAAGTTTTTTTTGGGTTGGGTTAATTTTTGTGTATTTTTTATTTCGATATTTTACCTTTCCACAAGGCAGAAACCAGGGAAGCCTTCCCCGTTGTAATGACGGTCGTCCCCATCAGAGCTGCAGTAGGTCCAGATCAGGGATCAGAAACCTGCGGCGCTCCAGCTGCTGTGAAACTACAACTCCCAGGATGCACACTTGCTCGGCTGTTCTTGTAAGGGTTCATTCAGACGGCCGTATGCTGTCCGCAAAAATACCGATCCGTTTTTTTTGCGGACAGTTTAGCATGTCCGCAAAAAAAACGGATTGCTTTCTGTATTTTTGCGGACCCATAGACTTCAATGGGGGCACGTCCTGATTTTCACTGACAAGTATTAGGACATGTTTCAGTGTTTTTGCGGAGCTGTGGAAGGGAAAAAAGGGCCCCATAGAAGTGAATGTGGCAGCATCTAAGCCGCAAAAAACGGATCCGTATTTTTGCGGATAGCATACGGCCGTCTGAATGAGCCCTTACTCTCATAAAAATAAAAGGAGGATTCTGGGAGTTGTAGTTTCAGAACAGCTAATCCCTGGTCTAGGTAGATCCAGGAGAAGCTGTCTCCTACAGCTGGTGATCATTCCGCTATTTCATACATAGCGCTCATTGAGCGCCGTGCATCCTCAGCAGCGGTAAAAAAAAACGCTTCTGTCTTGTATCCGGGGTCCTCAAAATCTCTAACAGTGGCGGACCCAACACCTGGCTACTTGATCGCGGGTTCTAGGTACCTGGACCAACCACCGTAAATATACAGTGGACCGTCTTTAACCTAAAAGCAAGGATTTGCCCTGAAAATGATAGGGTCTCATAGAAAAACTCACAACTCGAACATGGTCCGCTAATTTTATAATATGCTTTTTTTTGTTGTTGAAGGGTCGGTTTACCACCTAGAAATCTAAGTCCCCCGCTTCCCTTCACACAGCAACAGCGGCGGTAAAATTAGAGCTACCCTCTGTCACCACTAGAGGGAGCTCACTGCATATAGATTTCTGCTGCTAGTATAGCACCTGGATATAGCTGCAAGCAGTGAGCTCCCCTAGTGGCAGAAACAGGTAAAGACTGTGAAACTGAAGCAACTTTCTACTACACTCAGTCTTTCACCATTTTTACTATCTCTGCTTGCTGACAGTGAATAGAAACATGATTTAGAGGGTTTTTTACAGCTGTATCCAGTCCACTGCTAAACACAGTTACCACACCAGTCTGTGGTTTGTGCTGATAGTTTGTTGCAGTGTATCAGCGCACAGAAGATGTTTCCGTCACCTTCCTCCACAGCACACTGTGTACTCTGCGGAGGGGAATGCCTGCACACCACTATCCCAGCATGTGAGCGCACAGGATTACACAGAACTCAATTTCCTTGAAAGCTCAATTTGGTCCGTGAGTCATAGTGTAAATCATTGCTCTGAAACCTGACTACAACTCCCAGCATGCTCTGACAGCTGCCAGATCGTGCTAGGAGTGGTAGTTTCCCAACAGCCGGAAGCCCAGAGGTTGTACTTCGCCGATACTGAGTCATAATCCTTAAAGAGCCTGTCCAGGATTAGAAAAACGAGCTGCACCACGCCATCCAAAGGTTGTGTCTGGTATTGCAGCTCGCCTCCATTACAGTCAATGGGGCAGATTTGCGATATCGCACACAACCTGTGGATTTTGGCAGATGGCGGCCATGTTTTTCAAATCCTGAACAAGGCCTTTAAGAACACTCTTTCTCCCTGCTTTCCAAGAGCCACACGTTTTTTATATAAGAAACTTTTTAAGAATTATTCGTGGGGTGGAATAGGGGAAAAAAATGTAATCGCGCCAATGTTTTTTGGGGTTTGTATTTACGCCGATCACTGTGCAGTATAAATGACATGTTATCTTTATTCGGCTGGTTGGTACCATTATGGGGATACCAAATGTGTATAGCTTTTGTGATTTTTTTATTACTTTTTTAAAAATTAAAAATATGTAAAAAAAAAACAACAACAAAAAAAAAACTATAAAAAACATTCTTTGTGTTGCTATATTCTGACGCCCATAACTTTTTTCTTTTTCTTTTAGAAGAGCTGTGTCAGGACTTGTTTTTTTCAGGTCGAGCTGTAGTTGTATTGTTACCATTTTGGGGTACATACAGGTATTTGATAAATTTTTCCGTTGCGTTCTTTTTGCGGATAGGATGCGGACCCATTCATTTCAATGGGTCCACAAAAAATGCGGACAGCACACCGTGTTCTATCTGCATCCGTATGTCCGTTCCGTAATCCCACAAAAAAGATAGAACATGTCCTATTCTTGTCCATTTTGCGGACCAGGATAGGCATTGTTACAATGGATCCGCAAAAGAAGCTGCAATACGGATGTCACATGGATCCCTTAAAGGGCTTATGCACATGGCTGTAGTTTTGGTCCGCATCCGATCTGCATTTTTTTTGCGGATCAGATACAGACCCGTTATTTGAATGGGACCACAAAAGATGTGGATAGCACTCTGTATGCTCTGTATGTCCGTTCCACGGCCCCGCAAAAAAAAAAAAATAGAACATGTCCTAGAACTCACAGACTGGTATCCGTGTATTGTGGATCTGCAATTTGTGGACCGCAAATTCTTTCTTAAATCTTTATTAAAGGGCTCATGCACACTGCTATTAGTGTTTTGTGGTCCGTAAATTGCAGATCCACTACACACGGAGCCCAGCTGTGTACATGCTGCCATTTTCTTTTTCACTTTTTTACTAATTAACACAGAAGAGGACAGTATACTGTATATATACTACAGAGGACAGTATACTATATGTATATACTACAGAGGACAGTATACTGTATATATACTACAGAGGACAGTATACTATATGTATATACTACAGAGGACAGTATACTGTATATATACTACAGAGGACAGTATACTATATGTATATACTACAGAGGACAGTATACTGTATATATACTACAGAGGACAGTATACTATATGTATATACTACAGAGGACAGTATACTATAAGTATATACTACAGAGGACAGTATACTATATGTATTTACTACAGTATACTGTATATATACTACAGAGGACAGTATACTGTATATATACTACAGCGCACAGTATACTGTATATATACTACAGAGGACAGTATACTATATGTATATACTACAGAGGACAGTATACTGTATATATACTACAGAGGACAGTATACTATATGTATATACTACAGAGGACAGTATATTGTATATATACTACAGAGGACAGTATACTATATGTATATACTACAGAGGACAGTATTCTGTATATATACTACAGAGGACAGTATACTATATGTATATACTACAGAGGACAGTATACTATAAGTATATACTACAGAGGACAGTATACTATATGTATATACTACAGAGGAAAGTATACTGTATATATACTACAGAGGACAGTATACTGTATATATACTACAGAGCACAGTATACTGTATATATACTACAGAGGACAGTATAATATATGTATATACTACAGAGGACAGTATACTGTATATATACTACAGAGGACAGTATACTGTATATATACCACAGAGCACAGTATACTGTATATATACTACAGAGGACAGTATACTGTATATACACTACAGAGGACAGTATACTATATTTATATACTACAGAGGACAGTATACTGTATATACACTACAGAGGACAGTATACTGTATATATACTACAGAGGACAGTATACTGTATATATACTACAGAGGACAGTACACTGTATATATATATTACAGAGGACAGTATACTATATGTATATACTACAGAGGACAGTATACTGTATATATACTACAGAGCACAGTATACTGTATATATACTACAGAGGACAGTATACTGTATATACACTACAGAGGACAGTATACTATATTTATATACTACAGAGGACAGTATACTGTATATACACTACAGAGGACAGTATACTGTATATATACTACAGAGGACAGTACACTGTATATATATATTACAGAGGACTGTATACTGTATATATACTACAGAGGACAGTATACTGTATATATATACTACAGAGGACAGTATACTATATATATATATACTACAGAGGACTGTATACTGTATATATACTACAGAGGACAGTATACTATATATATATACACTACAGAGGACAGTATACTGCTACAGATGGATCTGGATAGATTGGAGGCTTTGGCAGAGTAGTGGCAGATGAGGTTTAACACTGACAAATGTAAGGTTATGCATATGGGAAGGAATAATGCAAGTCACCAGTACATACTAAATGGTAAAACATTGGGTAACACTGACATGGAAAAGGACCTAGGAATTTTAGTGAACAGCAAACTAAGCTGCAGAAACCAGTGTCAGACAGCTGCTGCCAAGGCCAATAAGATAATGGGTTGCATCAAAAGGGGCATAGATGCCCGTGATGAGAACATAGTCCTGCCACTTTACACATCACTAGTCAGACCACACATGGAGGACTGTGTACAGTTCTGGGCTCCTGTGAACAATCCTATATACAGTATACTGTCCTCTGTCCACATCTTTTACGGCCTCATTGAAATGAATGAGTCTGCATCGGATGCGGACCAAATATACGGTCATGTGCATGAGCCCTAAGGCCTCATCTACATTTCTGTGCCAGTGTTACATTGGTGAAAAAAAGTGTACGTGTTTTATCCATGTCGATGCCCGTAAAGGATCTGCAGTTGGTCCGTGTGTCCATTTTATACCATCCGTGTGTCATTCGTAAGTCACTGACGTTGCTCCGCTGAAAATTACTTTCCAAAGAATCTCCTATCAGTCTTTAGTTAAAAAACGGATGCCATCCGTGGTGTGTCTGTGATTTTCCCGGACCCATAGACTTCAATGGGTGCGCTTGGGCCGCAAAGTAGTGCATGTTATTAACAACACATGTCCACGAGATTTTTTTACTGACCTGTGGTCATTAAAAAAAATACTGAAATGTGAACAGACACATTTAAATCAATGGGAACGTGTGCTGTCTGTGGAAAATGCGGACTGCTAATGTCAGTGAAAAACGGAAATGTAGACGAGGTCTAAGGGTCTTGCACCCTCCTCTTGTCACTGGGACAGCACCCTCTATCTGCAGACCATTCTAGAAAAATCTCTGGTCTGATTGGGCATAGTCTCCGCCACTCCAGCTCTTGTGAACTACAACTCCCAGCCTGCACACTGGCTCAGCTGTTAGAAATGAATGGAGCCTGCTGGGAGTTGTAGTTTCACAACAGCTGGAGCGCCGGAGGTTGCTAATCCCTGGTTTAAAGGACTAAGCATCTTCAGAATGTAAAGGGAGGATCAAGGACTCATCTAACACGTCAGGACGTCATTCACACAGAGCAATTATCATTATTACAGAGACTCATTATATACATTGGACCTATGATCTGCCGCAGAACAATGGCCGCCTTACCAACCAGTCAGACCACGGCTCTTCTCCATTCCATAGGTGAAGCATGCAGCACTCGTCATGGTGAGGTTACGTTTTTCATTGTAAGCACCAGGTGGAGGTCTAAGGCCATCTGCGCACTTTGCGGATTACGTGCGGTTTTTGCAGGCGGATTCTGGTGCTGAAAAACCGCAGTGTAAGGGCTCATTGCACACAAACGTATTTTCTTTCCGTTTTTTTTTTGTTTTTTTTTTGCTGACCATATGCGGAACCATTCATTTCACTGAGTCCGCAAAAAAACGGAAGCTACTCCGCGTGCATTCCGTTTCCGTAAGTCCGCAAAAAAATAGAACTTGTCCTATTATTGTCCGAATTACGGACAAGGATAGGACTGTTCTATTAGGGGCCGGCTGTTCCGTTACGCAAAATTCGGAATGCACACGGACGTCATCAGTATTTTTTGCGGACTAAAAAATATATACGGTTGTGTGATTGAGCCCTCAAAGTGAATGAGATGAGACGAATTTCATGTACACTTTTTTCCGTGCAGAAATTGACCCGTCGTGGGGAAATCTGCAAAATGCCAATTCTTTTTGTGCGATTTTTGTGTGAGAAAGGTGAGATCTGCGGAAAATCCGCACCATAAACCGCAAGTATCACGTGTTTTGGGTGCATAAAAACGCAAAGAGATCCGCATGAAAAACGGTGCAAATTTTCTGTTGATAAAACCCGCACCCATGTGAAGGTAGCCTAATGCCCAGGAGAGGCTGAAGACTGCGCTCTGTGCAGCAGCACGCAGCATGTCGCAAGCAGCAAATAAAATTCCAGCCCAGTGCAGGGAGCAGGGCAGAGATGATGGGATGTCCAGTCCTTGTTAGGCTCGTGTATGAGGAAGCTGAGGTTATGCAGGTTTCCTGCTCACTCGGGTGATCTCATCCCATAAATACCTGTGTGATCAATGCTGTAAACAATGTGCGCTCACCTGCTGCTTGTTTTACTACAACATATATAGACTGTAAGCTCTGTGGGCGCAGCTCTGTAGACGTTGACATTACATAACTTTCGGGTGAGAGATGTCGCCTCAGTCTTACTACATATACATTAAGCTGGGCCATATGTCCATAGCAATTCCGGTGAGGTAGATAGGGGGCAATGGCTTACACATACCCTGGTAATGGGTGATATGAGTATAGGCATATGGGAAGGCCCCAAATACATCAGATCACGTGCAAATCTTGGGATCCGTCAACAGCAGATACAGACAGGGATGGTAGGTGGGAAAATTCAACATGGGTGATCTAGTACAGACTCATAGAAAACCGTCAGACACATCACATCAAATGCAAACCTTGGAGACAAAAAAGAACAAGATCCGTCAACAGCATTCTAATGTATTCGGGCAGCTTAAAGGACATCTGTCAACAGATTTGTACCTAGGAAACTGGCTGACTTGATGCATGTGCGCTTGGCAGCTGTGTTGGTCCCATGTTCATATGTGCCCGCATTGCTTAGAAAAATGATGCTTTAATATATGCAAATGAGCCTCTAGGAGCAACGGGGGCGTTACCATTACACCTAGAGTCTCTACTCTGCCTGTAACTGCTGCACCCTCTACACTTTGACAATGCCAGGCAATGAAAACATCATCCCGCCTGGACTTGTCAATAAAAGTTCAGAGGACGTGGCAGTTGCAGAGAGAGCAGAGCTTCTAGGTGTAATGGTAACGCCCCCATTGCTCCTAGAGGCTCATTTGCATATATTAAAACTTTTTTCTCAGCAATGCGGACACATATGAACATGGGACCAACACAGATGTGCACATGTAACAGGTCAGCCAGTGTCATAGGTACAAAACTCCTGGTTGTCAACAGATCATTGGGGTCCGACACTTCACACTGTCACCAATCAGCTGTTTTGGGCCAAGCTTCCAGCACTGGAAACTAAACAGTAAACGGAGCTAGAATCAGACAGCTCCATACAATGTCTAGTGGCCATGCTGGGTACTGCAGCTCACTACTAACCCTAACATCTATAAGTGTAGTTTATATGGGGCATATAGTAGATGGCTCTGCCGCCTGATGGTGCTGATAACACAGGATTATATTTAATGAGGTTTCTCTTGGGCTTCTGACCACACGGGAGAATATTAAAAGGGGACGCATTCTGTACTTAAAGGGTTACTCCGAGAATGAAAATGAAAATACCTAAATATTACTTTATTATAAATATATTCCCAAATACCTTAGATTAGCTCATTTTGTCTGTGGAGCAATCATTAGGAGAAATAAAATGGCCGCCGTCGTATTAGTACACACAGAGCCTGTCCTAATCACACAGCAGGACAAGTTACTTCACAACACTGAGGTAAAGAGTTGCCTCATCCTCCTCTCTGCTCTGCCTGTCAGGGATTATGATCCTGAATACTGATGATAAGATCTTCAGCTGAATCTATGTGGGAATGGAGTTGATGAGGAGACATGAAACAGACAGGACAGACGGTGGTAATGGAGACTGCACACAAGTGCTGCTGCTCATTAGCTTCACCTTCCCCTCTGTATTTCATGTCTCCTCATGATCTCCATTCCTACAGAGATTCAGCTGAAGATCTTATCATCTGTATTCAGGATCATAATCCCTGATAAGCAGAGCAGAGAGGAGGATGAGGCAGCTCTTTACCTCAGTGTTGTGAAGTAACTTGTCCTCTTGTGTGATTAGGACAGGTTTTGTGTGCAGTAATAGGACGGCGGCCATTTTATTTCTCCTAATGATTGCTCCACAGACAAAATGAGCTAATCTAAGGTATTTGGGAATATATTTCAACCCGGCTCCTGATCCTCTTATTACCCCTGTAACATCTTATTACAGTAACCCGGCTCCTCTTGTGTGATTAGGACAGGCTCTGTGTGTACTAATACGACGGCGCCCATTTTCTTTCTCCTGATGATTGCTCCCCAGACAAAACGAGCCATTATAACTAATGAAAGGTATTTGGTAATATATTTATAATAAAGTAATATTTAAGTATTTTCATTTTCTTAATTCCTGGAGAACCCCTTTAAAGGAATACTCCAAGATCAAAGCAGATACATTAGGCCTAGTGCAAAGCCTGAATGGGAACAGCACGGGATTCCAAGACGGAAGTTATGCTCTGCCTCTTCTAGCCTTGCGCAAGGCATACTGGAGTATTCCTTTAAGAAACAGTAGCAAGGATCTCACTGCAGAATCTGAACACGACTCTGAACATGAATTTTATATAATTGCACAATATTAGTCTGCGGTCCACAGGATGTCATGATGTGGGATCTCTTGAGAAGTTGTGGTTTTCACCCTCCACTTCCTGTTAAACTACTCCTGAGAAGGTGGCAAAATGAAGATAAGAATCAGAGGACTTCTCTGGAAAAAAAAAAGTGTGGTATTAGCGGAACTAGATGCAGATAGAACATATGCTGCACAACGGCATGGCCTATAATAGTGTTATTACAGTCTATATCAGCGTCTGACAACCTCTTAACTGCGGCGCTAATCTTCCTGTTAAAATACCAGACACCACATCTGCACCCATGGTGGATAGCTATTTAGCTCTATCAAACATACAGGAGAATACAGCACAACATGTTTATTACAAATAGTGACAACTACTCTGACGTTCTCTTTCCTTTTTCCATTTAGCCCACACCGCCATGAAAACTTCTTCTAGCCACATCTTGTCTTTGCAGCGTTTGCCACCCACACATCTTAGGTTCCTCACTTATAGATTACCCCTGTAACATCTTATTACAGTAACCCGGCTCCTGATCCTCTTATTACCCCTGTAACATCTTATTACAGTAACCCAGCTCCTGATCCTCTTATTACCCCTGTAACATCTTATTACAGTAACCCGGCTCCTGATCCTCTTATTACCCCTGTAACATCTTATTATAGTAACCCAGCTCCTGATCGTGTTATTACCCCTGTAACATCATATTACAGTAACCCGGCTCCTGATCCTCTTATTACCCCTGTAACATCTTATTACAGTAACCCGACTCCTGATCCTCTTATTACCCCTGTAACATCTTATTACAGTAACCCGGCTCCTGATCCTCTTATTACCCCTGTAACATCTTATTACAGTAACCCAGCTCCTGATCTTCTTATTACCCCTGTAACATCTTATTACAGTAACCCGGCTCCTGATCCTCTTATTACCCCTGTAACATCTTATTATAGTAACCCGGCTCCTGATCCTCTTATTACCCTGTAACATCTTATTACAGTAACCTGGCTCCTGATCTTCTTATTACCCCTGTAACATCTTATTACAGTAACCCAGCTCCTGATCCTCTTATTACCCCTGTAACATCTTATTACAGTAACCCGGCTCCTGATCCTCTTATTACCCCTGTAACATCTTATTATAGTAACCCAGCTCCTGATTCTCTTATTACCCTGTAACATCTTATTACAGTAACCTGGCTCCTGATCCTCTTATTACCCCTGTAACATCTTATTACAGTAACCCGGCTCTTGATCCTCTTATTACCCTGTAACATCTTATTCCAGTAACCCGGCTCCTGATCCTTTTATTACCCTGTAACATCTTATTACAGTAACCCGGCTCCTCAGCCTCTTATTACCCTTGTAACATCTTATTACAGTAACCTGGCTCCTGATCCTCTTATTACCCCTGTAACATCTTATTACAGTAACCCGGCTCCTGATCCTCTTATTACCCCTGTAACATCTTATTACAGTAACCCGGCTCCTGATCGTGTTATTACCCCTGTAACATCATATTACAGTAACCCGGCTCCTGATCCTCTTATTACCCCTGTAACATCTTATTACAGTAACCCGGCTCCTGATCCTCTTATTACCCCTGTAACATCTTATTACAGTAACCCAGCTCCTGATCTTCTTATTACCCCTGTAACATCTTATTACAGTAACCCGGCTCCTGATCCTCTTATTACCCTGTAACATCTTATTACAGTAACCCAGCTCCTGATCTTCTTATTACCCCTGTAACATCTTATTACAGTAACCCGGCTCCTGATCCTCTTATTACCCCTGTAACATCTTATTATAGTAACCCGGCTCCTGATCCTCTTATTACCCTGTAACATCTTATTACAGTAACCTGGCTCCTGATCCTCTTATTACCCCTGTAACATCTTATTACAGTAACCCGGCTCCTGATCCTCTTATTACCCCTGTAACATCTTATTATAGTAACCCGGCTCCTGATCCTCTTATTACCCTGTAACATCTTATTACAGTAACCTGGCTCCTGATCGTGTTATTACCCCTGTAACATCATATTACAGTAACCCGGCTCCTGATCCTCTTATTACCCCTGTAACATTTTATTACAGTAACCCGGCTCCTGATCCTCTCATTACCCCTGTAACATCTTATTACAGTAACCCGGCTCCTGATCCTCTTATTACCCTGTAACATCTTATTACAGTATCCTGGCTCCTGATCCTCTTATTACCCCTGTAACATCATATTACAGTAACCCGGCTCCTGATCCTCTTATTACCCCTGTAACATCTTATTACAGTAACCCGGCTCCTGATCTTCTTATTACCCTGTAACATCTTATTACAGTAACCTGGCTCCTGATCGTGTTATTACCCCTGTAACATCTTATTACAGTAACCTGGCTCCTGATCCTCTTATTAAAGTAACCTGGCTCCTGATCCTCTTATTACCCCTGTAACATCTTATTACAGTAACCTGGCTCCTGATCGTCTTATTACCCTGTAAATCTTATTACAGTAACCCGGCTCCTGATCCTCTTATTACCCCTGTAACATCTTATTACAGTAACCCGGCTCCTGATCCTCTTATTACCTCTGTAACATCTTATTACAATAACCCGGCTCCTGATACTCTTATTACCCCTGTAACATCTTATTACAGTAACCCGGCTCCTGATCCTCTTATTACCCCTGTAACATCTTATTACAGTAACCCGGCTCCGGATCCTCTTATTACTCTGTAACATCTTATTACACTAACCCGGCTCCTGATCCTTTTATTACCCCTGTAACATCTTATTACAGTAACCCAGCTCCTGATCCTCTTATTACCCTGTAACATCTTATTACAGTAATCCAGCTCCTGATCCTTGTATTACCCTGTAATATCTTTTTACCCCTGTAACATATTATTACAGTAACCCGGCTCCTGATCCTCTTATTACCCTGTAACATCTTATTACAGTAACCCTGCTCCTGATCCTCTTATTACCCCTGTACCAGCTTATTATAGTAACCTGGCTCCTGATCCTCTTATTACCCCTGTAACATCTTATTACAGTAATCCAGCTCCTGATCCTCTTATTACCCTGTAACATCTTATTACAGTAACATGGCTCCTGATCCTCTTAATACCCTCTAACATCTTATTACAGTAACCCGGGTCCTGATCCTCTTATTACCCTGTAACATCCTATTACCGTAATCCGGGTCCTGATCCTCTTATTACCCTGTAACATCTTATTACAGTAACCCGGCTTCTGATCCTCTTATTACCCCTCTAACATCTTATTACAGTAACCCGGCTCCTGATCTTCTTATTACCCTTGTAACATCTTATTACAGTAACCCGGCTCCTGATCGTGTTATTACCCCTGTAACATCATATTACAGTAACCCGGCTCCTGATCCTCTTATTACCCCTGTAACATCTTATTACAGTAACCCGGCTCCTGATCCTCTTATTACCCTGTAACATCTTATTACAGTAACCTGGCTCCTGATCCTCTTATTACCCCTGTAACTTATTATTACAGTAACCCGGCTCCTGATCCTCTCATTACCCCTGTAACATCTTATTACAGTAACCCGGCTCCTGATCGTGTTATTACCCCTGTAACATCATATTACAGTAACCCGGCTCCTGATCCTCTTATTACCCCTGTAACATCTTATTACAGTAACCCGGCTCCTGATCCTCTTATTACCCTGTAACATCTTATTACAGTAACCTGGCTCCTGATCCTCTTATTACCCCTGTAACTTCTTATTACAGTAACCCGGCTCCTGATCCTCTCATTACCCCTGTAACATCTTATTACAGTAACCCGGCTCCTGATCCTCTTATTACCCTGTAACATCTTATTACAGTAACCTGGCTCCTGATCTTCTTATTACCCCTGTAACATCTTATTACAGTAACCTGGCTCCTGATCGTGTTATTACCCCTGTAACATCTTATTACAGTAACCTGGCTCCTGATCGTGTTATTACCCTGTAACATCTTATTACAGTAACCTGGCTCCTGATCCTCTTATTACCCCTGTAACATCTTATTACAGTAACCCAGCTCCTGATCCTCTTATTACCCTGTAACATCTTATTACAGTAACCCGGCTCCTGATCCTCTTATTACCCCTGTAACATCTTATTACAGTAACCCGGCTCCTGATCCTCTTATTACCTCTGTAACATCTTATTACAATAACCCGGCTCCTGATCCTCTTATTACCCCTGTAACATCTTATTACAGTAACCCGGCTCCTGATCCTCTTATTACCCCTGTAACATCTTATTACAGTAACCCAGCTCCTGATCCTCTTATTACCCTGTAACATCTTATTACAGTAATCCAGCTCCTGATCCTTGTATTACCCTGTAATATCTTATTACCCCTGTAACATATTATTACAGTAACCCGGCTCCTGATCCTCTTATTACCCTGTAACATCTTATTACAGTAACCCTGCTCCTGATCCTCTTATTACCCCTGTACCAGCTTATTACAGTAACCAGGCTCTTGAGCCTCTTATTAACCTGTAACATCTTATTATAGTAACCCAGCTCCTGATCCTCTTATTACCCTGTAACATCTTATTACAGTAACATGGCTCCTGATCCTCTTATTACCCTGTAACATCCTATTACAGTAATCCGGGTCCTGATCCTCTTATTACCCTGTAACATCTTATTACAGTAACCCTTTCCTGATCCTCTTATTACCCTGTAACAACTTATTACAGTAACCTGGCTCCTGATCCTCTTATTACCCCTGTAACATCTTATTACAGTAACTCGGCTCATGATCCTCTTATTAACCTGTAACATCTTATTACAGTAACTCGGCTCATGATCCTCTTATTACCCTGTAACACCTTATTACAGTAACCTGGCTCCTGATCCTCTTATTACCCCTCTAACATCTTATTACAGTAACCCAGCTCCTGATCCTCTTATTACCCTGTAACATCTTATTACAGTAACCTGGCTCCTGATCCTCTTATTACCCTGTAACATCTTATTACAGTAACCTGGCTCCTGATCCTCTTATAACCCTGTAACATCTTATTACAGTAACCCGGCTCCTGATCCCCTTGTTACCCTGTAACATCTTATTATAGTAACCTGGCTCCTGATCCTCTTATTACCCCTGTAACATCTTATTACAGTAACCCCGCTCCTGATCCTCTTATTACCCCTGTAATATCTTATTACAGTAACCTGGCTCCTGATCCTCTTAGTACCCCTGTAACATCTTATTACAGTAACCCGGCTCCTGATCCTCTTATTACCCCTGTAACATCTTATTACAGTAACCTGGCTCCTGATCCTCCTATAACCCTGTAACATCTTATTACAGTAACCCGGCTCCTGATCCTTTCATTACCCCTGTAACATCTTATTACAGTAACCCGGCTCCTGATCCTCTTATTACCCTGTAACATCTTATTACAGTAACCCGGCTCCTGATCCTCTTATTACCCTGTAACATCTTATTACAGTAACCCGGCTCCTGATCCCCTTATTGCCATGTAACATCTTATTACAGTAACCCGGCTCCTGATCCTCTTATTACCCTGTAACATCTTATTACAGTAACCCGGGTCCTGATCCTCTTATTACCCTGTAATATATTACAGTCATAGAATATTCTGGCTCCTGAGCCTCTTTCCTCTATGACAATACAGGAGTATATATAAACATTACACTATATATTATTTATTGCAGTCCTTTAGTTTCGGACTTCCTTATTGTTACACGTCACGTATGTTGCATGTCCCTTGCCAAACAGGACGTGTTATTAAATTGTCACCTCCCGAGGACACTTAATGACATGTAATTATACACTTAGACGCGCCTATAATTATTGCGATGTGGAATCTCGCCCTCTCGTTAATCTGTTTGAGGATTGGATAATAAGGTCGCCGGAGCGGGGGTGGGGAGGCCATGTCAGTGATCAATACCGTAGCGTAGTTCCAGTTCCAGCCATTACGCCTTGTTTTCCTTCTCTCTTTCGTCTCTCCGGGTCTCGCTCTCTGGTTTGGGAGCTGTCCAGCTCTGAGACTTGTTTCTGGGAAATACAGACACCTGGCATCTGTCTTCCCATGTTTAACCTCCCCCCGGAGACACAGACTTCAACTTTCCCGTTAACCCCTTGTACGCAGTGTTTAACCCTCTCGCTGCTGGTGGTTACAGACCAGACTACCAATTTCTTGTACAAAATCTCACGAAAGCAGCACAGTCATCTCATGAGCACCCCGTGTAAAGAAGAGAATCTAGAATGTGATTAATCATTGATGTACTGTAATGGGGGTCATCCTGAAAGTGTCAACGTGAGCAAACAGCACAAGGGAGGTTAAAACAATGGTGCAGCGACACACACACACGTAAATGTATAAATATATATATATATATATATATATATATATATATATATATATATATAAATCCTATGTAAACTATTGTGATTAATGGGGATGAGCTGCAGTACCAGATACAACCTATGAACTGGAGTGGCGCTGTTTCTGAAACAAAGGTAGGCTTCTTTTACGAACCCGGGACCATGAGACACAAGATACCGTACATACCGCTACACTGGCCTTACAATAATGGGGCACATTTACAAAGACTGGCGTTTTGACAGCGTTCTTTGTTTTCCCTTGCGCAGCTGAAGATTTAGACTAATTTATAATGAGGCACGTGCCTCATCATAAATTTGGGTAATCTAGGGCAGCCGTGCGCCTAGCTGAAAAAGTACTCCCAAGCTGGTGTAGCTTTTGCACAATTGCCAGGGCACGCCCCGTCCAACTGAAGAAAACTTTTTGACACTGCCGGTCAAAAAGGGGATATTTTAGTCGTAAAAATAGTCACAAGTCCCTTGATAAATGACCCCTGATTGGTGTCGGATCAGATGGATTTTGCAAGCATATGTATAGGAGAGTCAGTAATATGAGATATGAGGAGCTGTTTGGAGCGGTCCTCCCATTCTGGATCTGCATAAAAGGCTATTTCGGCCAAAAATGATTACCGCCTATCCAGACTGGTGAGACAGCAATTACTAGAAACACGGGTCCTGGTTCTATGTCCGCCCAGGCCACAGATGTTGGAGCATCCCAATGATTTTCTTCTCCAGACTAAGGGGGCGACCACATGGCGGTCGTGTGGTGCTTGTGACATGGCCGTATGGGAGGCTGAGGGAAGCAGGATGGTTGTTTTGATGTATTGCCTGCCGACTAAGCCGTTCTGATGTAGCTGGTAGAAGATGTTGGGAGCAGTAGTTACCCCCCCCCCCATCTGCACTAATATATATATCATTGAGTATTTAATTTCTGACCCCGTATATATACTGCACATAGAGTATATATCTGACCCTCTATATATATACTGCACATAGAGTAAATATCTGACCCCTATATAAACACAGCACATAGAGTATATATCTGACCCTCTATATATATACTGCACAGAGTATATATCATCCCCTATATATATAGCACATAGAGTATATATCTGACCCTCTATATATATACTGCACATAGAGTAAATATCTGACCCCTATGTAAACACAGCACATAGAGTATATAATATCTGACCCCCTATATATAGACAGCACAGAGTATATAATTTCTGGCCCCTATATATACAGTATATAGAGTACATAATATCTAACCATATGTGTGTGTGTATATATATTTATACACATACAGCATAGAGTATATAATATCTGCTATATATATATATATACCACATAGAGCGCATATATCTGACTATATACCACACATAGAGCATATAATATCTGACCCCTATATATATACTGCACACAGAGTATATATCTGACCCCATATAGAGCGTATAATATCTGTCCATATATATATATATATATATATATATATATATATATATATATATATATATACCACACAGAGTATATAATATCAGAACTTCCTGGTTATGTTTTCCAGACAAAGAATTTCCTCCTCAGAGACGGAAAACATGTTTTTGTCTGGATGCAGAAAGAGACAGCTAGAAAGACAGACAGACAGACAGACACACACCCTGCCCTGTCTGGGACATGTGACTCACCTCTCAGGGACTGACCCCCAGACGCACACAGGTCACCCACCCCCCAAGGTGTGTGACTCACCCGCAGAAAGCTGGGTGTACATACAGACAGACGCATGCTACACAGAGGTCAGCCAAACTGACGGTAAATATATTGTATGGCCACCATTGCAGCTCCTACAGTGGCTGTCACACAGCCAGATCAGTAAATTTAACCCCTTCTTGACATATGACATACCTGTACATAACAAGAGAGTGTATGGATGGGGGCCCAGGTGCCGGGATCAAAGATAACTCGTTTAACCCCTTAGATGCCAATGTCAATAGCGATTGCAGCATCTAAGCGGTTAGACAGAAGAGGGGGTGTCCTGTTTGATGCTTTCACCCCACCCCCACAAAGCGATGTGGGGTGTCAGGTGGGGGTCTAGTGAGTACTCCTAACCTGCCACCTTGGTTCTCTTATGACACCCTGAAGAAAGGTTTAAAACTGTCCAAAATTGGTTTAAAACTGGACATGGCGGCCGGGGGCCTAAAGAAGGCCTGCCCTCGGGGTAAGGGCTCATACACACAAACTTATTTTCTTTCCGTGTCTGTTCCGTTTTTTTTGCGGATCATATGCAGAACCATTCATTTCAATGGGTCCGCAAAAAAACAACGACCTTACTCCGTGTGCATTCCATTTCCGTGTGTCCGTATTTCCGTTCCACAAAAAAACAGAACATGTCCTATTATTGTCCGCATTACGGACAAGGATAGGACTGTTCTATTAGGGAACACGGATGTCATCTGTATGCACACGGATGTCATCTGTATTTTTTGCAGACCGCAAAATACATACGGTCGTGTGCATGAGCCCTAAGCCGTATTAGGCTGCACCTCTTTGGCCCAGCCTGATTGTGCCTGTCAATATAGTACTTACAGTGTATGGGCTCATGCACATGGAAAAAAAAAAAGGAACGGACACGGAAAAAATATGTTTGTGTGCATGAGCCCTATGAGAGAAGTGATCGAAACATCGCCTGTTAAAGTCCCCCTTGTGGGACTAATAAATTGTAAAAATAAAAGTTTAAATTTTATCAAATAAAAAAATCTCCCAAGGTAAAAAAATGCACCTTTGTCCATTGAAAAAAATGCTTTTCAATGGAAAAAAAAATTGCAAAAATAAAATTGCTGTTTTTTGCTTATTCACCACCAAAAAAAAGGAATAAAAAGCTGTCAAAAAGCGTTAAGCCTCAGTGTTTCACAGACGTGTGCACGTCCCCATTCATTTTAATGTGTGTATTCAGACATCAGTGTTTCATTACGGTCCGTGGGTCAGTGTTTTTAGCACGGATGCATGTTCTCTTTTGTCCGTGTTCACAAATCCATCACGCCCATTATAGTCTATGGTGCCGTGAAAACCACGGATGCAACACGAATGCCATCCCTGTTTTCTATCCGTGTTTTACGGATCATTAAGAAGAGGTGCTTTGAAAATTATTTTTCAGCTGTTCAGTGTCAGTGAAACACGGATGCAACACGGACGGCAAAACACGGACCCAACACGGATCCTTCACGGATGCCTCACTGACCACCTGCTCACGGATTTTGAGCACGGACACGGACGTGTGAATGAAGCTTTATGTACCACAAAATGATACCAGTGAAAACTACAAGTTGTCCCACAAAAATTAAGCCATGTAGAACGAAAAATAAAAAAGTCATGGGTCTTGGGAGGATTTTCATTGT
This sequence comes from Rhinella marina, assembly GCA_900303285.1. NCBI lineage: Eukaryota > Metazoa > Chordata > Amphibia > Anura > Bufonidae > Rhinella > Rhinella marina. The sequence continues at coordinate 173,840 of ONZH01027136.1, forward strand.
GCAATAGTAATAATTATTGTAGTAATCGTATTGTAGTAATTCTAGTAGTTATTGTGTAATTTCTGCCAAAAAACGAATGCCACAAAATTTATAACGTAAAAACTCAGCAGCAGTATTGCTGTTTTTTCCCCATCCCTAGATTCCAGAAACAGTTAAAAGGGTTATCCAATCCTATAAAGAGCTCCCCCATATTGAATATACTTACCCTCCCCCCCCCCCACGCCACTTCGATGTCGGGGGGGAGACGCAGCCAATAGCAGGCGGGGACGAGCCTCCCTAACATCACGGGTGACACTAGGGAGGCTCGTCCCCGTCTGCCATTGGCTGACACTGGATGTTTTCATCCGCGCATGGTGAGAAGCTGCAGTGGCGGTGTGGGGACCAGGAACGGCATGGGGAGCGGGAAGCCAGGTAGGTATATTCCATGTGAGGGGCCGGGAAATTTTACAGGATTGGGTAACCACTTTAATAAATGTTAATCAGTAAATTATGTGCACCCCAAAATGGCGCCATTAAAAAATACAACTTGTCCTGCAAAAAAAAACAAGCCCTCAAACAGCTATATCGACAGATAAATAATAATAATAAAAAAAATGTTATAGTTCTTGGAAGGTGATGATTAAAAAAAAAACTAACTACTTGGCTACAGTCAAAACAGTCTGGTCACTAAGGGGTAAAATGGTGATTTTTTAAAAAATTATTATTAATTTTATTATTTATTTTTGCTTGAGTTTTTATTCTGGACATCCCCTTTAGAGCTCATGCACACGAACGTATGCCGGCTGTGCCCGCATTGCGGGCCGCATATGGCGGGTCCGCAATAAACCGGCACCGGCCGTGTGCAGCCCACATCACGGATCGCGGACCCATTTACTTCAATGGGTCCGCGATCCAGGAAATGCGGAGCGGAGGCACAGATCGGAAGGGTGTGCTTCCATGGTGTTTCTGGCCGTGCCTCCGCACCGCAAAAAAGTAGCACAAGCACTACTTTTTTGCGGTGCGGACCCTCGGATGCGGATCGCGGACCCCATTCAAGTGAATGGGTCCGCGATCCACATGCAGTGGCCTCAATGTCAGTGCCCTTGCATTGCGGACCGCATTTTGTTTTCTAATACTTTACACGTACCCCAAAATGCTGCCAAAAAAAAAAAAAGTCACCTCACAAAAATGGGAAAAAGGCGGGATTTTAAAATGAAAACGGGCTGTGATGGGGAAGGGGTTAAGAAGAAGACTACAGTGCGCTTCAGTATCTCTGTATAACTACAAGGGTTTAGCTTTCTGGGTGACAACTGCTGTGGGGGTCATATTGTTGGCGGCCATATTGGTGGTCACCCAGGCTTCCTGACTATCCGTAGACCAGGAAGAAGTTAATGAACGCTATTCTCAGAGATGTATGATGGCGGGGAGTAGAAGGTGTGGGACGTAAGTGACCCTGCCGGTATGCTTGAGAGGTGATTCAGAGGGTTAATTAAAGGATAATGGGACAGCCCTGTGGCGGTGTGTAGAGGACACCCTAAGAAGGCGGAGGATCTCCTGTACAGAGGGACTCTAAGCGCGGAAGATTAATAAACAGGGGTGTGGGGAAGTTTAGAATTATTGGGCGATTTTGTGAATCTTTTCTTAAGACGCCCGTAGGTAAATTAGTGAAGGTTGTGAGGGGAACATAGGTAATGGCGCAGATATATGTGGGGCCCTTGGCTACTCCACTGACGACCCAACCTGCCACTGTGCCCCAATATCTACTTTAGAGGCATAAATGTAAAAATTCACTAAGTGGCACCATATTTATCTCTCCAGGGGAGACTGTTGCCCATAGCAACCAATCACAGCGCAGCTTTCTTCATTCTACAGCAGTTTACAAAATGAAAGCTATGCGGTGATTGGTTGCCATGGGCAACAAAGGGACAGTTTTGCTTTTAGTTTCATAAATCCTTTGGGCATGACAAAGGGATGCAAGGAACACCAAAAAAATTATCCTTGTGGCCCCTGGGCCCTGACTAACACAGTGGCCCACATTTACTATGCAGGGGGGAGACTGTTGCCCATAGCAACCAATCAGAGCGCAGCTTTCATCATTCTAGAGCAGGCTAAAATATGAAAGCTGCGCTGTGATTGGTTGTTATGCGAAACAGAGCCATTTAATTAATTTTGACAGATTTATTAACAGAAAAGACAGAAAATTTGGGGGTAAACCTATGCTTGGTGACAGTACACTGAACAATCTGATTTTCATGAATGCGCCAAATTTAAAGGCACGCTTCCTGAATAAATTTTGCTTCCATGTTGTCCGCAGAGCTGTATGAAGCAGCAGCTATTGCTCTCTGTTATCAGACATGTCAGATTGGGAGAGGCTCTTCAATGGATGACTAACAGGAAGAGCAGGAGGCACCCTGCCCCCATGATCACTACTGTCAGTGACATCCCCAGAGCGGGGAACCTCCGGAGGCCTTTACATCCACACGTGTCACTGCTGTTATAACATTACTGGACTGGGTCAGGATGAGCTGATGTAGCAGAGCTGACTATGTGGCGATTCTAGTACATCTGGTGTTACTGAGCCGATCCTTCCCTCTGGCTGCGTCTCACATCTCTCTGTGGGGCGTCCAGCTGTAAAGCCGGGATTTTTACAGATGAATCACCCCAGTCTTCCCCTAACCACGGAATTAACCATTTCTTATCTTGGCAGTCTTATTCTCTATGGTAGAGACTGGGAAAGAGGTTTATTCTAAATTACAGGACGTGGTGGCTTCTAACTGGAAGTCAGTCTGTTCTTGACAACCACACATACCCCACAGTGACAACAACAGGACCCTCATAACACTGATAACAGGACCCCCATAACACTGATAACAGGACCCCCACAATAGTGACAGCAACAGGACCCCCATAACACTGATAACAGGACCCCCATAATAGTGACAGCAACAGGACCCCCATAACACTGATAACAGGACCCCGATAATAGTGACAGCAACAGGGCCCCCATAACACTGGTAACAGGACCCCCATAACAGTGACAGCAACAGGGCCCCAATAACACTAATAACAGGACCCTCATAACAGAAACAGGACCCCCATAACACTGATAACTGGGCCCCCATAAAAGTGATTGCAATCACACAACATCCATAACACTGATAACAGGACCCCTGTACCCTATAATTGTTAAAATAGAACCAGATAAGGACAGCTGCTGGACCCAAATAATAGTGACGACAACATTCCTGCCAAATAGCCACAGACTGCCAGTAACAGTCTCAACATCAGGACCCCAAGAACAGTGCCCAACACAAAGCCCCCAATAAAAGTGATAGCCACAGCCCCCCCCCAATAACAGGGGAAGAGGAAGAGGGGAGTATAATGGTGGAGAGGAGTCCTGGATATGAGAGTATGGAGGAGAGGAGTATAATGGTGGAGAGGAGTCCTGGATATGGGAGTATGGAGGAGGGGAGTATAATGGAGAAGAGGAGTATGGAGGAGGGGAGTATAATGAAGAAGAGTCCTGGATATGGGAATATGGAGGATGTGAGTATAATAATAGAGAGGAGTCCTGGATATAGGAGTATGGAGGAAGGGAGTATAATGGAGAAGAGGAGTCCTGGGTATAGGAGTATGGAGGAAGGGAGTATAATGGTGGAGAGAAGTCCTGGATATAAGAGTATGGAGGAAGGGAGTATAATGGCGGAGAGGAGTCCTGGATATAGGAGTATGGAGGAAGGGAGTATAATGGTGGAGAGGAGTCTTGGATATAAGAGTATGGAGGAAAGGAGTATAATGGCGGAGAGGAGTCCTGGATATGGGAGTATGGAGGAAGGGAGTATAATGGTGGAGAGGAGTCCTGGATAAGGGAGTATGGAGGAGGGGAGTATAATGGTGGAGAGGAGTCCTGGATATGGAAGTATGGAGGAGGAGTCCTGGATATAGGAGTATGGAGAAGGGGAGTATAATGGTGGAGAGGAGTCCTGGATATAGGAGTATGGAGGAAGGGAGTATAATGGTGGAGAGGAGTCTTGGATATAAGAGTATGGAGGAAGGTAGTATAATGGTGGAGAGGAGTCCTGGATATAAGAGTATGGAGGAAGGGAGTATAATGGTGGAGAGGAGTCCTGGATATAAGAGTATGGAGGAAGGGAGTATAATGGTGGAGAGGAGTCCTGGATAAGGGAGTATGGAGGAGAGGAGTATAATGGTGGAGGAGTCCTGGATATAAGAATATGGAGGAAGGGAGTATAATGGGGAGGAGTCCTGGATATGGGAGTATGGAGGAGGGGAGTATAATGGTGGAGAGGAGTCCTGGATATGGAAGTATGGAGGAGGAGTCCTGGATATAGGAGTATGGAGGAGGGGAGTATAATGGTGGAGAGGAGTCCTGGATATAGGAGTATGGAGGAGGGGGTATAATGGTGGAGAGGAGTCCTGGATATAAGAGTATGGAGGAAGGGAGTATAATGGTGGAGAGGAGTCCTGGATATAAGAGTATGGAGGAAGGGAGTATAATGGTGGAGAGGAGTCCTGGATATAAGAGTATGGAGGAAGGGAGTATAATGGTGGAGAGGATTCCTGGATATAAGAGTATGGAGGAAGGGGTATAATGGGGAGGAGTCCTGGATATGGGAGTATGGAAGAGGGGAGTATAATGGTGGAGAGGAGTCCTGGATATGGGAGTATGGAGGAAGGGAGTATAATGGTGGAGAGTAGTCCTGGATATGGGAGTATAATGAAGAGGAGTCCTGAATCTAGGAGTATGGAGGACAGGAATATAATGGTGGAGAGGAGTCCTAGATATGGGAATATGGAGGAGGGGAATATAATGATGGAGAAGTCCTGGATATAGGAGTATGGAGGGGGGGGAGTATAATGGTGGAGGAGTCCTGGATATAAGAATATGGAGGAAGGGAGTATAATGGGGAGGAGTCCTGGATATGGGAGTATGGAGGAGGGGAGTATAATGGTGGAGAGGAGTCCTGGATATGGAAGTATGGAGGAGGGGAGTATAATGGTGGAGGAGTCCTGGATATAGGAGTATGGAGGAGGGGAGTATAATGGTGGAGAGGAGTCCTGGATATAGGAGTATGGAGGAGGGGTATAATGGTGGAGAGGAGTCCTGGATATAAGAGTATGGAGGAAGGGAGTATAATGGTGGAGAGGAGTCCTGGATATAAGAGTATGGAGGAAGGGGGTATAATGGGGAGGAGTCCTGGATATGGGAGTATGGAAGAGGGGAGTATAATGGTGGAGAGGAGTCCTGGATATGGGAGTATAATGAAGAGGAGTCCTGAATCTAGGAGTATGGAGGACAGGAATATAATGGTGGAGAGGAGTCCTAGATATGGGAATATGGAGGAGGGGGAATATAATGATGGAGAAGTCCTGGATATAGGAGTATGGAGGGGGGGGGGGGGAGTATAATGGTGGAGGAGTCCTGGATATAGGAGTATGGAGGAGGGGAGTATAATGGTGGAGGAGTCCTGGATATAGGAGTATGGAGGGGGGAGTATACTGGTGAACAGGAGTATAGAAGACAGGAGTATAGTGGTACAGATTTTAGTAGAACAACGTTGGTGAGCAGGTTGGTACCTGGATGAAAGATTTTGAATGCTATTCTTGTTTTAATTGGAAGTCAGTGGAGACTGACACAGAGGCTTGGCATTTGAGGAACGGGAAGAGGGATGGACAACATGAACAGCAGATCTCAGGACGGAGGGTTGAGGTGCCACAAAAAAAAAAGGCTGTTGGAAGTAGTTAATGAGTCATAACTAAAATAGAAAAAATAAACCTGTTATGAGATCTTTTCAAAGCATCGCCTGCATGCTGACAGTTTCCTGAGAGTAATAGTGGAAAAAAATGACCACAAAGAAACATCTCTAAAGAGATATATTACAAAGGATCTTACATTTCCTAATTACAGTATGTACGGTATATAATACATAGAGCTTAATGCACCGGGTGGGTGGGGGTGAGGTGGGGGGGTTACTTTTTGGCAATAAAGTGAGAGCGAGTCCTATGCCTCATCACTGACTCACTCCCACTCTCAATGGAGCTTGTGTAACGTGCCAGGAGGACTGGTGAAATCCTTCCTCCCAAAATCCTCAAATTACCAACAGATGTCAAATCTGACACGGGGTATCGTGGCCTGGAGGAGATCTATCGATTTATTGGCTGCCACTACTGGTGGCGGTGTGCAAGAGCTGGGTGTCCCACCGAGGATCAGGGTGCCCTGTAACGTGCCTGTACCCATCAGTGCCACTACAGTATTATACATCCCCCTTTTAAGCGAAAGTCCAGTCACAATGTCAACGAGCACAGTGTAATACTTCATTTCTCCTGTGGTGGCGCTGCAGGAAATTGAAACACTTGCTGCCAGGTTCTCCTCGGGACATTCTGTGATCGACCTATGGTCAGGACACCTTTGAAGAAAAAAAGTGGACATCCCCTTTAAATGAGTCTAACAGGAATCACATGAGCTCTGTCACTGCTTCTGATTGGCCATGGGGCTCAGTGAGAGGCTATATTCGCATTGTGCGCTTTACCTTCAGTCACCATTTCTGGAGGTCATTACTATAAGTACATCATATAAGTGGCAGCTTCCCTGTAAGGTAGGTTCCCCTTTAAATGTCACTAGTACAGTCAGTAAGGAGGGGTCACTGCTTAATCTTTCTTATATCTTCCATTCATTTCTAGAGTAATGTGGCTGAGGACGGACAGAAAGGGGTTAACAAGATCTCCCCACATCTGGGTGTCCTGCCCTTCGCTTCCTGCTGTGTCATAGGATATTAATAGGAAGAAGGAAGTATGGGCGGAGCCACTGTGCAGGAGGAACCGGGAGACCTACTCTGTACTGCAGGCCCATCTGTGTCACCCTGTGGTGGGAGGGGCAGACTACATGTCACATAGCTCCTCCCTCCTTTCTGTGTCACCCTGTGATGGGAGGGGCAGACTACATGTCACATAGCTCCTCCCTCCTGTCTGTGTCACCCTGTGGTGGGAGGGGCAGACTCCATGTCACATAGCTCCTCCTTTCTGTCTGTGTCACCCTGTGGTGGAAGGAGCAGACTCCATATCACATAGCTCCTCCCTCCTGTCTGTGTCACCCTGTGGTGGGAGGAGCACACTCCATGTCACATAGCTCCTCCTTCCTATCACCCTGTGGTGGGAGGCACAGACTCCATGTAACATAGCTCCTCCCTTCTGTCTGTGTCACCCTGTGGTGGGAGGAGCAAACACCATATCACATAGCTCCTCCCTCCTGTCTTTGTCACCGTGTTGGGAGGGGCAGACTCCATGTCACATAGCTCCTCCCCCTGTATGTGCCACCCTGTGGTGGGAGGAGCAAACACCATATCACATAGCTCCTCCCTCCTGTCTTTGTCACCGCGTTGGGAGGGGCAGACTTCATGTCACTTGGCTCCTCCCGCCTGTCTGTCTCACCCTGTGGTGGTAGGAGCATACTCCATGTCATATAGCTCCTCCCTCCTGTGTGTCACCCTGTGGTGGGAGGGGCAAACTCCATGTCACATAGCTCCTCCCTCCTGTCTGTGTCACCCTGTGGTAGGAGGAGCAGACTCCATGTCACATAGCTCCCTGTGTTGCCCTACAGTAGGAGAGGCAGCCTGCATTCTGGTGTGTAAGGAGTGCCCTCCACCTGGAGCACTGACAGGAGCAGGCTTGTGCCAGGCCTCTCCCAGCTCGTTTCACAACCGCTCCTGTATGGTGGCTGTGACCTGAACACCCCGTGACCTCACACAACCAGTAAACAAAGGGTGAAGTACAAGAACATGGGAGGCGCACCCCATACTGCCTGAATGATGGGCGACAACAGGGGGGGGGGTGAGGGGAGGGGTACTGACACCCTCATTAAACCGTTCAGTGCTCCGACTGCTGACAGTGACACCCGGCTGCGACAGATTGCGCCTAAAAGACCCTAGCCTAAAGGCGTCCGGGGCCGTGTGTTTGAGGGTGACGAGAGGTGACAGGTGGGGACACGTGGTTCCAGGCCAGTCCTGCAGGATGCCAGCACTGGAATTCCAGGAATGACAATCCTGGCACACAGTGACCTCCCCAAACAGGGTGCGGCACATCCGGATTCCATAGGGTGCCGAGCGCCTGAGGCCAAGGAGCAGCCGTCCTGAGACGCAGCTTCTCCTGGGACAGGCAGGTCTCACCACATACGTGCACTTGGCGCTTCCAGAATAGCCAGAGGGGAGGGAAGACGGCGGATGAACCCACTGCACTGACGAGCGCACATCACTAGGAAGTGAAACCTGCTGTCACCGAGGAGGTCCATGTCCTCTACTGGCCTTCACCGTCAGCTTCTGCCCAGCCTCCTCCATCCACTTCCCTCTTCATAGGTCACCCCCCCCCCCCCCCAACCACCATCTTTCCGTTCCTCATTCCTATTATATCCACCTCTGTAATTGGCGGACAGAAATAGATCCTTTTTTCGGTTTTCTTCCAGATGCTCAGATACTGGAGCACCACGAGTACAGAAGATCACATGGAGTATTTCCAGGCAGATTATAACTCTCATCCGCCTATGGACCTCATCTAGCATACCCCCACTCCCCCGATGTTCTCGGCATCCCTCATATCCCTAAAATTAAAGGAGACAAGGAGAAAAAAAAAAATTCTAAACAGCGCCACCCTTGTGCACAGGTCGTGTGTGGTATTGCAGGTCATCCCCACTCATGGCAAAGGAACCCCAAGCCCTGATAATTGTGCCCCTGTAATAGATTGTTGTTGGAGGACCCCTTTAAGATCCTATTAACCGTTCTGTCCCCCATCCCACTTTCTATTCTTGTGTCCCTTATAGAATCTCCTTACACCGTCCTCTTCTCCCTTATCCTCTCCGATGACCACTTTCCCCTCCTCCCTGTAATTCCTCTGTCCGTACCGCCATATAACATCCATACGTCTCCCTGTGCTCTCATTACCGCCCTACGTCCGCTCCTCATCCAGCATCTCCCTATAATTACCGCCCGTCCTATTATTATCGTTTGCTTCCTCATTCTCATTAACCCCTTATTATCCCCCACATTTATCCCCCATGATCCTCTCCTGCTGACGATCCTCCTCTCCGCCTCTACATTGCTATACATCTTGTGATGGCACCCAGGTCACATGACACGTCACCACTATGGGCACACCGTCATTACGACATGTCGTCTGTCTTCTACGAGCGGAGAGAGTCGTCACATGATGCGTTTCTACTGTGGACGATGTGTGATGAGGTGGTGCCCAATATACACCATGTTTATGGAGGTGCCAGCTGCAGATACCACCATAACATGCCAGTCCAAGAAGCCCCCATAACAAGGAGCCAGTCAAGTATGTCCTCATAACACTGGGATCTACAGATCCCCCACAGAACAGTACCAGTCAGAGAGGCCCCTAACACTGAGATCTACAGATCCCCCACAGAACAGTACCAGTCAGAGAGGCCCCTAACACTGGGATCTACAGATCCCCCACAGAACAGTACCAGTCAGAGAGGCCCCTAACACTGGGATCTATAGATACCCCACAGAACAGTACCAGTCAGAGAGGGCCCCTAACACTGAGATCTACAGATCCCCCACAGAACAGTACCAGTCAGAGAGGCCCCTAACACTGGGATCTACAGATCCCCCACAGAACAGTACCAGTCAGAGAGGCCCCCTAACACTGGGATCTATAGATCCCCCACAGAACTGTACCAGTCAGAGAGGCCCCTAACACTGGGATCTACAGCTCCCCCACAGAACAGTACCAGTCAGAGAGGCCCCTAACACTGGGATCTATAGATACCCCACAGAACAGTACCAGTCAGAGAGGCCCCTAACACTGGGATCTATAGATCCCCAACAGAACAGTACCAGTCAGAGAGGCCCCTAACACTGGGATCTACAGATCCCCAACAGAACAGTACCAGTCAGAGAGGCCCCTAACACTGGGATCTACAGATCTCTCACAGAACAGTACCAGTCAGAGAGGACCCCTAACACTGAGATCTACAGATCCCCCGCAGAACAGTACCAGTCAAAGAGTACCCCTAACACTGGGATCTACAGATCCCCCCACAGAACAGTACCAGTCAGAGAGGACCCCTAACACTGGGATCTACAGATCCCCCACAGAACAGTACCAGTCAGAGAGGCCCCTAACACTGGGATCTACAGATCCCCCACAGAACAGTACCAGTCAGAGAGGCCCCTAACACTGGGATCTACAGATCCCCCACAGAACAGTACCAGTCAGAGAGGACCCCTAACACTGGGATCTACAGATCCCCACAGAACAGTACCAGTCAGAGAGGACCCCTAACACTGAGATCTACAGATCCCCCACAGAACAGTACCAGTCAGAGAGGACCCCTAACACTGGGATCTACAGATCCCCCACAGAACAGTACCAGTCAGAGAGGCCCCTAACACTGGGATTTACAGATCCCCCACAGAACAGTACCAGTCAGAGAGGACCCCTAACACTGGGATCTACAGATCCCCACAGAACAGTACCAGTCAGAGAGGACCCCTAACACTGAGATCTACAGATCCCCCACAGAACAGTACCAGTCAGAGAGGACCCCTAACACTGGGATCTACAGATCCCCACAGAACAGTACCAGTCAGAGAGGACCCCTAACACTGAGATCTACAGATCCCCCACAGAACAGTACCAGTCAGAGAGGACCCCTAACACTGGGATCTATAGATCCCCCACAGAACAGTACCAGTCAGAGAGGCCCCTAACACTGGGATCTATAGATCCCCCACAGAACAGTACCAGTCAGAGAGGCCCCCTAACACTTGGATCTATAGATCCCCCACAGAACAGTACCAGTCAGAGAGGCCCCCTAACACTGGGATCTACAGATCCCCACAGAACAGTACCAGTCAGAGAGGACCCCTAACACTGAGATCTACAGATCCCCCACAGAACAGTACCAGTCAGAGAGGCCCCCTAACACTGAGATCTACAGATCCCCCACAGAACAGTACCAGTCAGAGAGGCCCCTAACACTGAGATCTACAGATCCCCCACAGAACAGTACCAGTCAGAGAGGCCCCCCTAACACTGGGATCTACAGATCCCCCACAGAATAGTACCAGTCAGAGATACCCCCTAACACTGGGATCTACAAATCCCCAGAACATTAACAGTTGTAAATTCCTCTATAACAATGTGCCAGTAAAATATGCCCCCAAAGCTATGCCAGAAGTAGACGCTCCGATAATAATGTGACCGTCCCAGATACCCCCAAAACACTGTCAGCTAGAGATGTCAATATAATAATGCAACAGTCACTGATTCACCATAACCGTTTTTTGCAGATAACCCCATAACATTGTGCCAGCTTCAGATACCCCATAACATTGTGCCAGCTTCAGATACCCCATAACATTGTGTCAGCTTCAGATACCCCATAACATTGTGCCAGCCTGATGCCCCCAATGTATCAGTCACTGATGCCAATAAACGGGTGATACCTAAAGAACACTACGCCAGCTTCAGAGGCCCCCATAACATTGTGCCACAGAACGATACCCCTATAACACTGCCATCTACTGATGCCCCAAAACATGTACTGGCTTCAGATATCCCATAACAGTGTGCCTCCATAACAGTGCCAGCTACAGATGCCCCTATTGTAACACATCAGTTACTGACCAGTTTTATATGCCCCCATAAGGCTGTAGCACACATCAGTACACCTATGGCAGTGCCAGCTGCAGACACTCCAGTCACAACGTGCCACAGTGATGCCTCCATAACATTGTACAGTCCACAAATCACCCCATAGCAATGCCAGCCATTCACACTTTTCCTTATTATAAAAGATGCCAGGAGAAAGTTGACACTTCACCCAGTAATAGGTGACCCCCTTCATCCCCAGAGCCCCCCTCAGTAATAGGTGACCCCCTTCATCCCCAGCGCCCCCTCCATCCTCCTCCCTGTTTACAAGCAGCACGAGTTCCTGGCACTGACGTCACACGCACGCCTCCCCTCTCCTCACGTTCACAGCCGTGACGTCATTGAGCCTGGCCCCAATCAGCGCTCACCTTCTCGCTTCCGGGGGCAGGGCTTTCGTATAAAGCCTATGGCGCCGGAGCGTGAGCTGTCAGAAGGAATAGAGCCTCCCGGGTGACAGTATCTCCGCAGCCGGCTCATCGCTTTCCCGCCTTCTCCAGCTCCTGTCAGGCGGCCGTCACCCCCGCTCTTCTCTCCGGTCTCATGTGCTCCCAGATGGAGCAGCCTTTCTACCACGACGACTCCATGCTGTCCGCTTACTCCCGGCCGGACCCGTCCCTCCTAAAGCACAGCCTGTCCTCCCTCAACGAGCAGTACCGGACCCAGAAGCCGGAGCTGTCCTACTACACGGAGCAGCCGAGCCTGAAGATGTCCGCCCCGGAGCTGGAGAGGCTGATCATCCACAGCGGCCCCGGCGTCATTAACAGCGCGCCCGGGGGGCAGCTCTTCTACCGGGGCGGCACGGAGGAGCAGGAGGGCTTCGTGGACGGCTTCGTCAGGGCGCTGGACGATCTCCACAAGATGAACCGGGAGGCGCCGCCGAACGTGTCCCTGACGGGGGGAGCCCCCGCTCCGGTCAGCAACCCCGGCCTGTACGGTGGAGACCCGGCCATCTACACCAACCTGTCCGCCTACAACTGCTACCGCCAGCCGTCCGCCACCATCAGCTACCTCCCACAGGCGGCCGCCGCCGGTTACGGCCCATCCCCGGTCTTCAAGGAGGAACCGCAGACAGTACCGGACGCCGGGGGCAGCCGAGACAGCACTCCCGCCCCGATGTCCCCCATCAACATGGAGGAGCAGGAGAAGATCAAGGTGGAGAGGAAGCGGCTGCGGAACCGCCTGGCCGCTACTAAGTGCCGCAAGCGCAAGCTGGAACGCATCGCCCGCCTGGAGGATAAGGTGCGGGAGCTGAAGAACGAGAACAGCGGCCTGAGCGGCACCGCAGGGGCTTTGCGGGAGCAGGTGGAGCAACTGAAGGGCCGGGTGCGGGAGCATGCCAGGCACGGGTGCCAGCTGCTGCTGGGGGGCAAGGGCCACCCGGTCTTCTGAGGGCGACCCCTGCTGTCTAAGGACTGACCTGCACTATCAGAGCCCAGCAGCGCCCCCTGCTGTCTGCCCGATCTACAGATTCTCAGCATCTGCAGGCTATAGACTGATCTACATCTAATGGGCAGCTGTGCCAGGGCTGATGACTACAGTGCCCCCTGCAGGCTAAAGACTGATTTACATCTGATGGGGACTACAGCGCCCCCTGCTATCTGCCCGATCTATAGACTCAGCCCCTTGTGGATCTGCACTGCCCCATGCCGTTTAGACTGATCTACATCTAATGGGCAGTTGTGCCGAGGCTGATAATGACTACAGCGCCCCCTGCCGTCTATAGGCAGATCTACATCTAATGGGCTGATGATGACTACAGCGCCCCCTGCTGTGTGCCCTATCCATAGGCACACCCTGGGGTTCGAGGACTATGAACTGATGGGAGATCCAGCTTTCGGTGGACCCCCCCCCCCCACCCCCCTTCCTGAATATGCCGCACTTAGACTTTGGCCCTGTATGGGTGAAGAGGGCAATGTGTGCCCGCTGCAGACTGTTTCTGATCTTAGGGGTTGCCAACCACCCATGGTATTGCTGCTCTAAACTCCAGAAAGGACCATGATTTTGGGAGAGACTCCTTACTGAGGAACTACAAGTCCCAGCAGCGCACTGTAGGGCACTTGCAGCTCCGCAGTAATCGGGTGGCCTGGGGTCTGATGAACCCTCCTGCTGCCACATGGGCACCGGGCTTGCCCTGCCCTTGTGGCAGTAGAAGGGTTAATCCTGACTGCACGGTGACTAATCCCTTCCCCCGCCGGCACTTAGTTATATGTCTTCCTGATCTGTGTTGTATCACCATGTGAAAGAGGACGTGGGTCACGTGCCTGAGTGGGTGAAGCGGGCTCCGGGACTACCCTGTGCACTGTAATAGGGACCACCGCCCAGCACGTAGGGACTGAACTGGACCAGACTACGGCAAATATTGGATTTCTTCCAGTGTGAGGTTTACAGACCAACATGTGACTCCTGTCAATGGGGGCGCTTACTGCGCGGAGGCTGCGGGCTCCTGCTGAGCAGGCCGGGCACTGCGCAGTAAGGCCTTTATATATAAAAGCGGGGGTGGGGGGCTCTGCAGGACTCGGACCCCCCTGCCCCCCCCTCTAGAAGTATTTAATGCACAGTAGTTTATTTAAGGTACTTTACAGGCGGAGATTTCTTGGTGTCTAAATCTTTTATGTGTTTTTATACCGCGCTGTCGCCGGATGGTTTTATGTCTCGTTTCTGTATTTAAGTAAATGATTGTTTACAGATAAACCCTGGTCTCCTGTCTGATTTTACTGATGATGAGAGTTGTACTCCTCACCCCCAACCAGGGGTCTGCTTTGTAATATAAGGCTGCAGTGGTTTTACAGCCAGGCGGACTCCATTGAAATCAATGGAACTGTTTTTAATGGCTGTTAGATGGGAGTGCCCTTGTCTAATGGCTGTTAAAAAGGGGACAATAATACAATAAGGCCTTTTAGGGGTTAAAATTAATAAAAATCTCATCCACTTGCATGCACAGAGGCACTCGTTACTCTCCTGAAGCTGAAGGACCTGCGCGCCCAGCGTGATGATGTCACCGCGCGCTCCCACTCTGGGAGATGCTATATGGACCACGGCCATTAAAAACAGATGCAAAAATGGTCATGAAAAACTCGGTGTGTCCAATTTTCATGACCATTTTGAAAAATCGGGAGTCACCAGGGGGCGTCACTGCTGCCATGTGGCAGGACCTGGAGCCACGCTTAGATCACAGGGTCTTGTAGCTGAGGGCGGCCATAATACTGCGCTGTGCAGGACCCTTATATGATCTAGGGTCACATAATGACCTGTACACCCCCCCCCCCCCCCCCCAAAAAAAAAAAAAACACTCACCTATTCTGGTCCTCCCCTCTCTCCATGGCAGTCATTGGAAAACTGGAGTGGGGAGAGGTGATTACTGCCAGATCTGTATTAAAGGGGTTCTCCAGGAATTAAGAAAATGAAAATACTTAAATATTTCTTTATGATAAATATATCCCCAAATACCTCTCATTAGTTATAATGGCTCGTTTTGTCTGGGGAACAAGCATTAGGAGAAACAAAATGGCCGCCATCCTCTTAGTCCACACAGAACCTGTCCTAATCACACAGGAGGACGAGTTACTTCACAACACTGAGGTAAAGAGCTGCCCCATCCTCCTCTGCTCTGCTCGTCCGGGATTATGATCCTGAATACAGTTTAATACAATATTCAGCTGAATCTTTGTGGGAATGGAGTTCATGAGGAGACATGAAGTACAGAGAGGATGAACAGGAAAGACTGTGGTAATGGAGACTGCATACAAGTGCTGCTGCTCCTCTCTGTACTTCATGTCTCCTCATGGACTCCAATCCTACAGAGACTCAGCTGAAGATCTTATCATCTGTATTCAGGATCATAATCCCTGACAAACAGAGCATAGAGCAGGACGAAGCAGCTCTTTACCTCAGTGTTGTGAAGTAACTTGTCCTCTGTGTGATTAGGACAGGTTCTGTGTGTACTAATAGGACGGCGGCCATTTTGTTTCTCCTGATGATTGTTCCCTAGAAAAAAATTAGCCATTATAACTAATGAAAGGTATTTGGGAATATATTTATTATAAAGTAATATTTAAAGAAGAACTCCCGCAAAAAAAATTATTCTCTGACCTGTTAGAAAGGTGCATGATATAATCTGTAGTGATTGTCATTTTCTTATCAGTGACTGTTTCTGTGAGTAATAACCTCTCTTCTTATTGTAGCTGGGTCATGTGACCAACTCCCTGACCTCCAACTGACCCCGGACAGGAAGCCAGTAACTGCTCTATTCATTCCTATGGGAGCCTCACTTTCAGTCTCATAGGAATACATAGAGAATTAGACTTCCTGTCCACACATAAGTCTCTGTGTGAGTTGGTGGGTCTAATTGCTGGTCACATGACACAGATAAGAAACTTCAGGATGATAGAAGTCAAA
The DNA here is from genome assembly GCA_900303285.1 of Rhinella marina. NCBI lineage: Eukaryota > Metazoa > Chordata > Amphibia > Anura > Bufonidae > Rhinella > Rhinella marina. Next base: position 189,905 of record ONZH01027136.1, read on the forward strand.
ATTTCAGACACTGGTAAGAAAATGACATTCACTACAGATTATATCATGTACATTTCTAGCAGGACATGGAATAAAATTTTTGTCGGGAGTTCTGCTTTAAGTATTTTAATTTTCTTAATTCCTGGAGAACCCCTTTAAAGACTGGTGCAGTATCCCGGCACGTCCCACTACACAGAGGACTCAACCTCATGCTTCAGACTCCAGTGTGTCGGGGGTTGGACTCCCACCCATCTGATACTGAAGACCTGTCCATCAATATCTAAGTCCTAGAACAGGGATGCCCAACCTGTGGCCCCCCAGCTGTTGAAAAACTACAACTCCCAGCATGTCTGGATAGGCTACAGCAGAGCATGGTGGGAGTTGTAGTTTTACAACAGCTGGAGAGTCGCAGGTTGAGCATCCCTGTGCTAGAAGGTTCCTTTAAATCTTTGAGCCATGGCAGACATGTTATACGCCCTAATGGGACATTCACACGGTGGTTTATGCCAAAATTCCTGCGGTGGCGGCTGCGTGGTGTCTGTCTCCCATTGTTTTAATGGGAGGCAGCTCGGCAATTCACGTGGCCGGCAGTTTAAAGCTGCGATTGTGCCAAGAAGGGACGCGGAAGTCACGGGTTCGCGGCGTTCAATGTGAACACACCCTTAAAATGATCCCGATCCCAGGGTCTGTGCATGTGGAGGGGGGCTCATACTATGCCACATACGTATAGGGATCGGCCATATGATACAACACACTGCACCCCTAGAGCTGTGAACCCCCAAATCTCCGCTCCATGGACAGAGCTGTGGGTATCACACCCCAGGGCATTGGACTTCTCTCCCCTATGGAGGTCACTGCTCTGCCTCGTATATAGGTCACCAGGTTGCCTCATTTTTGGGGCGTGCTATACGTCACGGGTCATCAGACAGTAATTATACGGTCAGGAGACGCTGGGCGGTGTAAATACCTCATTATGGGTTATAGAAGGATTATAGGGTCACGCCCCCGACTATAATGTTTTACCGCCCGGTTACATAAATCCGTGCGGCTGTGATGTCATCGTGAAGCCCTGCAGCGATTGGCTCACAGACTGAGAGCTGCTAGTGTGGAATATTGATAGACCGATGTAGCAGAGCTGAATTTGTCAATGACTCCCAGTTTATGAGGACCCCTGGGTCGGTTAGCACTTACCTAGATTGTCATAGACACATCCCCCCACCCCCAAAGTCTTGAGGGGTCCCGATGCAGGTGCTGACCCAGTCCTACATACCATACATCCAGCTGTGCTGGGGGCGCCCAAACAAGCCAAATGTAGGAGCCATGGCCTAATCACGACCCTTGCACCCCACCCCCACATTTCCCTGCAGTCAGGTGATAGGATGAAGGTTCAGGAAACAGACACAAAGGCCTAGATTTGCTGACCGCAGCGCTGTGTGTGCAGATTCCCCGCTGTACACAATGAGCACTGCTACATCAGTCTGGTGTGCTGTAATCCCCCTAATCCAGGGTAAATCAGAAAACAGACCGTCCCAGATCCAGTCATCTGCTGGTTCCTACCGCCTCCCCATGTCGCCTTCAAAGCCCCTCCCCCTTAATTTAGGCCCCACCTTCTCCCTCTCGGGCAGTCGCCTCATTACCTTCCTCCTTGGTTTATATTGATTCTGCAAATCGTGCCAAATAATAAGATACCCCGTTTTAGGTACGCTGCTCCTATGCAGACTGATGTGTCTCCATGGTAACAGACTACAAACACTAGTGGAGCGTGGCTGTGAGGGCACAGTCTTTGGGCGAGGTATCACAGACCCGTGCAGCATAGCTCCGCAGGGAGGCTGCATACACCAGGCCTGCTCACAGCATTCACACTTTTCTTGTTTTCTGGAGTTTTTTCTGACGTTTTTTTTCAGGGGTTTTTCATCGCCCGCTCGTCTTTCACACGTTATGGTATAACACACATTACGGTATATCACACGTACAGCTTCCTGTAATTCAGCTTTTACTGTGACTTCTGTCCACTTCCTCTATTCTGCGCACTGATCTATAGGGGCGGTATAATATATATACTGTGCCGGCATCTGCCATAGGTCACAGTCATTGTACCATGTGGTGTCAGTGTATATAGAGGGTCAGGTATATAGTCAGCTGTCAGTATATAGGGGGTCCCATATACAGTGAGGTGTCAGTACATATAGAGGGTCCTGTATACAGTCAGCTGTCAGTATATATAGAGGGCCCTGTATACAGTGAGGTGTCAGTATATAGGATGTCAGGTATACGGGGTGTCTGGTATACAGTGAGGTGTCAGTGTATATAGAGGCTCCTATATACCGTAAAGTGTCAGTGTATATAGGGGTTGAGGTATACATTGAGGTGTCAGTGTATATAGAGGGTCAGGTATATAGTCAGCTGTCAGTATATAGGGGGTCCCATATACAATGAGGTGTCAGTGTATATAGGGGATGAGGTATACAGTGAGATGTCAGTGTATATAGAGGGTCCTGTATACAGTCAGCATATATAGAGGGCCCTGTATACAGTGAGGTGTCAGTATATATAGAGGGCCCTGTATACAGTGAGGTGTCAGTGTATATAGGGGATGAGGTATACAGTGAGGTGTCAGTGTATATAGAGGGTCCTGTATACAGTGAGGAGTCAGTATATATAGAAGGTCCTGTATACAGTGAGGTGTCAGTATATATAGAAGGTCCTGTATACAGTGAGGAGTCAGTATATATAGAAGGTCCTGTATACAGTGAGGAGTCAGTATATATAGAAGGTCCTGTATACAGTGGGGTGTCAGTGTATATAGAGGGTCCTGTATACAGTGAGGAGTCAGTATATATAGAAGGTCCTGTATACAGTGAGGTGTCAGTATATATAGAGGGTCCTGTATACAGTGAGGAGTCAGTATATATAGAAGGTCCTGTATACAGTGAGGTGTCAGTACATATAGAGGGTCCTGTATACAGTGGGGTGTCAGTGTATATAGAGGGTCCTGTATACAGTGGGGGTGTCAGTATATATAGAGGGTCCTGTATACAGTGGGGTGTCAGTGTATATAGAGGGTCCTGTATACAGTGGGGTGTCAGTGTATATAGAAGGTCCTGTATACAGTGAGGAGTCAGTATATATAGAAGGTCCTGTATACAGTGGGGTGTCAGTGTATATAGAAGGTCCTGTATACAGTGAGGTGTCAGTATATATAGGGGTCCTGTATACAGTGGGGTGTCAGTATATATAGGGGGTCCTGTATACAGTGAGGTGTCAGTGTATATAAAGGGTCCTGTATATATTGAGGTGTCAGTGTATATAGAGGGTCCTGTATACAGTGAGGTGTCAGTGTATATAGAAGGTCCTGTATACAGTGAGATGTCAATGTATATAGAGGGTCCTGTATACAGTGAGGTGTCAGTGTATATAGAGGGTCCTGTATACAGTGAGGTGTCAGTGTATATAGAGGGTCCTGTATACAGTGAAGTGTCAGTGTATATAGAGGGTCCTGTATACAGTGAGGTGTCAGTGTATATAGAGGGTCCTGTATACAGTGAGGTGTCAGTGTATATAGAGGGTCCTGTATACAGTGAAGTGTCAGTGTACATATAGGGATTTTGTATACAGTGAGATGACAGTGTATATAGAGGGTCCTGTATACAGTAAGGTGTCAGTGTACATATAGGGGTCTTGTATACAGTGAGGAGTCAGTATATATAGAAGGTCCTGTATACAGTGGGGTGTCAGTATATATAGGGGGTTGTCAGTGTACATAGGGTGTCTGGTATACAGTGAGGTGTCAGTGTATATAGAGGGTCCTGTATACAGTGAGGTGTCAGTGTATATAGAGGGTCCTGTATACAGTGAGGTGTCAGTATATATAGAGGGTCCTGTATACAGTGAAGTGTCAGTGTACATATAGGGGTCTTGTATACAGTGAGGAGTCAGTATATATAGAAGGTCCTGTATACAGTGGGGTGTCAGTATATATAGGGGGTTGTCAGTGTACATAGGGTGTCTGGTATACAGTGAGGTGTCAGTGTACATAGGGTGTCTGGTATACAGTGAGGTGTCAGTGTACATAGGGTGTCTGGTATACAGTGAGGTGTCAGTGTACATAGGGTGTCTGGTATACAGTGAGGTGTCAGTGTACATAGGGTGTCTGGTATACAGTGAGGTGTCAGTGTACATAGGGTGTCTGGTATACAGTGAGGTGTCAGTGTATATAGAGGGTCCTGTATACAGTGAAGTGTCAGTGTACATATAGGGGTCTTGTATACAGTGAGGTGTCAGTATATATAGAAGGTCCTGTATACAGTGGGGTGTCAGGTATACTCAGGTGTCAGTGTACACAGGGTGTCCTGTATACATTAGGTGTGTCGGTGGATATCACGATACACATGTGATTAGCTCCCTGCCTCCCTCTTCTTCCCCTTCTCAGTAACTGTTTGCCGGGCCCGCCCGCATTCTCCTCACGCCCCCGCACACTGCCCTTCCCGCCAATGACGTCTATACACGGGCGGGACCTGTCAGGAAGACCCAGGAGGAAAGTGTCCAAATATGGTCAATTGTTGGTTAAGTGACGTCAGAGAGGCTTTCCGGGAAGCCACGCCCAGGACTTCCGGACAACCCGGCTAAAGATCACATGATGTCAGGGGAAATCCCTGCCGGGGAGCTAATCTGTACAGGAGCTGAGCAACTGCCATATATAATACAGCACTAATGTCTTGTATACCACTGCTATATACTGCTAATGTCCCGTGTGCTACATGTATATACTACTAATGTCCCGTGTACTGCAACTATAAACTGCTAATGTCCCGTGTACTGCAGCTATATACTGCTAATGTCCGGTATATTACCGCTATATACTAGTAATGTCCTGTGTGCTACATGTATATACTATTAATGTCCTGTGTACTGCAGCTATATACTGCTAATGTCCCATGTATTACCGCTATATACTAGTAATGTCCCGTGTACTACAGCTATATACTAGTAATGTCCTGTGTGCTACATGTATATACTATTAATGTCCTGTGTACTGCAGCTATATACTGCTAATGTCCCGTGTACTGCAGCTATATACTGCTAGTGTCCCGTGTACTACAGCTATATACTGCTAATGTCCCGTGTACTGCAGCTATATACTGCTAGTGTCCCGTGTACTACGCTATATACTGCTAGTGTCCCATGTACTACCACTATATACTGCAAGTGTCCCATTTACTACTGCTATATACTAGTAATGTCCCATGTACTACTGCTATATACTAGTAATGTCCCGTGTACTACTGCTATATACTAGTAATGTCCCATGTACTACTGCTATATACTAGTAATGTCCCGTGTACTACTGCTATATACTAGTAATGTCCCGTGTACTACTGCTATATACTAGTAATGTCCAGTGTACTACCGCTATATACTGCTAATGTCCCGTGTACTACAGCTATATACTGCTAGTGTCCCGTGTACTACAGCTATATACTGCTAGTGTCCCATTTACTACTGCAATGTACTAGTAATGTCCCGTGTACTACACCTATTTACTGCAAATGTCTTGTGTACTATTGCTATATACTGCTAATGTCCCGTGTACTACTGCCGCTATATACTAATGACCTGAGTACTACCGCTATATACTACTAATGTCCTGTGTACTACAGCTATATACTGCTAATTACAGGACCACGCTGGAGTTCAATGAGCTCTACAGAACGAGTCATTCTTTCACACGTGTATAAAGGCAACTGCATGTTCACACTGGCTGGATTTTATACACCTGTAGTAATGGTAGACTGCATGGCTGGGGTTTTGCTGTTATACACCTGTAGTAATGGTAGACTGCATGGCTGGGGTCTTGATGTTATACACCTGCAGTAATGGTAGACTGCATGGCTGGGGTCTTGATGTTATACACCTGTAGTAATGGTAGACTGCATGGCTGGGGTCTTGATATTATACGCCTGCAGTAATGGTAGACTGCATGGCTGGGGTCTTGATGTTATACACCTGTAGTAATGGTAGACTGCATGGCTGGGGTCTTGATGTTATACACCTGTAGTAATGGTAGACTGCATGGCTGGGGTCTTGATGTTATACACCTGTAGTAATGGTAGACTGCATGGCTGGGGGCTGGATTTTATACACCTGTAGTAATGGTAGACTGCATGGCTGGGATCTCGATGTTATACACTTGTAGTAATGGTAGACTGCATGGCTGGGGTCTTGATATTATACGCCTGCAGTAATGGTAGACTGCATGGCTGGGGCTGGATTTTATACACCTGTAGTAATGGTAGACTGCATGGCTGGGGTCTTGATATTATACGCCTGCAGTAATGGTAGACTGCATGGCTGGGGTCTTGATGTTATACACCTGTAGTAATGGTAGACTGCATGGCTGGGGTCTTGATGTTATACACCTGTAGTAATGGTAGACTGCATGGCTGGGGGCTGGATTTTATACACCTGTAGTAATGGTAGACTGCATGGCTGGGGTCTTGATATTATACGCCTGCAGTAATGGTAGACTGCATGGCTGGGGTCTTGATGTTATACACCTGTAGTAATGGTAGACTGCATGGCTGGGGTCTTGATGTTATACACCTGTAGTAATGGTAGACTGCATGGCTGGGGTCTTGATGTTATACACCTGTAGTAATGGTAGACTGCATGGCTGGGGTCTTGATGTTATACACCTGTAGTAATGGTAGACTGCATGGCTGGGGTTAGCTGTTATACACCTGTAGTAATGGTAGACTGCATGGCTGGGGTCTTGATGTTATACACCTGTAGTAATGGTAGACTGCATGGCTGGGGTCTTGATGTTATACACCTGTAGTAATGGTAGACTGCATGGCTGGGGTTTAGCTGTTATACACCTGTAGTAATGGTAGACTGCATGGCTGGGGTCTTGATGTTATACACCTGTAGTAATGGTAGACTGCATGGCTGGGGTCTTGATGTTATACACCTGTAGTAATGGTAGACTGCATGGCTGCTGTCTTGATGTTATACACCTGTAGTAATGGTAGACTGCATGGCTGGGGTCTTGATGTTATACACCTGTAGTAATGGTAGACTGCATGGCTGGGGTCTTGATGTTATACACCTGTAGTAATGGTAGACTGCATGGCTGGGGTCTTGATGTTATACACCTGTAGTAATGGTAGACTGCATGGCTGGGGTCTTGATGTTATACACCTGTAGTAATGGTAGACTGCATGGCTGGTGGTTGGATTTTTTTTTTATACACCGATACAAATGGCAGACTGCATGGCCAGGGGCTGGATTGTATACGTGTGGTGATAGGACCATATGAAACACCTGAATTAAATGATTAAGACGCGTGGCCCAAACTTTTCTCCATATAGGGGTAAATTTATCAATGTGAAAAGGAAACAGACTCAGTTGCCCATAGCAACCAGATTCCACCTTTCATTTTCCAAAGCAGCTCTGAAGAATGAAAGGTGGAATCAGTTTCTTTTACACCAGTTCTGATAACCCTTCCCCATACTACATCTATCTATCTGTATACGAATGTCTTATATACTACAAGTATATACTATTAGCCTCCTGTTCAGGCTTGGACTGGCCCACAGGGGAACAGATAATGTCCCGTGTACTACACCTATTTACTGCAAATGTCTTGTGTACTATTGCCGCTATATACTACTAATGTCCTGTGTACTACAGCTATATACTGCTAATGTCCCGTGTACTACAGCTATATACTGCTAGTGTCGTGTGTACTACTGCTATATACAGCTAATGTCTTGTGTACTACAGCTATATACCGCTAATGTCCTGTGTAGTACTGCTATATACTGATAGTGTCGTGTGTACTACAGCTATATACCGCTAATGTCCTGTGTAGTACTGCTATATACTGCTAGTGTCGTGTGTACTACACCTATTTACTGAATGACCCGAGTACTACCGCTATATACTACTAATGTCCTGTGTACTACAGCTATATACTGCTAATGTCCCGTGTACTACAGCTATATACTGCTAGTGTCGTGTGTACTACAGCTATATACTGCTAATGTCTTGTGTACTACAGCTATATACCGCTAATGTCCTGTGTACTACAGCTATATACCGCTAATGTCCTGTGTACTACAGCTATATACCGCTAATGTCTTGTGTAGTACTGCTATATACTGCTAGTGTCGTGTGTACTACAGCTATATACTGCTAATGTCTTGTGTACTACAGCTATATACCGCTAATGTCCTGTGTACTACAGCTATATACCGCTAATGTCTTGTGTAGTACTGCTATATACTGCTAGTGTCGTGTGTACTACAGCTATATACTGCTAATGTCTTGTGTACTATTGCTATATACTAATGACCTGAGTACTACTGCCGCTATATACTAATGACCCGAGTACTACCGCTATATACTACTAATGTCCTGTGTACTACAGCTATATACCGCTAATGTCCTGTGTAGTACTGCTATATACTGCTAGTGTCGTGTGTACTACACCTATTTACTGCAAATGTCTTGTGTACTATTGCTATATACTAATGACCTGAGTACTACTGCCGCTATATACTAATGACCCGAGTACTACCGCTATATACTACTAATGTCCTGTGTACTACAGCTATATACCGCTAATGTCTTGTGTAGTACTGCTATATACTGCTAGTGTCGTGTGTACTACAGCTATATACTGCTAATGTCTTGTGTACTACAGCTATATACCGCTAATGTCCTGTGTACTACAGCTATATACCGCTAATGTCTTGTGTAGTACTGCTATATACTGCTAGTGTCGTGTGTACTACAGCTATATACTGCTAATGTCTTGTGTACTATTGCTATATACTAATGACCTGAGTACTACTGCCGCTATATACTAATGACCCGAGTACTACCGCTATATACTACTAATGTCCTGTGTACTACAGCTATATACCGCTAATGTCCTGTGTAGTACTGCTATATACTGCTAGTGTCGTGTGTACTACACCTATTTACTGCAAATGTCTTGTGTACTATTGCTATATACTAATGACCTGAGTACTACTGCCGCTATATACTAATGACCCGAGTACTACCGCTATATACTACTAATGTCCTGTGTACTACAGCTATATACCGCTAATGTCTTGTGTAGTACTGCTATATACTGCTAGTGTCGTGTGTACTACAGCTATATACTGCTAATGTCTTGTGTACTACAGCTATATACCGCTAATGTCCTGTGTAGTACTGCTATATACTGCTAGTGTTGTGTGTACTACAGCTATATACTACTAATGCCCGCCCTCCCACTACATTCCTGCCACCGGATCCAGCAGAGAATGCAAGTTATCGGCCCGGACACAAATTGCAGCTTGCAGATTTTTGTGTCCTGCCAATTCGCAGTATTTTTGCTGGATTGTGGCCGGATCTCTGCTGGACCCCATTATAGGTAATGGTGCCGGCAGGCATTCCGTCTGCATGCAGCAGTGCTGGAGCCGGGGAATTCCAGCAGGATGTTCTCTGCTGGAACAGCCTGCCGGGATACATGCTGCTGCTGTGAAAGTAGCCTAACACAGCACCACGTACGTCTTACATCCAGTGACATCTCCTTTGATGTAGATGTTCTCTGTCCTCATCTTCTCCTTTCAGACCAGACCGCCATGATGATTTCTTTCAGCCATCTTTTCTGTCTGTCAAGTTTGACAGACATCTTAGTTTCCTACTTTTCCATCATCCTGCCACCCTCAATACTGTGCCCCCCAGTACTATACTGCAGAAACAGTCACCCTGAAAATACTAGTTAGGGCTCGTTCACACGACCGTATTTTTCTTTCAGTGTCCGTTCCGTTTGTTTGCGGACCGTATGCGGAACCATTCATTTCAATGGGTCCGCAAAAAAAAAAGGAAGGTCTTCCGTGTGCATTCCGTTTCCGTATGTCCGTCTTTCCGTTCCGCAAGATTATGAGTCTTGTCCTATTATTGTCCGCATCACGGAGAAGGATAATACTGTTCTATTAGGGGACAGCTGTTCCGTTCCGCAAAATACGGAATGCACACGGATGTCATCCGTATTTTTTGCTGATCCGTTTTTTTGTGGACCGCAAAATACATACGGTCGTGTGAAGGAGCCCTTACACACAGATAGTACCGCCTCCAGTCATTATTGGCACACAGTGCTCTAAAAAATAACTGCGCCCAGGGAATAGTGTCCCTGACACTAAGGCCTCTTTCACACGAGCTTCACGGATTCAGTCCGGATGCGTTCAGGGTGCGTTCTGGAAAATCCGCACCAATCCGCACGCATTCGCAGTCAGTTAAGTTTTTTTCCGCGCGGGTGCAATGCGTTTTGATGCGTTTTTCACGCGTGTGATAAAAAACTGAATGTTTACAAAAAACATCTCTTAGCAACCATCAGTGAATCACGCAAACCCATTCACTTCAATGGGGCCAGGGCTGCGTGAAAAACGCAGAATATTGAACATGCTGCGATTTTCACGCAACGGCGATCTGATGCGTGAAAAACATTGCTCATGTGAAAAGCCCCATTGAAATGAATGGGTCAGGATTCAGTGCGGGTGCAATGTGTTCGCATCACGCATTGCACCCGCGCGGAAATCTCGCCCGTGTGAAAGGGGCCTAACAGTGTACAAATTATGTCCCCCAAAAATAATTGTGCTGAGCTGATACTGTGCCAGGTACCCCCTGCAGTAATAGTGCTCACCAAAGTCCCACCAATAGAAATAATTATCTGGCAGAGTGCACGTAGTAGTAATAGTGCCCCCCAACAGTAATAAAGTACCCATTGTGCCCCAGAAGTAATAATGCTCCCATAGTGCCCATACTAGTAATCATGTTCCTCATAGTCCCCCAATTGTAATAATGCCCCCGGTAGTAATAATTCACTTTAAAATGTGAGCCAGTACATAAAAATGCCCTGTTGTGTGGCAGTATAAAAAAATAATACAAATACATTATGCTCCTCAGTGACCACCCTGTAACTTTACATGGTCTCCACTTTGTGGCTAAGTTGCTGCGGTTCCTTCCACTTTACAATAATACCGCTCACAGGAGATGATGGAATATCCAGGAGGAAGTGTCAGGAAGTGATGGCAACGGTGACGTCCTATTACAGGACCACGCTGGAGTTCAGTGAGCTCTACAGAATGAGTCATTCTTTCACACGTCTATAAAGGCAACTGCATGTTCACACTGGCTGGATTTTATACACCTGTAGTAATGGTAGACTGCATGGCTGGGGTCTTGATGTTATACACCTGTAGTAATGGTAGACTGCATGGCTGGGGTCTTGATGTTATACACCTATAGTAATAGTAGACTGCATGGCTGGTGGTTGGATTTTTTTTTTATACACCGATACAAATGGCAGACTGCATGGCCAGGGGCTGGATTGTATACATGTGTGGTGATATGAAACACCTGAATTAAATGATTAAGACGCGTGACCCAAACTTTTCTCCATATAGGGGTAAATTTATCAATGTGAAAAGGAAACAGACTCAGTTGCCCATAGCAACCAGATTCCACCTTTCATTTTCCAAAGCAGCTCTGAAGAATGAAAGGTGGAATCTGATTGGTTGCTATGGGCAACTAAGGCAGTTTCCTTTACACCAGTTCTGATAACCCTTCCCCATACTACATCTATCTATCGATCTATCTATCTACAAATGTCTTATATACTACAAGTATATACTATTAGCCTCCTGTTCAGGCTCGGACTGGCCCACAGGGGAACAGGTGAATCCCCCGGTGGGCCCCTGAGCTAGGTAGGCCTCTAGTCCCCCACCTCCTGCACAGGTGACACATGGCACAGTAGACTGACCTATAAATAGGCTGCCTAAGATGCTATGCAGTACATTGCCTATGTCCATATAAAAGACTGGATAGTGTGGGCAGATAGCATATGCATGTGGGCCCCCAGAGTGAGCTTTACAGTGGGGCCCTAGACACCCCAGTCCGACCCTGCTCCTGTTTATACTACCGATGTCCCAGGAGCTACAGATTACACCTTCTAGTACCCAAACCCTTACCTACAATAAAACACTGTGCAGACCCATCAGCTGTGGCTGCGGGAATGGTTTTCAGCAAGCAGAGATCTTGAAAATGCAAAGCAGTTGCCACAATGGCACATTTACTGAGAGAGTTCCCCCTGTTTTCTAGGGTAATTGCATTGAATAGAAGGCTGACTCCTTTCCCCCCTCCATATAAGTAATTTCCAAACATTTTCACAATTCCGACAATGTGGACAAATCCACCATCATATTCCGCAATTGCTGAGCATCATTTTGGGGAAAACATTCATGTTTTGGCTGACCTGTTACATGTGCGCTTGGCAGCTGAAGGCATCTGTGTTGGTCCCATGTTCATATGTGTCCACATTGCTGAGAAAAATTATGTTTTATTATATGCAAATGAGGCTCTAGGAGCAACAGGGGCGTTACTATTACACCTAGAGGCTCTGCACTTTGACAGGGCAGGGTATGATGTTTTCACTGCATGGTCCTGTCAAAGTGCAGAGGGCATTGCAGTTGCATAGAGAACAGAGCCTCTAGGAGTAATGGTAACGCCCCTGTTGCTCTTATAGCCTCATTTGCATATATTAAAGCATCATTTTTCTCAGCAATGTGGGCACATATAAACATGGGACCAACACAGATGCCTTCAGCTGTCAAGTGCACATGTAACAGGTCAGACAGCTTCATAGGTACAAAACTGCTGACAGATGCCCTTTAACTCCAAATTCCGGACACCCCCTTTAAATAAACTGAAACAGAGTGTCGCCACATGATCCCCTCCCCTTAAACCATACCATTGCCTTTACGAGAGCTGATGATTCAGGTGATTGTAGATGCAGGGAAAAATCATATAACCGAATATATTAACAGTGAACTATGGAATTGCTATATAAGCGATTTTCCCCTCAATGCTTTAGTGTAATACAATATTATACGGGCAACACAAGTAATAAAATCCCTGCCCTGCGAGAAGAGTTGTGTTTGCTTCACTTCTCCCTTATGACACATTCAGCGCTCGTTAGTTTCTGGTGTTATCTGGCACGAAGAGAACACCCACGGCCATGTAGCTGATTACGAGGGTGAACGACGTCACAGCCTGAATGAAGATAGCACAAAGCCAGGACTTCACCCACCATCTAACGATGCAGCAGTGTGCAGAGCGCGCAATGTGTGTGTGACAAAGGGCACAAGGGACTAATATGGGGAAAAATAGACCATGTAGTAGTCGTATGTGCTGCCAACAAATGTGGCATTGACATCATTGTAGTCTCAATTCATAAAAAGTAAAAAAAAAAAAAAACATATAAAAAAGAAAAAAGCATCTGGAGCTGGGTAACTGTAATAAGATGTTACAGGGTAATAAGAGGATCAGGAGCCGGGTTACTGTAATAAGATGTTACAGGGGTAATAAGAGGATCAGGAGCTGGGTTACTGTAATAAGATGTTACAGGGGTAATAAGAGGATCAGGAGCCGGGTTACTGTAATAAGATGTTACAGGGTAATAAGAGGATCAGGAGCCGGGTTACTGTAATAAGATGTTACAGGGTAATAAGAGGATCAGGAGCCAGGTTACTGTAATAAGATGTTACAGGGTAATAAGAGGATCAGGAGCCGGGTTACTGTAATAAGATGTTACAGGGGTAATAAGAGGATCAGGAGCCGGGTTACTGTAATAAGATGTTACAGGGGTAATAAGAGCATCAGGAGCCGGGTTACTGTAATAAGATGTTACAGGGTAATAAGAGGATCAGGAGCCAGGTTACTGTAATAAGATGTTACAGGGTAATAAGAGGATCAGGAGCCGGGTTACTGTAATAAGATGTTACAGGGGTAATAAGAGGATCAGGAGCCGGGTTACTGTAATAAGATGTTACAGGGGTAATAAGAGCATCAGGAGCCGGGTTACTGTAATAAGATGTTACAGGGGTAATAAGAGGATCAGGAGCCGGGTTACTGTAATAAGATGTTACAGGGGTAATAAGAGGATCAGGAGCCGGGTTACTGTAATAAGATGTTACAGGGGTAATAAGAGCATCAGGAGCCGGGTTACTGTAATAAGATGTTACAGGGGTAATAAGAGGATCAGGAGCCAGGTTACTGTAATAAGATGTTACAGGGTAATAAGAGGATCAGGAGCCGGGTTACTGTAATAAGATGTTACAGGGGTAATAAGAGGATCAGGAGCCGGGTTACTGTAATAAGATGTTACAGGGTAATAGGATCAGGAGCCGGGTTACTGTAATAAGATGTTACAGGGGTAGTAAGAGGATCAGGAGCCGGGTTACTGTAATAAGATGTTACAGGGTAATAGGATCAGGAGCCGGGTTACTGTAATAAGATGTTACAGGGGTAATAAGAGGATCAGGAGCCAGGTTACTGTAATAATATGTTACAGGGGTAATAAGAGAATCAGCAGCCAGGTTACTGTAATAAGATGTTACAGGGTAATAAGAGGATCAGGAGCCGGGTTACTGTAATAAGATGTTACAGGGTAATAGGATCAGGAGCCGGGTTACTGTAATAAGATGTTACAGGGTAATAAGAGGATCAGGAGCCGGGTTACTGTAATAAGATGTTACAGGGGTAATAAAAGGATCAGGAGCCAGGTTACTGTAATAAGATGTTACAGGGTAATAAGAGGATCAGGAGCCGGGTTACTGTAATAAGATGTTACAGGGGTCATAAAAGGATCAGGAGCCGGGTTACTGTAATAAGATGTTACAGGGTAATAAGAGGATCAGGAGCCGGGTTACTGTAATAAGATGTTACAGGGGTAATAAAAGGATCAGGAGCCGGGTTACTGTAATAAGATGTTACAGGGGTAATAAGAGGATCAGGAGCCAGGTTACTGTAATAAGATGTTACAGGGTAATAAGAGGATCAGGAGCCGGGTTAGGCTACTTTCACACTAGCGTTAGCACGGATCCGGCACCTAAAGGGTGCCGACGGATCCGTGCTAACGCTATACATGTGTGGAGCCGGAGCAGCGCTCCGGCCCCACACATGACACACATTAAAACAACACACAGACTACATACAAACAAACATACATACAAACATACAGACATACATACATACTCACATACTCCCGGGACGCCGGCAGAACGTCTTCACGCGCCTCCTGCGCGCAGTGATGACGATTCCCCACAGCGCCCTCTGCTGGGCGCAGTGGGGAAACGTCATCGCAGCGTGCAGGAGGCACGTGAAGACCTGCTGCCGGCGTCCCGGGAGTATGTGAGTATGTATGTATGTCTGTATGTTTGTATGTATGTCTGTATGTTTGTTTGTATGTAGTCTGTGTGTATGTATGCCGGATCCGGAATGACCCCCCATTGGAAATCAATGGAGGACAGATCCGGATTACTGGTGTGTCCACACCAAACGGATCCGTCCCCATTGACTTGCATTGGGGGTCATTCCGGATCCGTCTTGGTGCGGATGCCTGGACCGGAGAGCAAACCGCAGCATGCTGCGGTTTGTTCTCCGGTCTGAAGACGGAACGGAATGCTTTCAGGAGCACTCCGTTGTCTTCAGTTCAGTTTTGTCCCCATTGACAATGAATGGGGACAAAACTGAAGCGTTTTTTTCCGGTATTGAGCCCCTTTGACGGAACTCAATACCGGAATTTAAAAACGCTAGTGTGAAAGTAGCCTTACTGTAATAAGATGTTACAGGGGTAATAAGAGGCTGAGGAGCCGGGTTACTGTAATATCAGGCTCTGTTCTCACACCTGGTTAGGTCTTGGCCTCTCCTTCTCTTGCACTCATTGACCTCATAGCGTCTGTAGTTGGGCAATCATTCAGTGTTGAAATCAGACTCTCAAGGACGTTTCCTTTGAACATCGGAGAGATCACACCCGCTTTAGACACAGGAAACAGCACCGTCTGGAAACTTTAGGGATCATTGAGTTCATTTTGTGCCATGAGATTTGTCTACACACATCCCACATTATGGGATTGAGCCTGGTACTAAAAACATTTACCACAAGGACAGTACTAGTTATTAACCCTTTTAGGTCACTGTTTATATAGAAAGAAAAAAAAATAGGGGGGGGAGGGGGGCTGTGGTAGCCACAATCTCAGTAATGGCATCTTACTCCCCTCTTTCTGTAGGGTGATGGCTGTGAGTCTGTTTACTTTGGAATCTATAGAAGTTATGGAAACCATTGTGTGGTCTTGCTACCAGTGCCAAAGCCTTCCATACAGGGGGGCAGAGGACACAAGTCGGCTGCAATTAGGCATGGTGTTATCTCCTCTCATTTATCACTTAGTTTGTCCATAGGTGACAAGTAAATTTCGTGGAATAATCTCTTCGACACCTTCACCCCCCTAGACCACCAGTGACGAGATCCTCACCCCCCTAGACCACCAGTGACGAGATCCTCACCCCCCTAGACCACCAGTGACGAGATCCTCACCCCGACGAGATCCTCACCCCCCTAGACCACCAGTGACGAGATCCTCACCACCCTAGACCACCAGTGACGAGATCCTCACCCCCCTAGACCACCAGTGCCGAGATCCTCACCCCCCTAGACCACCAGTGCTGAGATCCTCACCCCCCTAGACCACCAGTGACGAGATCCTCACCACCCTCGGCCACAAGGGATTAAGCTATTAAGCATCTCAATGCCCTAGGCCACCAGGGATAGTAAAACTAAACCCTTTACTATCATAGACCACCAACCAAAATGAATAAATTGTATTAAATATCTAAACCAACACAGACCATCAGAAATATTATTAAACCCTAAGATGAGGGGTACACAGAGACTTCCTTTTTTTATTTTTTTTTACTGATTTACTGCGGCTTTCTATACCTTGTAGTTGCAGGTAAGATTTCTCTGTTCTGGCATCATATTAGCTATAAAGTTCCGTACACACATAATAAGACTCGACAAAAATGAGAGGAGAGCACAAACTCAGAGCAAAGTGCGTTGTAGTACCTCGCTTAGCAGCTTGTGGGCGCCTCTAGCACATGGTCACCATCAGACAGTTGTAAATGTAAACACTGCCCTCTAGAGGTGGTAATGTACATTACATCTTGTCATATTTGACCCTACAGGCTGTGTATTCATGATAAATGGGGTCATGTGTACTTCCCTTAACAAATAAGGCCTGATTACCAAGACCCAAGGGGGTCTGGTAACGGCTTTAATACGGACACTAAGTGCATCCTGAAATACTGGTCAAACGATGCCTACCATACTGTTGGACCAGGATTTGTGGCCATTATATGGATGCAGAAAGACAGCTGTACTATGTGTGAAACTAACCTAATACAAATATATAGACGTGTACAGTAATTACTTAGGTTACCCAAGGAGGGCCACCTTAGACATGAACAGAGGTGTTCTCCAGGTACAGAGGCTGGGAGTTACTGCTCTATAGGACATTCCGTTTCCTAACTTGGTATGCCATCTAGTGGCACCTGATGTAAACTGCATGCCATTTGCAACATTTCAGACTAGGAATTGCTGCAGCTAACCCTTAAAAATGGACTTACAAGCAAATCATACAGCCCAAAACTAAACCTAAGGGTTTGATGGCAAGCAGAGCAACATTGCTGTGGTGCAGTGTTCTCCAGCTGTGACAGTCTTACAACATGTGCATCTTCTGTCCAGTATATTAGTGACTGATAGCAGGGGTTTTAATCAAGGCCAGATATAGGGGCCACACAGAATTTACAGCTGACAGGCTGTATAAATTTCAAATATGACAATACAAATTCACTGTTTGTAGCATACAGCACCACATACCTCTTACATACAGGGACCTCTTCCCTGATGCAACTTCCTTATCTTCTCCATTTGAACCAGACCGCCTTGATGACGTCTTTCATAAGCATCCTCTCTGAAGGGTTTGGCACACAGACATCCTAGGTTCCTTGCTTTTCGATCCTTCTCCTGGTGCCTCAAGAATGTTATCCTGAGGCTATCCCCATTACTGTGCTCCCCAATACTGTACTGCAAAAAGTGCCCTCCAGTTCACCCAGCAGTGACAGTGCTTCCCAAGAGCACCCCCCATTAGTAGCAATGCCCTCCATATTTTACCCCCACAATACTAATAATGCCCTTCTATAAGACAACCTTAGAGCCCATAGTAAAAAAAAATCTCTAATGGCATCCCTATAGTAATAAAGCCCCTTGTAGTAGCTCCAGTAGTTATAATGGCCCCCACACTGCCACCTGTATTATAATCCCCCTGTAGTGCTCCAGTAGTTATAATGGCCCCCAGCACTGCCACCTGTATTATAATCCCCCCTGTAGTGCTCCAGTAGTTATAATGCCCCCCCCCACACTGCCACCTGTATTATAATCCCCCTGTAGTGCTCCAGTAGTTATAATGGCCCCCAGCACTGCCACCTGTATTATAATCCCCCTGTAGTGCTCCAGTAGTTATAATGGCCCCCACACTGCCACCTGTATTATAATCCCCCTGTAGTGCTCCAGTAGTTATAATGGCCCCCAGCACTGCCACCTGTATTATAATCCCCCCTGTAGTGCTCCAGTAGTTATAATGGCCCCCACACTGCCACCTGTATTATAATCCCCCTGTAGTGCTCCAGTAGTTATAATGGCCCCCACACTGCCACCTGTATTATAATCCCCCTGTAGTGCTCCAGTAGTTATAATGGCCCCCACACTGCCACCTGTATTATAATCCCCCTGTAGGGCTCCAGTAGTTATGCCACCCCATCCCCTGTATTATGCCCCCTGTAGCACTTCAGCCTGTGTTAAAATGCTGCCCTTGTAGTGTAAGCATTGAAAAGAAAAAAAAACAACCAATTCCCATTGCGATGAAGGTCACATGCATCTCCTGACCCAAGTTGCCACATCTCCGCACAACACACAGGCGGTCACAATGACCTCACCATAGCCTCCTGCTCTGCAGTTTCAGACAGCACAGAGATATAGGCTCCCAGGGCCTGCTGTAAACTGCTGCCTTCTCAGAGCCACGGATAGCTCAGGGACAGCACGCAGCCTTTGCTGAGCCCAGTCATAGTCCCTTGTACTCTGGTGCAGAATTCATCTTTTGCAATCCTCCATCATAGCCACCCTCAGCTACTGTTCCTTCTCCATTACAGTCCCCGCCACCCCCCTCCGATCACATTATTGTCCCATCCCCCTCAGGTCACCATTTGTCTACTTTGGTCTCGTATCTACTGAACTTACAGTGCAGAGGGAACAGGACCCTCCTGTATGCTGAGCAGGTCTTCACCTAGCAGTCATCTAGTGTCTGAGATAGGTGAAAGCATTTTTTCCCTTAGAGGACCTTTTATGGGTTTACATATCAGATGTGCCCCTGTAGAGGCAATCACTTCTCAAAAATACCCCTTGGCTATAAGCTATGGGTACAGGGAGACATTAGTTTCTCCTTTGCCCTGGTTGTGACTAGCCAATCACAGCAGACCACATCACAGCCAGGGAGAAGGTGAGCTGTTAGATTTGGTAAGTCTCATGAGAACAGGCCATGTATAGTACTTGTGTACCCAGCCTGTTCTTCAGATTTACACAGGCTCAGGGGCCCTGGTGCAGGAGTTCAGCTTGGGCCCACTACCCTCAGTGCTTTGT
Organism: Rhinella marina; assembly: GCA_900303285.1. Classification (NCBI taxonomy): domain Eukaryota; kingdom Metazoa; phylum Chordata; class Amphibia; order Anura; family Bufonidae; genus Rhinella; species Rhinella marina. The sequence goes on from ONZH01027136.1 coordinate 209,466, forward strand.
GGTCAGGGAAGAGCATAGCCATGGCTGCCTGGGGCAAAAACTGAAACTGCACCCCCCCCCCCCATGCTTGACCTAACCCCTTCCACCAGCCAGAGGTGTAACGTGACCAGCATGCACTTTCTATAGTACCAGTGTCTTATATGGCACAAGAGTCTATGGGCCCCTCAGCTCCTGGGCCTGGCCGTGACTGCTACCTCTGCACCCCCTATAGCTACACCCCTGCCAAGACCCAAACAGTTCACCTGTCATTGGATAGTGTCACAACCAGGGAGAAGATGCCCCTTGGGAGAAAAGCAGATGTCTCCTCCATGCACCCACGGTCCAAATTACCATATAGCATGCCAAAACAGGAGGTGGGTACAGCAATGGGTTATTTTTGGAAAAAAAAAATTTTTTTCATGGGTTTTGTATCACACTGGTAGATGCAAGGTCCTCTATGAAGAGGCAGCAAGGCCAGGGGTCTGTTTGCAAATGACAAGACTAAAGTCTTAAGGGGTTGTCTCACTTTGGTAAGTTGCATGCATCATGTAGAGAAAGTTAATACAAGGCACTTACTAATGTATTGTGATTGTCCATATTGCTTCCTTTGCTGGCTGCATTCATTATTCCATCACATTATACACTGATCGTTTCCATGGTTACAGACCACCCTGCAATCCATCAGTGGTCGTGCTTGCATAATGTAGGAAAAAGCATCATCTTCTCTGATGGCCGGGTCCATGGAGGCGCACATAGGCTGGTGCTTTTTCCTATATTGTGCAAGCACGACGACTGTTCATGGATTGCGGGGTGGTTGTAACCATGGAAATGAGCAGTGTATAATGTGATGGGAAAATGAATCCAGCCAGCAAAGGAAGCAATATGGATAACAACAATACATTAGTAAGTGCTTTGTATTAACTTTCTATACATGATAAATGCCACTTATTGAAGTGAGAGGACCCCTTTAAGTCTAAGTTCCTTTGGTCCAATTTGGTTGCCATTCTGCAATACCATACACAACCTATGGACAGGCATGGCGCCCTTTCAGTAAGGAGGCAGCCATATTTTTATTATCATGGACAATCCCTTTAAGAGGGATTATAAAGTAAAAACCTGCCTGGTCATACAAGATGTTATCAGGATAACCTATTGTATACGGCCACATGCATTCATCCAACCTGGCGCCAGCAGAACAGCGCTGTAAAGCAGAGGTCATACGTGAGCAGCCAGTCACCCACATGCAAGTCTCTCCTCCTGTGTCCTAAAGTACATTACAGCAATGTTCTGGGACTACCGTCTACCACCTGCACGTTCTTCAGGTGCTTCTAGTATGTTCATGATATGCCACAAGTGTTACCCAACCCACCAGGAGATTGCTGCAGCTCTCTCCAGTCTACACCGGGAGTTACAGAAGGAACCCCAGTTTTACCAGTAGGGGGCCCCCCACACCAGACATCTATGGCACCTCCTGAATGGTGCTCACAGCATTGTTGGTTTTCACCAGATGAGGATGAAGAGTGAAGAGCCGGCAGTAACGAGTAACTTTTTATTAAAGAACGAGACGAATAAGTGCCGTTATTTCCCTGGGCGAGGAGGATGGAGGTGGCAGCAGCAGCAGGGCTAGTACCGCAGGTCAGTGCACATGAGGATCCCTCCAGCCACAAGGGGCGCTTCACAGTGTGGAGTCGGGGTGGGCTCAGTGCTCTTTGGAGAAGTAATCCTTGCTGTCCTTTACATTGGGTTTGATGGTGCGGCTGCCGGGCTTCCATCCTGCAGGGCATACTACAGGGAGAGGAGACAACACGTTAGGCAGACTGCACAGGGAGTAGGAATATAAAATCCAATGAACCTAATGGGGGTCTTGTGACTGGGGTCCAGTGAAGGACATGCCCCTGGATGGCCAGTCCAAACCTTATTAAATCCAGGAGCAGTATCAAGACTTAAAGAAGAACTCCCGCAAAAATTTTTATTCTCTGACCTGTTAGAAAGGTGCATGATATAATCTGTAGTGAATGTCATCTTCTTATCAGTGACTGTTTGTGAGTAAAAACCTCTCTTCTTATTGTAGCTGGGTCATGTGACCAACTCCCTGACCTCCAACTGACCCAGGACAGGAAGCCAGTAACTGCTCTATTCATTCCTATGGGAGCCTCACTTTGTCTCATAGGAATACATAGAAAATTAGACTTCCTGTCCACACAAGTCTGTGTGAGTTGGTGGGTCTAATTCCTAGTCACATGACGGATAAGAAACTTCAGGATGATATAAGTCAAAAATTCAGACACTGGTAAGAAAATGACATTCACTACAGATTATAGCATGTACATTTCTAGCAGGACATGGAATAAAATTTGTCGGGAGTTCTTCAAGGGGGTGGTTTGGGAGGATCAGATACTGTGCTTTACACTTTGGAAATGAAAGCCAAACTCTGCCCCCCATAAACACGTATGGCCTTGTAGATGGCCTCAGGCACATGGCTTGTGCTGGATTGCCTGTGTTACACTGGAGGCTGCACTATGAAGGTCATTGCACCAATAGCATTGCTTCCAGTCCAATCTTAACATTTATTTTACTCACATATTCCATTAATTGTATAAAATACAATATATTATCATATAGTAATTAACACAGAGGAGGACAGTACACTGCTACAGATGGATCTGGATAGACTAGAGGCTTGTGCAGAAAAGTGGCAGATGAGGTTTAACACTGACAAATGTAAGGTTATGCATATGGGAAGGAATAATGCAAGTCACCAGTACATACTAAATGGTAAAACATTGGATAACTGACATGAAAAAGGACCTAGGAATTTTAGTGAACAGCAAACTAAGCTGTAGAAACCAGTGTCAGACAGCTGCTGCCAAGGCCAATAAGATAATGGGTTGCATCAAAAGAGGCATAGATGCCCGTGATGAGAACATAGTCCTGCCACTTTACACATCACTAGTCAGACCACATATGGAGTACTGTGTACAGTTCTGGGCTCCTGTGAACAAGGCAGACATAGCAGAGCTGGAGAGGGTTCAGAGGAGGGCAACTAAAGTAATAACTGGAATGGTTGGACTACAGGACCCAGAAAGATTATCAAAATTAGGGTTATTCCGTTTAGAAAAAAAGACGACTGAGGGGAGATGTAATAACTATGTATAAATATATCAGGGGTCAGTACAGAGATCTCTCCCATCATCTATTTATCCCCAGGACTGTGACTGACGAGGGGACATCCTCTGCGTCTGGAGGAAAGAAGGTTTGTACACAAACATAGAAGAGGATTCTTTACGGTAAGAGCAGTGAGACTATGGAACTCTCTCCCTGAGGAGGTGGTGACGGTAAGTTCACTAAAAGAGTTCAAGAGGGGCCTGGATGTATTTCTGGAGGTAATAATATTACAGGTTATAGTTACTAGAGAGGGGTCGTTGATCCAGGGAGTAATTCTGATTGCCTGATTGGAGTCGGGAAGGAATTTTTTTCCCTAAAGTGAGGAAAATTGGCTTCTACCTCACTGGGGTTTTTCCCTTCCTCTGGATCAACTTGTAGGAAAACAGGATGAACTGGATGGAGGGCTTTTTTCGGCCTTATAAACTATGTTAATATATTAGATATTTGCAGTAGCTTTGAGTATGGTGCAGTACAGAAGCACAAGGATGTGCCTATGGCACAGATACAGAACCATAGCACTGCCCACTGAGGGGGGTTAAAGGGTATTCTGGATACAAGACATTATCCCCTAGTCACAGCAGTGTACTCAGTTATCCCCAACACACGTTCCAACCAGCCACTCCAGCCATTTCAGATGGAGCACCACATTCTTGTGATCGGTGGGGTCTCAGCAGTAGGACCCCCGCTGATCTAATAGTTATCTCCTATGCTGTGTATAGGGAATAACAAATGGAATACCCCTTTAACCCCCTAACTGTTTTGCCAGAGTCCAGCTCCAGCAGTGGGAAAACTAGCTAACTGGAGGGGGGAGGGCCGCTTTAGATGCTGCTACCTCCTGAATGGTAGTAGCTAGAAACATGCAACTGGTCTTGTTTGAAAGCAGACATTCCAAGCTTCCAGACGATACCAGAATGACAGCGATATGTTAGGACAGAGAGACATCACTGATAGAAATCGGGATGCTGTTAATGCAGCTGAAAATGAAAGTAAAAACCAGTTTTACTCGTGATTATTTTCGACAGTGATTTCTCCTCTGTTTAGACTTTAGCTGTCATTTTGGCCTTTTCTGAAAGCCTGGACTGTCAGCTTTCATACAAGACCATTGAGGAGATATCTAAAGCAGCCTTCCGCCCTCCAATTAGCTACTTTTCACACTGCCCAATCTGGACTCTGGCAAAACAGTTAGGTGGTTAAGCAAAGGACTACAGTAGGGATAAAGAGTCATTGCCCTTAAGTTTCCTTGTCCAGGTAAATGAGAATTTATATGGCTGACTGGATCCTTTTGGTAATTAGCCCCTTGAACATATGCACCATGTTATACCGCCTCAGTCTGCTAGGTCAGGGATCAGCAACCTCTGGCGCTACAGCTGTTCAGAAACTACAACTCCCAGGATGCTTCATTCTCATCTAAAGGGAGTTAGAATAGCTGAGCATGTTTGCATGCTGGGAGTTGTAGTTTCACAGCAGTTAGAGTGACGAAGGTCGCTGATCCCTGCGCTAGGTACTCCACAATGCTGACGCTTCTGCCCACATGGACTACTATAGAAGAACATCCGATAGTAAATGTGTTGTGCCTTACCCTCGCCGTGTTGGTCGGTGAACTGGAATGCTTGCACCAGTCGCAGCACCTCATCTACAGAGCGGCCAACTGGCAGATCATTGATGGTTATCTGACGGAGGATGCCCTTGTTGTCTATGATGAACAGTCCCCTGAAGGGGAGAACATATATATATATGGTCAGATATGGTAGCAAAAAATAAAAAGTTACATTCATTCCTTCAGGACACTTTACCTGTAGGCAACCCCGTCCTCCTCCTTGAGAACACCATAGTCCTTGGAGATTGTGTGCTTCAGGTCTGACAACAGGGGAATGTTCATGGGTCCCAGGCCGCCCTCCTTGCGAGGAACATTTGTCCTAAAAAGGTAGACAAATACATTTTACAGTCATAACATTTGGCTCAGGACCTCCGTGGGAGTCCCAGCAATCTTACGACCAAATCACAAGGATACTGATGATCTGACTGCAGCATTAAAGGGGTATTCAGGTTATTACAAGGTATCCCAGATCCACACGTGCAACCGTCTGTTCTTTTCAGGAAGGGGCCTCGTTCTCACGATAGGCAGGGGCGCCTACCGCTGGGACGCCCACCAATCTGCTGCTGGTGCTCAGTTCCATTCAAGTGAAGGGGATTGAGCTGCAATACCAAGAACAACCACTACACTATGTATGGCGCTGTGCCCTGTATGCTTTGTAGCCTCTTAGCTGGTGGGAGTCCAATTCCCACCTATCAGATATTGACGATCTATACTAGAATGTATCAGTATTTAACCCCTTGGTGACTTAATACACCTTTAATGGCAGTAAATCCCCCATACTGTATAACGCCCCCTTGTATCCCCCCATACCATCTCATTGTTGGATGGGTATTTATTGTGAGTTTGAGATAAATTAATATCATGGGAATATTTTTGATATCTCCCAACACCCAAATGTGATTGTGGTGTGCCAATGTCTTTACATGGCAGCTGTGGGTCTACTGAAAGCCCCTTGGTCTGCCTTCTGTGTATGCCTATTAGCCAGTGAGAAAAAAAAAAAAAAAAAAAAAAAAAAAAAAAAAAATCGCCCCTCAGCTTCTACTGACAGCATTAGCATAATACACTGCACTACATAAGCAGCACAGTGCATTATGGAAGCAACCGAAGCGTCACACTGGACTAATAAGTCAAATAATTTTTTTTTAAACTTACTGTAAAAAACCTCTCCAAGAAAAAAAAAAGTGAATAAACACCCTTCCATATTTGTCACATATGTGACTACCTATATGAACTAAACAATTTATCCCACAAAGTGAAGCAAAAAACAGCCACTCTGGTATTTTAATGGCGTTATCTGCTACTCCAGAAAAGAGCTGACAACATATCCCAAAATAGTACCAGTGAAGATTACAAGTTGTCCCTCAAACCAAGCCCTCACCGCTCTGCAGACTGTAAAATACAGTCATGGGTCTAGGGATCCAGCATCACAAACCTTAAAAGTTTGTGTAAAACATTTGGTATCTGATCACACTGAGCCAGAGAATGAAGTTCTTTGGCATTTACGCTGCACACTGATCACAATGGCAGTATTGCTCCCACCCTCATTTCCACCTCAGAAAGTTAAAGGGGTATTCTGGATTTAGAATATTATCCCCTAAGGGAGTGGTGAGTACAGAGCTCAGCCATCTCCAGCACTCCCATAAAATTGAATGGAGCAGTGCAGAGCTTCTCTCCCCCCCCCCCAAATTTAAATTTTTATTAATTTTCTTGTACAAAAGTAGGGACATAAAGATCCCAAAGCTCCCCTACAGTAATGTGATACCTTCTGGAATTGGAATCTCAAATTATGAGGAAGAGAGAACCTTTCCTGAGAACTGGTCCTTGAGATCAAGAAGGCGATATAAACCTGCCCTCAACCACGGTCGCTCCATGTCTGCGTCAGAACTGCCCGGAAGATGAGGAGTATAGAGAAAGAGTAAAGCGGTAGAGATGAGCGAGCATGCTCGAGTGCCATTTTCGCGTATTTGCGTACACATTTTAAAATTGGTACGCTAATACATAAGCATATTTTAATCTGTACACTAATGCGTACGCATTTTAACAATTTGTACGTTACGCATACGCATTTGTGTACAGATTAAAATATGCTTATGTATTAGCGTACCAATTTTAAAATGCGTACGCAAATACGCGAAAATGGCACTCGAGAATGCTCGCTCATCTCTGGTAAGCGGGGATCTAAGGGTGGCTAAGTTATACTTCACTCTCGTTTTTAGCCAAATATCTCTGATAAACCGCATAGGGCCTAGGAGATTAGAGGGAGGGAGGGATCTCGACCATTGGGCCCCATATCAAAGTCCTCAGGTGGGTAGGCGCCAGCCACAGCCTCTCGACTTCCGTCCACCGATTGTAGGAGTGGAATGTGGACCAGGAAGCGATCTGTCGTAGATGGGTCGCTAGATAATAGGTAGCTAGGTTTGAAAGGGCTAGTCCCCCATTCATAATAATTGGGGCCATCAAGTTTGTGGATGTCTTTTGTAATTCCAAACAAACCTGAGAAAACTTGCGAAAGACCGTAGCTGGAACCCCCACCGGGAGAGTCTCGAACAGGTATAGAAATTTAGGGAGAATGGACATTTTAATAGCCGCTATCCGGCCAAGTAAGGAAAGCGGTATAGATTTCCACTTTGCCAACAGGGAGTGGACTTCCATCAGCAATGACAGAAAATTTGCTTTATATAAATCAGTAGCGTTGTAAGAAACTTGAGCAATTGGGTTTAAAGGGATTCTGTCACCACGATTTTAGTGACAGAGTTTTTCACATCACCACATCTATCACCTCGATTTGGTTAAAACTATACTTGTCCTAATACCATATATGTCTTGTCATTTTAGAAAAAAAATACCTTTTATTCACATGCAAATCGCCTCTATAAGGAGCTCAAGGGGCTGTCTCTCCGGCCGTTGCAGCCCAGCAGTGCCCATTCTCTTGGAGCCCAGCACCGCCCTACTGCTAATTATTCACTCCTTTCAGGACTGACGTCATTCTCCTGGTGTGCCGTAATCTCGCGCATGCGCCCTGGATCCATCTGTCTGCACTTGTGCGGTGTCCTGGTAGCAGCCTCAGCCAGCAAAACGCGAGATTACGGCACACCAGGAGAATGACGTCAGTCCTGAAAGGAGTGAATAATTAGCAGTAGGGCGGTGCTGGGCTCCAAGAGAATGGGCACTGCTGGGCTGCAACGGCCGGAGAGACAGCCCCTTGGGCTCCTTATCAGGGTGGATTTGATTTAAATCTAACTGATTTAAATCACGATTTAAATCACTAGTCAGTAAGGCTTGATTTAAATCAGTGATTTAAATCAAAGTTTCTACCTAAACTAGTACTTGCTACTTTAACATGCAAGTAGATGAAGATTTTTAGAATCACTTTTTATATTACTTTTTTTCTCCCCAGTTTAATGGGTTAATCATTCATATTTGGACACCAAACCTCAGATCGTACACACAAACAGATCCAGACTTGTCTCTGTGGCTATGCTGCAGTATTGTGCTCAAAGTGTCACTTTCATTTTCTTGTCTGCTTGCCCCTCCTCCTCACACTTAGATTCACATTCTTCTTGTGTTGTGCTGTGCAGATCTATTCCACTCCAAACAATCAGAAACATATTGTCTAACTTCTTGGATTTGGCACTGAAGTAAAGTGAGCGTCTGTGATAATATAGGAGAGAAAGTGCCCACTAATCCTACAGAAACCTCTGGAAGAGCATGGCATTGTGAATGTTACACATATACAGCCTTTATTCTACTAAGTTAAACAACTCAGCTTTATCTCATGATGGAAGAACCTTTGGATGGTAAAATATTTTCCTCAAAAAGCAGTTTATTGAAAAAAATCCGATTTAAATCAAAAAAATCCGATTTAAATCAAAAAAATCCGATTTAAATCAAAAAAATCCGATTTAAATCAAAAAAATCCGATTTAAATCAAAAAAATCCGATTTTTTCTCATTTTTTTCAAAAAAACATTGATTTTTATCCACTCTGCTCCTTTTATTGGCGATTTTCATGTGAAAAGGTATTTTTTTCTATAATGAAAAGACATATGGTATTAGAAGTATAGTTTTAACCAAATCGAGGTGACAGATGTGATGTGAAAAACTCTGTCACTAAAATCGTGGTGACAGAATCCCTTTAACAATCTGTCCTGCAATTTGTATTGTCACTGTTCCTTATGTAAATAGTAAAAACACTAAAATGGATCTTCCCAGGGGGTATTTCCTGGCATCAAACTACCGAGATGGAATGGGAAAATAGTACAGGAAAGGTTAGAATACACTTGGAAAGAAATTTTACTGTGGCCCAAGAGGGTGTTATAAGATGTGCCCTTGAAGACACGGAGGTTAGAAGTGAAGAAGAAAATAGAGGGCTATGGATAGAAGTCATGGACAATGGAAAGAGTCCTCACATTACACCCATGTCCCTTAGTGGTTTAGTGGCACAGTCTATCCCAGGTATATTATACAACAATATTAAGTATATACATGCCCCTGTGTTATTAGACTTCTCAAAATGGTCATTTGTGTGCTCCGGAAATTATAACCATGTATAATACTTTCATGAAAGATAAAATTTCATCTTTTTGGAGAAGGAATGGAAAACCTAATGGGTATAACCGAGAGAAAAGATCTGTGGAAGGTTTGGTTGGTATGGCCACTGGGTTGTTTGGATCAGGTAATGAATTAATCTCTTTAAATAATGAGGAGGTCAAAGAGAAAAAGTTGGGAAAAGCTGTGGCATGTGTAGCATATGGGGATTATATGCTCAGCAAGTTGTCGGATATACTAAGGGATGTTGAACTAGAACGCGTTTTTGATTTCATTTCAGATGAAAAAATCATGGAATGGTATGGTGGAACTGGGACCCAGTTGAATATGTGCACTGTGCGTGACTTAGGCAAAATCACAAGACAGATCTATACATGCCAGGATCCTTCGAACTTATACCTTCCTCTCACCATCTCTCTACCAGTCTTGCACACCAGTGAAAGTGCATTCTCTTGGATACTTGGAGAATAAAGTGTTGAAAGAACTTCAATACCCACCAAAACTGATGGTTCAACAAGACTCTGGTGAATGGAAAGCACCCAACCTTGCTTGCTGTGTACAGGAAAAAGGAAATTACATCTGCAGATGCAATATTTTTGACACTTTGGGTTCTACTTGTGGACTGATGCCTGGAGGACTGGACAAGGGAAATGACAGACATTGACCAAACGTGTTCAATAAAATTGACAAGGTGGCAGGATGATATGGTGCAGATTGCATATGTGGGAGAAGGTAAATTTTGTCTGGTGACAAATGCAAAGATAATACATGGGAAAATGGAATGTCTTGTGCCTAGCCCAAATATTTGTTTCACACCAGAAAAGACAGTCATCATCAATGGTCACACAGTGCTTCCGGTCCCAGTTTACCATAACATTTCTCAAATATCAATAACTTCAAAGTATGAACAATTGGTTAGGAAATCAATCCCTGAGTTCAATGTTCCAATACCACCACTGACGGTTGATGTTGACATTTTGATGGAAAGAACCACAGAACATATAATTCAAATGAGACAAAACACGAAAAAAGTAACTAATGCGCTTTCAGAATTGGTAAAGACATCATGGTGGGATTCAGTGTATAATGTAACTCAACACCCAATTCTACGTAGGACTTTTAAGGGACTGTTATTGTGCTCTTTGGGGCATTCCTATTTCATAGGACAAGGACTACTCTAAGAATGTTAGAAACAATTGTGTATCGTAAAGTCTAATTGTGAGAGCTCTCCCTGAAGTTTGATCACTCTCAAGTGGGGGACTGTAGAGATATACAGATATGGCTTAGAATAAAATGTATATCTATCTATATGTATTATAAATGTCTATATGTATTATTAGTGTATAAAATCTTGGGTGTAAACTGAATTGTAAAACAATGGAGAGTCACTCTATAGATGAAAAGGTCTAAATACGGTTTGTTAATTGAAATATCAGGAAGCCTCTTTGCATTGGTAATCAAGGTGCCGGAAGAAATGTTTTGGTGAATTACATTTCAAAGGCTCCTGGGTGTTTTTCCCATTCCATTGCAAATACCCTCTATTGTGAGGCCAGGTTACATGTCTCCAACTTAAGTAGTTTGCGTTTGGGTGAAAACAAGGAAGAGACAGGCAATTGTAAAATGTTAATGTGGGAACATCGGCCTGATTCCTGTGCGCAGATAGAGGGGGGGGAGAAATCTGGAGGATCAAAACATTATTTTGATCTTAAATGAGATTGGTCGGCACCAGTGGCATGGGAACCTCACAAGGGGGATCCTAGAAGAGGATCCTAGGATGGGAGGAGATCCTATGGTAGGAGATCCTGGGTAGGAGATCCTAGGGAGGAGGAGGATTCTGGGATCAGACCAGGCCAGACGGAACTTAGTTCAGCCTTGGGTAACTATATGGTGATTCTCTATTGTTGAATTATTGTTTGATTATTGTGCTGGAGGGTTATTTTTGGAGGAACCGTCTGTATTGTTGTGTTTTTCTGGCTAAGGTTCTAGGTCTGTTTGTATAAGTGTGGTTTTATATTTTCCAGTGTTTGATTGGTGGTTGATATTTTTCTAGTCTCACACAGTTCATTTGTGTCTACAAATATAATTTCTTTTGTTTCTATGCACTGTTGTGTGCTTTCTTCGCCGACCATCCCCTAGAGTTTACGTGAGGATATTATTGTTCAGTATTATGCTTTAATATTGTCAATAATCCTATTTCTTACAGCGTGGAGTTAGATAAATACCCAGGTATTTTATAGAATGAGTGCGCCAGGTGTAGGGAAACTGCCCTTTTAGGAGAAGGAGCCTATCCGGCTTAACATTGATTGGTAAAGCCTCTGACTTAGAAGTATTTGGTTTGTAACCTGACAGCCCACTATATCTATGTAGCACCGAGTGGAGATTGGGGAGGGAGATGAAAGGGTTTGTCAAGGTGAGTAACACATCTGCAAAGCGGGAACTAGAAAATGATTTATCCCTGACCATGATACCCCGAATGTCAGAATTACGGATCATTGCCGCCAGAGGTTCTATGCTGAGTACATAGAGGAGCGGAGATAGAGGGCACCCCTGCCGCGAGTGGGTATGGGGTAACCGAACCACAGCAGAAGGAGACGAGTAGAGGCCTCTCAGGGCCGTCAAGAAAGGGCCCTTGAAGCCAAAATGGTGTAACGTTCTGAACATAAAGTCCCAGTTTAACCGATCAAATTCTTTTTCAGCCTCTAGACTAAGCAATACGGCCTCTACTCCATTCCTATTTGCCACCTCCACCAGGTCAACAGCCCGTCTGGTGTTATCCCCGGCCTGGCGAAATCTAACAAAACCCACTTGGTCCTTATGCATCAAGTGATGAAGCCAGGTATTAAGTCTATTCGCCAGTAATTTGGTGAAAATTTTCAGATCTGAATTTAGAAGGCTAATAGGCCTATAGCTGGCACAGTCCGCAGGGTCCTTCCCAGGTTTGGGGATAACTGTCACATAGGATTGGAGCATAGTGTCAGGGATCTTATCCCCTTGCAAGAACCCATTGAATAACCCCACTATATGAGGAGTCAATGCTGCCCGAAACGCCTTAAAGTAAGCATAGGGGAGTCCATCTGGACCAGGAGTCTTCCCATTGGGTAAAGCAGAGACAGTTTCATCGACCTCCTCAGCAGTGATCGGCTGATTCAGATGGGGAGAGAGAGGGCAAGTGGCAGACTGATCGAAACCCATCTAAAAGCGCATTACATTTAGTCTCATCTGTAGGTAAAGGAGATGGTAGAGAGTATAGAGCTGAGTAGTAATTATGGAATAATTTAGCAATAGATGTTGGGTGGTATTGAAGGACTCCCTGTTGATCTCTAATTGCATGTGGAGTTGAGGTGGCCGCCCGATCCTTAAGTTGATGGGCTAGTAGTATGTGGCCTATTGCCATACGTAAAATAATGCTGAAGAGTATCGGATCAGCTGGTCAGTAGAGGACGAGGCCAGGGATTTGAGACGAGCCCGCAATTCAACCATCTGCCTCAATATTCGCCGTGAGGGATTGGAGCGCACGTTCTGCTGTTCGTAAAGAGCGCAGACACTCACGATATTGAGCTTCTCTATCCCTCTTCAAATGAGAAGAGAGCGAAATACAGACACCGCGTATCACCGCTTTGTGGGCCTCCCATAGGGTACCCTGAGAGGATACACGCGAGGCATTCTCAGCGAAGTACTGGGAGAGAGAGGAACACAGCCCATCTCGGGTATGAGGATTAGTCAACAGGGTGTCATTCAGTCTCCAATGAGGATATCACATAGGGGGTAGAGGAGAGTCGGATATCCAGGTATATTGGGGCATGATCTGACCAAGTTATTGGGCCTATGGAGGAGGATGTTAAAGTTCCATTTCCAAAAAAAAATAATAGAGTCTCGTATGAGTGAGGTGAGAGTTGGAGTAGAAGGAAAATTGGTGGGACAAGGGGTTATCTACTCACCACAGGTCATAGTGAGGGCATACGGACTAGTTTCCTAAACCCTCTAGATTGGTGTCGGGGAGTAGCTGGTCTATCCATGCATTCAGAGAAGGAGACATTGACACCTCCTCCTATCAGTTGCAACATCCCTCTATCAGATAATAGAGTGGGAAAAAAAGAAGAGAGAAAGGCCATCTGACCAGAGTTTGGGGCATATAAGTTACAAAGTTGTATCTTCTGCCCATGTAGTACACCCTGCAGAATCAGGAAGCGTCCCGAGAGATCAGCCCGAACAGAGTCTACCTGAAGGGGACAGGTCTGGGATAGTAGAACAGCTACCCCGGCAGATTTAGTAGTAGAGGCAGCCATGTAAACTCGTGGGAACCAGTGTTTGACAAAATTGAAGGATCCTTCACCCGTGAGGTGGGTCTCCTGAACTAGGGTAATGTCAGCCCCAGATCTACGAAATTCCCTCAGTGCTATACGTCTTAAAATTGGAATTGAGACCTTTAACATTAAGTGACATTATTCTAGCCATTTTGGAGGGAACAAGAACCAAAGGCAGGTGAAGGATATGTAAGGGAATTTCAAGTGCCAGGGCGTACCCCCCCATCCCAGAGCTCCAGAAAAAAAAAGAAGGAATAGTGGATCAATCAGACATTCATAAAACAGATTGATGTAGGAAGAGAAAAAGGTGAGGACAGCGTTTGAAATCCCGAAGAAGGGATGGGACAGAGTAGAGGGGAAATTGCAAAAAGTGCTCATATTTACGACCCTGGCGGAGAAGACCCCTCAACCAGATGATCCAGTCCCGGTTTCCGGAGGAGCAGTTCGATTCTTCCTCTTTCGGGGTCCCACGGTGGTCCAGGTTGCTGGGATCGGCGGTAAGACAGTGGGAAAGTCCCAATCTGGTAACAACGGTGGAGGTACAGCCAGCCTAGCACAAAAGTCCGAGAGGTCCTCCGGATTCTTAAGAGACACTGTGGAGCCATTTTTGCATGCTGTCAGACTGAAGGGAAAGCCCCAGCGATAAAGGATAGCATGCTTTCGGAGGAGATCCAACAAGGGTTTCAGCGCTCTGTGTTTCTGGAGGGTAATCCACGATAGATCTTGAAACAGGGAGACCCTGGATCCGTTGTACCCCACCTGCTGTAGCTTTCGGGCTCTCATCATTAGTTCCTCTTTGAGCGCAAAGTTGTTGACGTAGCATATAATGTCTCTCGGAGGAGGGCCCTGCTGCGTCTTCTGTCTGAGTGCACGGTGAGCTGGGTCCATCAATATGGGGTGAGTAGGTAATCTGTCCAGGACAGAGTTAAAAATGGTGAGGAGCACGGCCCCAACATCTTCCTCTCCCTGAGCCTCCGGGACGCCACAGACTCGAATGTTATGGCGTCGGCCTCTGTTGTCCAGATCTTCTACACGGTTGTGGAGGTCACGCAGCTGTATAGAGTGTGAAGATGATTGTTTTTGGAGTGAGCGGATGACCGTGCAGGAAGCATTATGATCTTCAAGCTGATGACCCCTCATACCCACTGTTTGCACATCCTGTCATATAGCTAAAATCTCCTCTTTGAAGGCGTCTAATTTCTGATATCAGGGCACGGAAGTCCTGCTTGGTAGGAAGTTGTTGCATGTAATACCACCAATTAAGGGGAGGATCCATCTGGGGCCTAGACCCATCAGAATTTGAAGATGACGATGAGCTGCACCGCGAAAGGGGTTCTGGATCTCAAGATTTGTGGGGGCACCCCTCCAAGGGAGCCAGCAGGAGAGTCCTCAGGTAGAGGTTGAGAGGGCTGGGACGAAGCAGGTGTCCCCACTGACCGGGGGAGGTCCGGAAAACGCCGGGTGGCAGAGATGGAGGACGATGGCCCTTGAGGGGATAGGGGCCTGCACTGAGTGGGCACAGGATAATGAAGGCAGACCTAGCCGGTCTCAGCTAAGAGTGAGGGGGCTTCAGATACTTGGGGCCTTGTGTGTTTTTTTTTTTTAAAGTATATTTTTTATTGAGTTTTAGAATGCATAGAAAACAACTTTACACATCCAAAACATCTTTCCAATACAATTGCTAATGAACTCCGCCAAAGCAGTTACCGACAGTAACTCTCAGATGCAAAATTACTATGTGATTCTTTGTAGACCCATTCGCAGCAGAGATCTTAACATAATACGTAAGATTTATCACCCTCCATCCACACACTCACCAACCACACACACCCCTCCCCCACAGGACCCGAGAAGCATGTTCACTTCTCATACCACAACTGTATCCAGGGATCCCATATTTTGAGGAAACGGTCCGGGACCCCTCTGCTCTCATATGTCAATTTATATAGTACTAAATCTGAATTGATCAACTGTACCCAATGCTGCTTAGTGGGAGTCTTAGGAGGCTTCCAATTCAGAAGAATAGTTTTCCTTGCGTAATATAGCAATAACCTATATAGGCGCCTCCCATATTTGGTAGGAATAACCTCATTAACCAAACCCAGTAGACTAACTGCAGGTGAACAAATATTCGGGAGCCCAATTTTGGTATTTAGATAGGAATGTACTCCGATCCAGAACTCTTGAAGAAAAGGACACTGCCACACCATATGAAAGAAACCCCCCCTGTCTGCTCCGCATCTTGTACATTGTGGATCAGGAAGCATATGCATCTGGAATAGTCTACTAGGTGTATAGTACACTCTGTGCAACCATTTTAATTGTATGAGCTGGTCCCTGGCACTTATAACTGTAGATCTCCATGTATATCTGAGTTCTTTAGCATGCACAACCTCCAAATCTATGATATCTCGTTGCCACCTGGAGAACGCTTTATCAAACGGGGATTCTTTCTCCTCCATCATAGCTGCATACAGCGTAGATACTGGCTTAACCAGTTTAACCCTTCTTACTACTGCTTCAATAGCCCCACATTCAAGCTGCAATGGCTCTTTAGTAAATTGAGCAGTACAAGCATGTCTAATTTGAAAATACCTAAACAGATTATGTGACACCAAAGCATATTCCTGCTTTAGACACTGAAAGGACTTGAAATACCCCCCATCATACAATTGTGTAAGGTACTTCACTCCCCTCTGAGGCCAAAATTCAAATTCTGCCAGAGAAAACAGCTCTGTCAGCATTTTGTTTCTCCACAACGGTATATAAGGAGACCATCTCTCATTTCCATCTTCCACCGAGCGGACTCTCACCCATTTATTCCAAGTCACCACAACTGCCGCCATAGTCTGGGTGTAGTGGTTCGCTACAAAATCTCCTTTCCTATATGCTAAGTTTGTAAGAGCCTCATAGGAACCCACTAACGCCGCCTCCAGCACCACTGCCGGATTACCAGCATCTGCTCTAATCCACCATGCTGCATAGCTCAGTTGTGTAGCCTCATAATACACAGAGAAGTTCGGCAGTGCCAGTCCACCTCTCCCATATGCTGCCTGCAGTGTGCTCCTAGCAAGTCTGGGACATTGTTTGCGCCACAAAAACGGAGTCAGCAGCTTATCTAAAGCTGCGAAATGACTTTTGGGCAACACCAATGGTGCCGCTCTGTACAAATACAGTAATTTAGGAAGGAGAATCATTTTTATTACATTTATCCTACCTATTAATGTCAGCGGAAGGTTCTCCCAAGCTTCAATTTTCTTAGATATATACTCCATTGTGGGGATTACATTGAGCTGGTAAAAATGTGCCACTTCTCTATGAATAATAATTCCTAAATATTTGAACTGTTGCACAACTTGCAATTTTGAATTTCCCGTGATGTGTGCTGGATCTATCTCATCTATCAAGCATAAACTAGACTTAGACCAGTTCACCTTTAGACCTGAATGTTTCCCAAACTCATCCACTGTATTAAGGAGGGCATCCAAGGAGTCACTGGGATCAGCCAAATACACTAGCATATCATCCGCATAAAGTGAGATCTTCTCCGTTATACCCGCCACTTCCCATCCTTCTATTAACGAGTTAGAAGAAATAAGTATAGACAGGGGTTCCATAATCAATGCAAAAAGCAGAGGAGAAAGAGGGCACCCCTGCCTTGTGCCTCTACCCAAAGGAAATGAAGCTGACATGTACCCATTCACTCTAACCCTTGCCCTCGGTGCTTTGTATAACAGTTGCAACCAACGAAGAAACTTCGGGGGGGAAGCCCATTCTTTTAAGTGTGGCCCACATAAACTCCCATTCAACTGAGTCGAACGCCTTTTCGTTGTCTAGAGATGCCAACACCCTCCTACCCTTATTGTCGTGCGGAACTTGTAAATTAGTATATAAGCGTCTCAAGTTTATGTCAGTCGTCTTCCCTGGCATGAACCCCGACTGATCCACCCCAACCACCGAAAGGACCACATCCCGTAGTCTAAGAGATAACACCTTTGCCAGTATTTTCGCATCTAAATTTAACAACGAGATAGGCCTATAGGAGCTGCACTGATCTAGAGGCTTCCCAGGCTTGTGTATTACCACAATGATAGCTTCCGAGAATGAAAGAGGCAAAGAGCCACTCTCAAAAGCATAATCAAACAACCCCCGCAATCTGGCACTAAGCTTTTGGGAATTAGATTTGTACCATTCAGCCGGGAAGCCATCCAAACCAGGAGTCTTCCTCGCCGACAGTGATTCAATCGCCAGGGCAATCTCCGTTTCCGAAATCCCTTCCGCCAACGCCTCTTGATCACTCCTTCCAAGTTTTGGGAGAGAGATGCCTGACAAATACCGAGCTATATCTATAGAAGAATAAGAGATCTTGGTACTGTATAAATCAGAATAATATGAAGCAAATTGATGACATACCTCTTGTGGCTCAGTCAACAAGACACCAGTATTAGACATAATCCCTGGCACCACTGTTTGCGGAGCCTCTGAACGAGCCAAATAAGCTAACGCCCTACCATTCTTATCTCCATCTGAAAAAATATTTTGCCTCTGGGCTAAGAGCCTTTTTTGAGTATATTCAGTGAGATGAAGATCCAACAACCGCTGTGCCTCTAGCCAGAGCCCCCTGGTGTAATCAGTAGGATTACGTATATACTCCTGCTCACTAGTAATAACTGCTAATTCCAGCTTAGTCCTATTTATACAGAGTTCTTTCCTATGTGTCGCAATGACCTGAATAAAAGCACCCCTCATCACAGATTTAAAAGCATCCCATACCACCAGCGGATTCGAGGTCCCCTCATTCTCAGCCCAATAATGTTCCATAGTGTCATTACTACTACTAGTTACCGGTATAACATCCAGCCACATCGGATTAAGACGCCACCCTTTGCTAGGGGGACTCAAAGGCTGCGATATAACTAGAAGCAAGGGCGCATGATCCGAAATACCTCTCGGCAGATAATCACTAGTTTTAACATATGGCAGAAGACCCTTACTAACGAACGCTAAATCTATCCGAGATAAAGAACCCGTTGATGCCGAGTAGCATGAGAATTGCGCCACATCCGGGTGAAGGTACCGCCAAATCTCTACCAATCCGTATACCTCTGCCCAATTCCCAAGCGCCTTATTATGTGTGGTCTGGGGATATAATCTATCTCTCAAGGGATCTAAGGTGGCATTGTAATCGCCAGTTATGATAAGAGGGATAGCTGGAAATAATATGACCCTGTCCATAATATCATCAAGTATTTCCCTACCAAAAGGGGGCGGAACATAAAGCCCTACTATCCCATATTGCAGACCCCTGATAGTAGCCTGCAGAATCACATATCTCCCCAAACTATCCGTCTGGACCGCTTGCAGCTGGAAGGGAAGTCTCCTAGCCACCAAAATGGACACCCCCCTCGCATAATTAGAGTACACTGCATGATAAACCGGACCAACCCACGGCTGCCTAAGAGCCATAGTCTTCTTTCCTTTCAAATGTGTTTCCTGCAGCACAACTATATCTGGATTATAGGTTTTCAGATAGTTAAATACCAAGGCACGTTTAATCTTGTAATTTAACCCCCGGACATTCCATGAAATTAACTTAACCGATGCCATCTGGCCACCATAAGCACGATTTAAATCTCCCAGGTCCCATGGAGGAGCCAACACTCACCCACATACATCCATCCCAGACAACCAAAACCCAAACTTTTGTAATCCCCCCTCCCTGCCCACACCTTCCCAACATGGTTGAGCTTCAATCCCTAACCTGAAAACAATAGGGTGCTTCCTCACCCCTAGCCAACTCGGAACGTGTTCACTCCACACCCACCTATTACAAACTTTAAGAAGAACAAAACAGT
This sequence comes from Rhinella marina, assembly GCA_900303285.1. NCBI lineage: Eukaryota > Metazoa > Chordata > Amphibia > Anura > Bufonidae > Rhinella > Rhinella marina. The sequence continues at coordinate 228,913 of ONZH01027136.1, forward strand.
CTTCACATCATCAAACTCCTCACTTGCATTATTCTCACCCAACCTCCATATGCATAACAATCCCCAACTAGGAATCTGGAGCATTAGATAATAAGACATATCAGAACTCAATGGGTATCTTTCGAAAGAACAGTAAAATAATCATAGCAAGAGTCTCCACATATCTACGTGCACTCCACATGACTTCAGCGACGAGGTCTAACATCTGGACTCCTGTCCAGCCAATCCGCAACCGCCTCCGGGGTCTCGAAGAAACGAACAGTCTCTCCGTCTTGTACACGAAGCCGGGAAGGATACAGCATTGCGTACTTTATATTCTTCTCCCGCAGACGAGCTCTAACATCATTAAATTGCCTCCGCCTCTTCTGAACCTCCGAGGTAAAATCCGGATAGAAGGACAGGCGCGAATTTTCATACATGACTGCCTTTCTGTCTTGCTGCCAACAGGATAGCATCTCTATCCCTATAATTCAGGATTTTCATTATAAAGGGTCTGGCCGGAGCCCCAGGAGGTAACGGCTTGGTGGGAATCCTGTGTGCTCTTTCAATAATAAAACAATTAGACAGATTGGGAGGCTGAAGAATATCTGACCAGTTGTTCCGCAAAAACCTCCGGATTAGGTCCCTCTGCCCTCTCTGGCAACCCCAGTATACGGATATTATTTCTTCTGTTTCTATTCTCAGCATCCTCTGCTCTGGCTTGTAGCAGCTTCACTTGCTGCTGCAATTGACGAGTGCTAATTTCACTTGCTCGTGAGACATCTTCCACATCACTGATCCTACGTTCCACCTCAGTCGTCCTTTCATGTATTTTATCAAAATCATGCCGCAGGCAGCTTAGATCAGATTGGACATGGTCGATTTTTGCTATGAGAGCCGCTTGACACGTCGCAATAGCTTTCATAATTTGAGATGTTTCAGCTGAAGTGTCCATAGGCGACTATCTCATCTCCCTGCTCTGTTTGACTCATGGCATCTGCATATAATTTACCAGCAGGAGAATTGACAGCTGTAGTGGTTTTGCGGCCCATATAAATGGATAGACAATGCTGTCTCTGAGGTGAAAAAGAGGGGCTTCCTCTTCAATGATATATCAGAAGAACTTGATAGTACACTTGCAAAAGTAGATATTTGCTCCACTCCGTTTATTCTCATGTCACAGTAGCAACTGCACCCCACAGAATATATAGCTAACACAGCTTTGCAGGTATATTATTTTCCTTGCAGCCTAATATCCTGCCTCCACTACTTGCAGCTGTCTGTTCTTGAGGCTTTACAAGTGCTGAAAGCACCCCTCTGTGCCAAGATGGCGCCCTCCACGTGGAGCTGTCCCCCTTTTATCCCGCCTTTCTTCCTCTCCTGTCGCCCGCTCACCAGGGGGACCGATACTGTGAGCCACCAGCACCCACCAGACTGCCGCTAGCACCTCCAGATATCCCTCAGCTCCAATGCTCCCTCCGCTACCGACAGCACTGCTCCTCTCTTCACTGCTCCAGTCCTCCTCAGCTTCACAGCGCGCGCCTCCAACCACGAGTCAGCGCTCACCGCACTCACCGCTCTCCCTCCGGACTTCAGCCCCGCTTGCAGGCCCAAGAAACACCCGGATTCAGGGATCCCTCTAGTCCAGGTATCGCTGGGGTTTAACGTTATTATATTATAACGCCAATGGGGTCAGGTATACAGGAGAAATAACAGGATTTCAGAGGAGCTTTACACACACGCGTCCTCACGCCATGTCAGCCAGGCCACGCCCCTCGGGGGCCTTGTGTGTGGTCCCACTGAGGGCAGTAACGGAGGAAAGTCCTCCTCTGTCCTCTCCCCAACCATAGGGGCAGCCGTCTGCTGGGATATAGCTGTAGGCCTCTCCTCTCCTAACCAGGGGCTGCCGTGTGGGTCAGGGAGGGAGGGGCCTCCTGCCCGACGCCCGCATGTGGCTCCGCCATTTTGGAGGCCTCCGGAGGACTTTTATGCAGTAAAAAGTCCAGTGGGCCAATCTGCTGCGTCCCCTCCAGTTCAGGGGGTGCTCTGGACCCTTTTCCTGCCCATCTCACCAGTGAGTGTCTGCTGGTGTAGCTGTATGGAGCCTGGGATAGCGGAGCTCTGCGCTACACCCCCCCCCCCCCCCCGCAGAGCTTTTCTGAACTGCTCTGTCCATTCCAGGGGGGCTACACAGGGTACGAGCCCCACATTCTCATGATCCATGGGTGTCCCGCCGGTAGGACCCTCACCGATCTGTTATACCCCATCCTATGGATAGAGGGTAACCTTCTATAACCAGATCACCACTTTAGCTTCAAACTATTTCATGGAGACAAAATGTTTCGATTGGTGGGGGATCAGAGACCCCATGAACAAGGAGAGCAGCACTCATTGTGCTCTTGCCTCACAATGCAACATGCATGTGCATCCCCTCCTTCCAGAGATCAGTGGGGTCTCAGCTGTCAGAGGTTTACTATAGTTGTGTGTGCGGCAAAATAGTGCCATTAAAAATTACAACTAGTCACGAAAAGTAGTCCCTCATATGGCTACATCAACAGGAAAATAAGACCACACAGGCTGGTCACTAAGGAGTTAATTCCTGGAAAACCGACGGCTACTGCTGCACATGGGACGTATTGATAGATCAAGGAATTGCAGAAGACATATCAATTACAAAGCAGCGAGGTGTGAAGTGTCACAGGGGTAAACGAGCGCGTGACAAGGGGACGGAAACAATGACAAGGACGTTCCGTGTCTTGGGAGCTCAGATCAAATTTCTGCAATGAAGGGGACAACACCCACATTCACAAATTGTAAAGTGCTGCACATCTACATACGAGAGTGGTCCAAAGCTACACCAGAAGCTGTGGCCTTTTTGCTTGTGTAGCAGAAGAGCAGCTGCAGTCAGCAGATAAGACGTCTTGCTGAAGATCCGTTACTTTAAGACGTCTGCATTGTACTTACAGGGTGGAGACTGGCAGAACAGTGCTGCGATAAGGGAGGAGGCTGCCCACGACTAACACCTCCACGCCCTGCGCCATTCTGCTGCGTTTTCAGGCTCCGTTAACATGTTAACCGCCATTACAGTTGTCACCTGATCCAGTTACTGTATTTGGAATTAAGCCTGCTGCCTACACCAGTGAGCGACGGTCTACATAGTTCAGGCCTGTAGTCTCCAGCTGGAGCAAAACCAAAACTCACCATGTCCTGCCACCTGCTGGGAGTTGTAGTTTTGCAACACTGAAGACTGTTGCTCTCCACAGATCTTAAAGAGGTTGTCCCATCATAGACAATGGGGACATATCGCTAGGATATGCCCCCATTGTCTGATAGGTGCAGTCCAACATCTATATCAAGAACGGAGCAAGGAGCGCTGTGCCTGGAGGGTCCGGCCACCACCAGGCACAGCTCCCATAGAAATGAATGGAGGGTGGCCGCGCATGTGCAGTGCACCCTCCGTTCCCCCCCCCCCCCGCTCCGGTCTCGATTTAGGTGCGCGTCCCAGAGGTGGGACCGGCACCTATCAGACAAAGGGGGCATCTCCTAGCGATATGCCCCATTGTCTATGATGGGAATAACCCTTTAGTGGTCATGCACATTATGCACAACTGCTGCGGTGGATTTGGAAGAGGTAAATACAGTTTCAGAAAAAAAAAAATGCAGTGGCATAAGACCTTCAGAAGCCACGTCCACACAACAATCTGCAGCATGAACTGACCTGCGGATTGTCAATCTGAAGCATGTAATTTTTTTACTGCAGACTTCACCCTTTGCAATGCGTACAGGAAAAACCTGCCCTAAGTACCATAGCCATACAACCGAGAGCAGGTCCACACAGTGCGGATTTTGCCCCACTTTCCTTAACATGCTGCTTTTAGCTTTGGACGGGTAAAATCTGTGGCAGTTCCACGCCTTGTAGACCCAATATAGCAGGGATCAGTAACCTCCAGCTGTTCTAAAACTACAACTCCCAGAATCCTACTTCCATGCCTGTGGGAGTTACAAGAACAGCCAAGAAAGCGTGCATGCTGGGAGTTGTAGTTTCACAGCAGCTGGAGTACTGAAGGTTGCCCATCCCTGCGATACAGTAAAATAATCCAGCAGAGACTACAGGCAGTCTCCCGTCCCTGCAGCCCCCACTGGCCTGAAGGCAGCATGATGCTATAGCTCAGATGACAGGACGTCAGCGCGCAGGATCTCACCATGCGAGGTGCGAGAAGTGCGAGTCCACAGAAGCGCCGATGACTTCACAGCCGATCTTTCGGAACTCGTCCGCGTGCTCGCTGAAGGCGATGATCTCCGTGGGGCAGACGAAGGTGAAGTCCAGAGGGTAGAAGAACAGCACGACATATTTACCTGCAGAAGACAGCGGCTCAGTGATGTCACATAATAACATTGATGCCCTCATGCTGTAGAACACACCTCATTGGTGGAAATTACAGAAATGCAACATCGGAAAATCCCTACTGGTTCCCCGCTTTGTCCTGCTAGTCTGTGGGTCCAAGTTCTGTCGTCATCCACCATTGGAAACAAGGTCCGAACAATACTAAACCCTTTTAAAGGACTGTTTCTATGGTGGGAGGTTATCCCATGACAAACATCTATCGCCTAGCCACAGGATAAGGTCTCATACACATTACTGTAATTTGCAACTGTGTCCAATCTGCATTGTTTGTTTTTTGCAAATCTCACATGGATCCATTCATTTCCACGAGTCTGTCCCTTCTGGCAAATTAAGGGGAACACGTCCTATTATTGCATTTGCAAGGATAGTCACTTCTATGGATAGGAACGCGCGCACACAGGCCCATATTTTGCACATCTGTGGTTTACAGATTGTAATATGGACACGGCCATGAGACCTTCGAGTAGGATTGCTGGGGGACCCGCCATTCCCACTACTAAAGTGGTGGTAACATGCATCCTGCCACATCATTTGAAGGGAATGAGTCATCAGAAAACGGCCTATTGTTTGTCACTTATGTTTACCACTCTTAAAAAAAATATTTGATGGTTAGTTAATGCTTTATAGTCCATACAGATCACTTTACTACAGTTATCTGCTTATCTGTCATTCCAATCCTGCCTGTAGTGGTACCACCTCTGTGTATAGATAAGACAGGATCCACCATTCACAATAGCTTCTCTATTCTTTCCTTGTACAATGATCTCTGCACAGGGCACGCCTAGAAAACTCTCCCATAGAAGTCACTGAGGTCCTCTGGATTAGAAGATAGAGCATTATTCATTCACCGCCCAAACTACTCCCAGAACGGGTGTCAGGACTAACGCCAAATAGGGACCCCAGAAATCACATTCATACTGTGTATAGGTGATAAGTGTTGTGGGATAACCTCTTCATAAAGTAATGGCCTATTGCTAGGACCAATGCACTGCCCCCCTACACAGCACAGGCATAAGTGAATTGGGGCCCTTTGCCTTATATCAACACTGCTAGGTCTTCCAAAAAAATTCAAGTTCTGGATTTCTGGTGACTCATCTCAGTTGTGGGTCACTGATATCAGTCATTATACTGTAATGTACCAGTCAGATACCGTCACCCAAATCCTAAAGTCACCCTGTGGCACCAGCCTAGCCCTCGCCCCTTATGTGGTCACCAGGGACTGCTTTTCCCCCATAGGAAACTGAAGTCACATCATAAACCCAGTTTCACAGCTTCATCAATGCATTACCCATGAAAGAGACCGCACCACTTACCCCTGTAGTCAGCCAGTTTAATTTCCTTAAACTCGCCATTTACCACAGCCGTGGCCTGGAAATCAGGTGCAGGCTTCCCAATGTGAGCGTTCCCAGCTGCCATGATATCTGAAAAAAAATAAAATACATATATAAAATATTATATTAATACTAATATTTTTTAAAAAAAAAAACAAATATAACAAATATTAAAAAACTATTTAAAAAATATATTTAATATATTTTTTAAATAGTTTTTTAATATATTAGTTTTTTTTAATTTTTTTAATATATTAGTATTGATATAAAAATATATTAAAAACTAATATATTAAAAATACAAAAGAATATATTAAATATATACACACAATTTCTTAACATTAACTTTTGTTTCAAGTAAAACATTTAACTAATTTGGCCCCAATTAAATATATATAATCTCATCAAATCTATAGGTCTGATAGAAAATATTGGTGAAGTCACTTTCTAATCCCATGTAATGAGCCCCTGATTAATAGCACAACATCAATAGGCATATAATACACATACAGGGCGCTCTATAGGGGGGAATAGTCTCGTAAACCCGCTCACCACTGTACCCACCTCCCTCCTTCGGTGTCTCAGTAAACACTGCGCGGGCCCCTCACAGACTGACCCTTATACATCCTTGGATCCTACCACTGACGGAGGAGGGGAGCGATCGTTCGCCGCTCTCCGTTTTCATTAACAAAAGACGGCTCGTTAAGCCCTTGAACACATGGTTAGACTAACAGAAGAACAAAGCACCATCAGTATCTCAGCAGCGCGGGATGATGTCATCTTACTGGAAGCGAACACGGAGAACGCTGCCCCCCCTTCTGCGCTGCTAAATAAGCTCGTCCACACCTGCCGCCTTCTCTTCTGAGCATCCTCTGTGAGGGATGTGACATGGATGTGGTCACGTGACGTGGCCCTTTCTACTGTATCGCGTGTTATGTCGCGATATATAAGGGGACACAGTTTACTAAAACAGTAATTACTTATGTATATTCCACCTCCTGTGTAAAAAGTGTGGGGCTGGGGAATAGCACATATCAGCTTTTAACCGGCCTTTAGGTTTTGTTCACATCACCATTATGTATTCTGTTATGGCTTTCCATTTTAAGGGCTTGTTCACATCACCATCTGGATTCCGTTCTGGCTTTCCGTTATAATGGAAAAAAAACAATCTACAAGACGGAAATCAAAACGGACACCTTTAGAGGCATTCCATTTTGAGCCATCATAATAGAAGTACATGGGCCTGCATAACGCATCCATCAGGTTTCCATTATGCTGGATGGAAAACAAAGATCTGTCAATGTAGGCCTCATTCACACATCCGTGGACCACTGTCCATGAAAACCTGGCCGGCCTGCTCTTTGTCATTGGTTGCTATGACGCTGTGCGCTTCATGCTGCCGCCGCCGTACAGTAATACATTCGTATGATCTATATGACTGTATATTACTGTACAGCGGCAGCATGAAGCGCACAGCGTTATAGCAACCAATGACGCCGTGCACTCAGCAGGGCGGCAGGCCGGTTTTTCACGGACTGTGATCCATGGATGTGTGACTTGAGTCCTAACAGATCCGTTAAGAAGATCCTCTAAAGGCATTCTGTCATGGAATTGCGTTATGGTCCATAGCAATCCAGCTTATACCACAACCCGAACCGAAAATGAACTTCAAAATATGAAATCGGCTCATCTCTAGTGACCACTATGAAGAGGGGCAGTATGATAACGGTGTAAATGCACCGCTCGTCTGTGCAGTCCATAGCCTTGTGTGATCTACTAACCTCTCCAAGAGCTATAACTTTTTTATTTTTCCATCTATATAGCTGTACGAGGGCTTGTTTTTTGCAGGACAAGTTGTAGTTTTTAATGGCACCATTTTCCGGTACACATAACTTACTGATTAACTTTTATTAACTCTTTCTGTGAGGGAGATGGAAAAAAACACTGCCAGTGAGTTTTTACATTATAAATTTTGTGGCATAAATAACATATTTTTATTCTCTGGGTCAGTACGATTACAGCGATACCAAATACATATAGTTTTTTAAAAAAATTTTACTACTTTTCTTCAATAAAACCCCCTTTTTTTAAAAAAAAGAAGAAAATCTTTTTTGCATCCCAAGACCCATAACTTTTTTATTTTTCTGTCTATGGAGATGTGTGAGGGCTTGATTTTTGCGGGACGACTTGTAGTTTTCATTGATATAATTTTGGGATAAATAACACTTTTTGATCGCTTGCAACTACATTTTTTTTTTTCGGTGGCAACTAAGAATAAATTAGCAATTCTTCCATGGTTTTATTGTTGTTGTTTTTTTGTGTTTTTTTACAACGTTCATTTACATGATCTTTGTGTAGTGCGGGTCATTACAGACATGGTGATTTCATTTTTTGCTATTTTTTTCACTGAAAATCATATTTTCAACGGAAAAAAAAGATTTTTTTAATTGATTTTTTAATAATTAATACAACTGTTTGTGGGCGTTCCAGAGGAGTACGTTGCTATGCCTGTTTTTGGCATATAAAAAATTGCAAGACCTCTTTTTCCTAATTTTTAAACGCCCGTGCAACAATATTTTGCGCACAGGCGTTTGTATGTTGTCGTCACCACTTGAGAGTGACTGGGGCTGGGACTTCATTTCCTGCAAATTTACTGGGGTTCATTGACGACCAGTTTAAAACCTCTTTTTGGCATAAAATTGGGGACAACCGTTTTTTAAATGCCCACGCAACAATATTTGTGGCACTGACACTTTTATGCCACATTTGACACATAGGAGAGTCGAGGGAGTGACGGGCGCCGGAACTTCAACTTCAGCAAATTTACTTATTCCCGTCATAAATTAGGCACATCTTCCGAAAACAACAATGGCGTAAAAGGTATGAAATAGACCGCCAAAAATGATGTTCATAATAAATGACCCCCACTATCTTTTACACAGGTGCAAAAGAGGAGAAAAAACGACTCTTCTCAGGGGCTGGAGTACTTTTTTACTCCAGGCACATGGACGGCTGGAGGTGCGCCTCATTTATGAAGAGGCGCACACCTGGAGCGGCCCGGCTTCCATTCATTTCTATGGAGCCAACGGAAATAGCCGAGCCAGCGCTCTGCTATTTTCGGCAGCCCCATAGAAATGAATGGAGGGCGGCCACGCATGCGCCCTCCTTCTCTTCTGGGGCCATGTTCTCAATATAGGTGCGGGTCCTAGCGATATGCCCCCATTGTCCAAGATGGGAAAACCCCTTTAAAGGCTATGTACACCTTTGGGGGAAATTTATTATTATTATTGCATTATACTCATTTGAAGCTAGAAACAAATTTCTGAATTGGTCTTTATTAAAAATGTTGAGCCCTTTTCTCTGTATAGCCTTGAGATTCTCCAGTAAACTGCTGTCTGTTTTCCCTCTGTTCCATCAGGCAGCTCAGCTGATGGCTCTTTATGCTCAATCCTTGCGGCCATTAACAATGCAGACCGACTAAGGCTACTTTCACTCTAGCATTAGAGAGAGTTAGAGCCCCTATGACGGAACTCAATACCGGAAAAAAACGCTTCAGTTTTGTCCCCATTCATTGTCAATGGGGACAAAACTGAACTAAAGAGAACTGAATGCTCCAAAATGCACTCCGTTCAGTTCAGTTGCGTCTCCAGACCGGAGAGCAAACCGCAACATGCTGCGGTTTGCTTTCCGTCCTGGGGATCTGGAACAAGACGGATCTGGCATGACCCCCAATGCAAGTCAATGGGGACGGATCCGTTCTGTGTGACACAATAGAAACCGGATCCGTCCCCCATTGACTTTCAGTGGAGTTAATAGCGGATCCATCTTGGCAGTGTTAAAGATAATACAACCAGATCTGTTCATAACGGATGCAGATGGTTGTATTATCAGTAACAGAAGCGTTATTGCTGAACGCTGCCGGATCCAGAAAAAACGCTAGTGTGAAAGTAGCCTAAACAGTGCATTAGTTTAATTAGGGCCTTCTGCAGCCTGTATGGCCACGCTGCACCCGACCACAGTGCGGCCATGTCTAGACTGAGACATGACCACGCAGTTTGGTCATTCCCTTATACAAACAGACAAATGTCTACACAAACTTCAAATTGTTCCCTGTCATGACCTATGGGGGTCATTCGCATAATTTGGTTGCGATGCACATAATTTGTGACGAGGGGTGCTCGTCATACAGTACAAACCCCCTCCACCTCAGCACCGCCGCTCTAGACCTCCAGGCCAGGCTTTGTTTTCATGGCTTCAGATATATCACATGACCTCTGTCCTATAGAAAGTCGAATTCAATATGGCGGTCACCATCACATAGTATGGCAGTATTATAGACGTCACCATCACATAGGGCACTACTACAGGTTGGCAGTATTACAGATGTCCCTGTTCTAGGAGGGCACTGCCATAGATGCCACTATCATGGGACACACTATAATCAGGGTGGGCACCATCATACAGGGCAGTAACTCTTTATGGAGCACTTCCATAGTTTGCACTTTTCTATAAGACAATATTATGTCTGGCTCCATCACACTTGGCACTACTATAACTAGCACTTGGCTGTGATAGAGCCTACAGCGCATTCCACTCATAATATCTTATGTGCTGTGATCCTGCGTGGTGTGTCAATAAAGCTCGTTGAAAAGTGGCGGACTCTGATTGGCTGACCGCTGACGCAGTTTTGGCGCCAAGCAAGCTTGTTGCCGGAAGTCGCGCTGTCAGCATGGATCTGCAGAAGTTCGAGCAGGACAATACTCGGAGCTGTCTCCTGGCGTCTCCGGTACCGGATCAGTGCCGGGAGGAGCCGTGCTGCCTGGGGATAGATGAAGCCGGCCGGGGGCCAGTTCTTGGTGAGCGGAAGTTCTACATGTCACGTGTAGCTGCACAACCACTGATGCTGTGGAAAGGAACTACAAGTCCTACGTTTTCCAGGGGCAGTCCTGTCAGCAACTGTAGTTTTTCTAGTCTACCTGGGCTTACTCACATGCAGTGGCACCAAGTCTGCCTTTGTCCATAACAACCAATTGGTTGCTATAGGCAACAAGGTCACATTGTCACTGACGACACTTGAGCCCAATTGGCAGAGATTTATCAAGCAGGTGTAAAGGAAAACTGGCTTAGTTGCCCATAGCAACTGATCAGATTTCACCTTTCATTTTCCAAAGGAGCTGTGAGAGGTGAAAGGTGGAATCTGATTGGTTGCTATGGGCAACTAAGCCAGTTTTCCTTTACACCAGTTTGTTCTGAGTCTAGTTATGATACCAGTTGGTTCACTGATCATGTGATCAGTCACGTGATCGCCGTCTACCGTGACTGGATAGGGGATAACGTCAAATTACTATAGTGCCCATTTATAGCTAAATCATGGCAGGACTTCGAGGGTCAGCATGTCAGTTAAGGCAAAATACGTGGCAAGTCCACGGTAAACTCACCCGATCCTCGCCAAAACCAAGAGCTGAATTTCTGGACATACCTAAGATCTGTCACATGTGAACCTACCCTACAGGGGGCGTTCTATCTTGGTTATTTATGACTTGTCTACAGGATATGCCATATATGGCTGATAGGTGAGGGACCCCCCTTCCCCCGCATATATATCCGGATGAAAGAAGTCTGCCGTTCCTCCATAATTCCCACTTCCAGATAGATGCAGGTGGTCTGGGCTTCCCCATCCTCCCAGTTAGTGTGGGTTTCTCGAGGAAAAGGATACGCCATTCAATGGGTTTACATTGGAGGAGGCTTTTCATTGGTGCCGGACTATCTGATGCTGGATTGCAGGGATTTACCTGTGTCTAGGACATTGTAAGAAGTGATGTGTTACTGACTTTGTGCCTGTGTCCCCTCTGCAGGTCCCATGGTGTACGGCATCTGCTATTGTCCTGTCTCACGGAAGAAAGACTTGGAGGAGCTGAAAGTTGCAGGTGACTTTTTTTTGTTTGTTTTTGCATCTGTGCCTTAAAGGGGGTCGTTCACTCCGCCACCCCGTAACCCCACCAATCAGCTGCAGGCAGGACTACTACGCTTTATCTGTTGTGTGGTGGCCGGAGTCGGTTACTGCAGTATTGACTTCAATGGAAGCGATGCTGCAATTACCAGCTCCAGCCACTGCACCATGGAAGGAGCTGCGCGGTTCTAGCGCCTGATCGTCAGGGTGTCAGACCCCAGCTATCAGATAGTGATGGCGTAATCGTGAAGATAGGCCATCGCTTGTAAAGGGTTGGACAGCACCACTAAAGGTGCTACATCATAGGGGCCATAGAGAGCTCTTTATCTGCTTACATGTACGGTATTATGTGCAAAGGCTTGTATGGAGCGGGCTGCTGCTGCTCTGAGCCCGCTCCACACATGACGGCTGTATAATACAGCAGGCACCTGACCACAATGACGCTGAAACTGGTTATACCGATCGCAGCATCTGTGATGTTAGGCAGAGGGAGGAGGCTCCCGACCTGACCCCCCGCAGGAAAATAGCAAAGCTTTGATCGGTTAGGCCCCTTTCAGACGAGCAAGTGTCACTCTCTGGACTTGCAGCAGCACCAGTCCTGTCGTTCCAGCACTGACTGGGTCGCATAGCATTATATCGATTTATGATGCTATGTAACCCTTAGGCCCCTTTCACACGAGTGAGTTTTCCACACGGGTACGATGCGTGACGTGAACACATAGCACCCGCACTGAATCCTGACCCATTCATTTCTATGGGTCTGTGTACATGAGCGTTTTTTTTTTTTTTTTTCACGCATCAGTTCTGCGTTGTGTGAAAATCGCAGCATGTTCTATATTCTACGTTTTTCACGCAGCCCTGGCCCCATAGAAGTAAATGGGGCTTCAGTGAAAAACGCATTGCGTTCCTGAAGCAAGTGCGGATACAATGCATTTTTCACTGATGGTTGCTAAGAGATGTTGTTTGTAAACCTTCAGTTTTTTATCACGCGCGTGAAAAACAAATCAAAACGCATTGCACCCGTGCGGAAACAACTGAACGCAATCGCAGACAAAACTGACTGAACTTGCTTGCAAAATGGTGCGAGTTTCCCTGAACGCATCCGGACCTAATCTGTCACGCTCATGTGAAAGAGGCCTTAGAGTTCTGGAATGTATTGTATAGAACTGACATTATCCTGTCGGTGTTATCCAATACATTCAGAACTGTAATGCCCCTTTCACACGAGCGGGAGACTCGCATGTCTCCCGCAACGCATCTACAGGGCTGGACTCGGTACTGACTGGGATCGCATATAATGCCATGCGATCCCTGTCAGTGCCGGAATCCAGCCCTGTAGATGCGTTGCGGGAGACATGCGAGTCTCCCGCTCGTGTGAAAGGGGCATAAGGGTTACATAGCATCATAAATCAATATAATGCTATGTGACCCTGTCAGTGCCGGGAGGTCAGGACAGGAGCTGCCGCATACTTACAGTGCGAGTCCGATGTGTGGAACTCGCTCGTCTGAAAGGGGCCTTACCATGACAGTCTGGGGTTCTCAGACCTTTCATGGTTAACGTGTGCACAAGGCACGGCTTCACAGGAAGGCAATGAAAATCCAATAGACAATTATAGTTTTCTATTATAGTCTATGGGACAAGCGATCAGAAGACCGCAGCTTATAGCCCCCTTGGGGGACTAAAAGTTGAGTACAGAGTTTGATAAATTTAAAATTCACCGTGTCGGAGCTATTAAAGTATAAAGATAATTTTCCTGTGCGATGAATGCTGTGACAGAAATATAAAATAAAAATACTTGATTCGCCATTTTATAAAAGTTTGGTATCGCCATAATCGTATTGACCCGCAGAATAGGGACATGGTGTCATATTTTTTTTTTTTTATTGCACAGTGAATGTTGTAGTATCAAAACTCAAAAAGTCTTGACAGAATTGTCTTGTTTTTTTTTTATTATTTATTTTCCAGTTTTACCCCCCTTTTTTTAGTTTTTCAATACAAGACTTGAATTAAATAGCGCCATTAAAAAAAAATACAACTTGTCCTCCCTGATATGGCTCTGTGAACGGAAAATGTAAAAAGTTACGGTTCTTGGAATATGGGGAGGAAAAAAAATAAAAAGCAAAAACGAAAATGGGCCTGGACTTTAAGGGGTTTAATATTAGTGACCTCTCCTCAGGTTAGGCATTTAGTATCAGATCGTTGCCGCCTCCTACAGCTTAGCAAGCACAGCGCCGTACATTGTATAGTGGCTGTGCTTGGTACTGCAGCTCAGCCCCATTCACTTGAATAGGACTGAGCAGCGCTTAGGCCATGTGACCGATGATGTCACTGGCCTAGGAAGAGGCGTAAGTGCTCACAGAGCACTATGGCCTCCTCATGCAGCTGATCGGTGGGGGTCCCAGGGGTCGAACCCTATCCTGTAAATAGGGCATAACTACTTCTAACCAGATTACCCCTTTTAAACTTTCCATACTTGAAATCATCCCCTTCTTGAAATTGTCCATTCACTTTATATTTTTATATTTTAGACTCCAAGACATTAAGCGAGTCTGAGAGGGAGCGGCTCTTTGAGAAGTTGGATAGTTCTTCAGATTTCATCGGCTGGGCCCTGCATATACTGTCGCCCAACGTCATCTCCACCAGCATGCAGCAGAGGTGAGGGCTCTGTACGGTCTCATAAGCATCGCCTTCTGCTGGGCACCATCCGAGTGGTAGCGATTGCCAGATACACAGCTTCCTGCAGTCTGCCCCCTGCTGGCAGGAAGCTTCAGATGCCACCGAGCAGCTCGGTCACCATAGTCTCTGTATGCCTGCAGGGCGTGATCACTTCTGCTAGATGGCGCTGCATACCGCCAGATCTGTGTAGTCAAGGGCAGGGGGCTTCCACCTGGAGCCAAATGCATGAAGGGCAGAGAGAAAAACCTGCTGCATTAAAGGCGGGATTTTATGGTTTCCAGCCCTAGCAAATGGTTTATAGGTTTTTATATTCCTGGTTTTATGGCTGATGTTTACTGATTTTATTTTTATTTTTTCTCCACTTTTAGAGCAAAATATAATCTCAATGCCTTATCCCACGACACAGCGATAGGCCTGGTTCAGCATGCTCTGGACTCTGGCGTCCAAGTTACAGAGGTGCGTATAAAGGGGTCTCCTGCCACAACAGTACGGGCAACTCCCGAAACACCAGCTACGAAAACTAGCAATTCTGATCATGAGGGAAATTCCTCACTATGGTTCATATCTGTATTTGTTCCCATATAGAACAGAAAATTAGTAATATTCTTGTACATAGGAGCAGTATTATAGCAGTTATATTCTTGTACATAGGAGGCAGTATTATAGTAGTTATATTCTTGTACATAGGAGCAGTATTATAGTAGTTATATTCTTGTACATAGGAGCAGTATTATAGTAGTTATATTCTTGTACATAGGAGCAGTATTATAGTAGTTATATTCTTGTACATAGGAGCAGTATTATAGTAGTTATATTCTTGTACATAGGAGCAGTATTATAGTAGTTATATTCTTGTACATAGGAGCAGTATTATAGTAGTTATATTCTTGTACATAGGAGCAGTATTATAGTAGTTATATTCTTGTACATAGGAGCAGTATTATAGTAGTTATATTCTTGTACATAGGAGCAGTATTATAGTAGTTATATTCTTGTACATAGGAGGCAGTATTATAGTAGTTATATTCTTGTACATAGGAAGCAGTATTATAGTAGTTATATTCTTGTACATAGGAGCAGTATTATAGTAGTTATATTCTTGTACATAGGAGCAGTATTATAGTAGTTATATTCTTGTACATAGGAGCAGTATTATAGTAGTTATATTCTTGTACATAGGAGCAGTATTATAGTAGTTATATTCTTGTACATAGGAGCAGTATTATAGTAGTTATATTCTTGTACATAGGAGGCAGTATTATAGTAGTTATATTCTTGTACATAGGAGCAGTATTATAGTAGTTATATTCTTGTACATAGGAGCAGTATTATAGTAGTTATATTCTTGTACATAGGAGCAGTATTATAGTAGTTTATATTCTTGTACATAGGAGCAGTATTATAGTAGTTATATTCTTGTACATAGGAGCAGTATTATAGTAGTTATATTCTTGTACATAGGAGCAGTATTATAGTAGTTATATTCTTGTACATAGGAGCAGTATTATAGTAGTTATAGTCTTGTACATAGGAGGCAGTATTATAGTAGTTATATTCATAGGCAGTATTAGTAGTTATCTTATAGGAGCAGTATTATAGTAGTTATATTCTTGTACATAGGAGCAGTATTATAGTAGTTATATTCTTGGACATAGGAGCAGTATTATAGTAGTTATATTCTTGTACATGGGAGCAGTATTATAGTAGTTATATTCTTGTACATGGGAGCAGTATTATAGTAGTTATATTCTTGTACATGGGAGCAGTATTATAGTAGTTATATTCTTGTACATGGGAGCAGTATTATAGTAGTTATATTCTTGTACATGGGAGCAGTATTATAGTAGTTATATTCTTGTACATGGGAGCAGTATTATAGTAGTTATATTCTTGTACATGGGAGCAGTATTATAGTAGTTATATTCTTGTACATGGGAGCAGTATTATAGTAGTTATATTCTTGTACATAGGAGCAGTATTATAGTAGTTATATTCTTGTACATAGGAGCAGTATTATAGTAGTTATATTCTTGTACATAGGAGCAGTATTATAGTAGTTTATATCTTGTACATAGGAGCAGTATTATAGTAGTTATATTCTTGTACATAGGAGCAGTATTATAGTAGTTATATTCTTGTACATAGGAGCAGTATTATAGTAGTTATATTCTTGTACATAGGAGCAGTATTATAGTAGTTATATTCTTGTACATAGGAGCAGTATTATAGTAGTTATATTCTTGTACATAGGAGCAGTATTATAGTAGTTATATTCTTGTACATAGGAGCAGTATTATAGTAGTTATATTCTTGTACATAGGAGCAGTATTATAGTAGTTATATTCTTGTACATAGGAGCAGTATTATAGTAGTTATATTCTTGTACATAGGAGGCAGTATTATAGTAGTTATATTCTTGTACATAGGAGCAGTATTATAGTAGTTATATTCTTGTACATAGGAGCAGTATTATAGTAGTTATATTCTTGTACATAGGAGCAGTATTATAGTAGTTATAGTCTTGTACATAGGAGGCAGTATTATAGTAGTTATATACTTGTACATAGGAGCAGTATTATAGTAGTTATATTCTTGTACATAGGAGCAGTATTATAGTAGTTATATTCTTGTACATAGGAGCAGTATTATAGTAGTTATATTCTTGGACATAGGAGCAGTATTATAGTAGTTATATTCTTGTACATGGGAGCAGTATTATAGTAGTTATATTCTTGTACATGGGAGCAGTATTATAGTAGTTATATTCTGTACATGGGAGCAGTATTATAGTAGTTATATTCTTGTACATGGGAGCAGTATTATAGTAGTTATATTCTTGTACATGGGAGCAGTATTATAGTAGTTATATTCTTGTACATGGGAGCAGTATTATAGTAGTTATATTCTTGTACATAGGAGCAGTATTATAGTAGTTATATTCTTGTACATAGGAGGCAGTATTACAGTCGTTATATTCTTGTACATAGGAGGCAGTATTACAGTAGTTATATTCTTGTACATAGGAGCCGTATTATAGTAGTTATATTCTTGTACATGGGAGCAGTATTATAGTAGTTATATTCTTGTACATGGGAGCAGTATTATAGTAGTTATATTCTTGTACATGGGAGCAGTATTATAGTAGTTATATTCTTGTACATAGGAGCAGTATTATAGTAGTTATATTCTTGTACATAGGAGCAGTATTATAGTAGTTATATTCTTGTACATAGGAGGCAGTATTATAGTAGTTATATTCTTGTACATAGGAGCAGTATTATAGCAGTTATATTCTTGTACATAGGAGCAGTATTATAGCAGTTATATTCTTGTACATAGGAGCAGTATTATAGTAGTTATATTCTTGTACATAGGAGCAGTATTATAGTAGTTATATTCTTGTACACAGGAGCAGTATTATAGTAGTTATATTCTTGTACATAGGAGCAGTATTATAGTAGTTATATTCTTGTACATAGGAGCAGTATATAGTTATATTTGCAGTATTATAGTAGTTATAGTCTTGTACATAGGAGGCAGTATTATAGTAGTTATATTCTTGTACATAGGAGCAGTATTATAGCAGTTATATTCTTGTACATAGGAGCAGTATTATAGTAGTTATATTCTTGTACATAGGAGCAGTATTATAGTAGTTATATTCTTGTACATAGGAGCAGTATTATAGTAGTTATATTCTTGTACATAGGAGCAGTATTATAGTAGTTATATTCTTGTACATAGGAGCAGTATTATAGTAGTTATATTCTTGTACATGGGAGCAGTATTATAGTAGTTATATTCTTGTACATGGGAGCAGTATTATAGTAGTTATATTCTTGTACATGGGAGCAGTATTATAGTAGTTATATTCTTGTACATGGGAGCAGTATTATAGTAGTTATATTCTTGTACATAGGAGGCAGTATTACAGTCGTTATATTCTTGTACATAGGAGCCGTATTATAGTAGTAATATTCTTGTACATAGGAGCAGTATTATAGTAGTTATATTCTTGTACATAGGAGCAGTATTATAGTAGTTATATTCTTGTACATAGGAGGCAGTATTATAGTAGTTATATTCTTGTACATAGGAGGCAGTATTATAGTAGTTATATTCTTGTACATAGGAGCAGTATTATAGTAGTTATATTCTTGTACATAGGAGCAGTATTATAGTAGTTATATTCTTGTACATAGGAGGCAGTATTACAGTCGTTATATTCTTGTACATAGGAGGCAGTATTATAGTAGTTATATTCTTGTACATAGGAGCAGTATTATAGTAGTTATATTCTTGTACATAGGAGCAGTATTATAGTAGTTATATTCTTGTACATAGGAGCAGTATTATAGTAGTTATATTCTTGTACATAGGAGGCAGTATTATAGTAGTTATATTCTTGTACATAGGAGCAGTATTATAGTAGTTATATTCTTGTACATAGGAGCAGTATTATAGTAGTTATATTCTTGTACATAGGAGCAGTATTATAGTAGTTATATTCTTGTACATAGGAGGCAGTATTATAGTAGTTATATTCTTGTACATAGGAGCAGTATTATAGTAGTTATATTCTTGTACATAGGAGGCAGTATTATAGTAGTTATATTCTTGTACATAGGAGCAGTATTATAGTAGTTATATTCTTGTACATAGGAGCAGTATTATAGTAGTTATATTCTTGTACATAGGAGGCAGTATTATAGTAGTTATATTCTTGTACATAGGAGCAGTATTATAGTAGTTATATTCTTGTACATAGGAGCAGTATTATAGTAGTTATATTCTTGTACATAGGAGCAGTATTATAGTAGTTATATTCTTGTACATAGGAGCAGTATTATAGTAGTTATATTCTTGTACATAGCAGTATGATTCTTCTCTCCCCTTTGGCTTTTGATTATAACTATTACACATGTCTTCCTCCTACAGGTGTTTGTGGATACTGTGGGTCCTGCTGATAAATATCAAGAAAAACTAAGTAAGATTTTCCCTGGAATAGAAGTGACTGTGAAACCCAAAGCTGATTCCCTTTTCCCTGTGGTCAGTGCAGCAAGTATCTGTGCAAAGGTAAGGGATACGGGCGCCCTGTTCTGAGTAAAGTGAACTGTCTTATAGTCATCAGATACGTGTTGATTATTCTCCTTCAAAGTTCTCAGCAGTGGAGGTATGTGATATAAAGCTATGATTGTAGGGGGAGGCAGGGATGGTTGTAAGTTGGTAATATTCAATTCCTGAGACATGGAGGGGGTGTTCATACAAGCCACTAGTAACCACGGTACTGCTAAATGTCTGCCCTTTTTGATCAGTGTAGTTCTGCTATTTCACATTAGGGGGAGACATCACCTCTTGCACATTGTATATAGGTAGAGATTGAAAAAAGATGAACGCTGCTATTGCCTTTATTAAAGGGTTATTCCCATCTCAGACAATGGGAGCATATCGCTAGGATATGCCCCCATTGTCTTATAGGTGCGGTTCCCACCGCTGGGACCTGCATCTGTATTGAGAACGGAGCGGGGAGCGCTGCGCCTGTAGGACCCCGGGTTTCCCGGGCTACAGCCACCACCAGGCGCAGCTTTCCGCTGCGCTCATAGAAATGAATGGGAGCGCACCGCGCAAGCGCGGCCACTGCTTTAATTCATTTCTATGGAGCCGGCGGAAATAGCTAGCTGGCTCGACTATTTCGGTGGCCCTGTAGAAATGAATGGAGGGCGGCCGCGCATGTGCAGTGCACCCTCCTTCTCTTTTGGGGCCCCATTCTCAATATAGATGTGGGACCTGCACCTATAAGACAATGGGGGCATATCCTAGCGGTATGCCCCCATTGTCTGAGATGGGATAGTCCCTTTAAGTGCAAACTCTATACAGTGTTTGGATATGGTGCTCAGCCATTGTCCTGCAGCAGCCTCTGCTGGGGAGATGTAGTATTACATCCAAGCCTTTCAGCTCTGTATGAGTGCTGATCTCCTCCATGACAGAGCTCTGCTCTCTACTACTAATGATTAATAATTGGATTTCATATAACTCGAGTTCACATTCATCTTCTTCTATATTTTAGGTTGCCAGGGATAGAGTGGTAAAAGGCTGGAAGTTTCTGGAGGACTTAGGTGAAATCGATGTTGACTACGGCTCTGGATACCCAAATGGTCAGTTAAGTAAAGACGTAAATCTCCTTTCCTATCTAAGGCCAGAGGCTTTATCCCTTTACAGGGAGCTTGTAGGTTACTCAGTAATGAGCTTATCCTGGGTTAGACACAAGTAGCAGAAAGGAAGCCCCAGGTCGTCAGCAAATGACCCCTAAACGATGCGGAGGGTGGAAAGAGGACGGTCCCCAAAAATGACTGTAGAGGGGTCATCACTTTCAGCCATAGATTGATTAATAAGCAAATCTTTTCATCATGTGATTACTATGAGGACAGGACTTCTGGAAGTGTCGCACAACGTCATTGTTTCCTATGGATAAAAAAAAAAAAATGAGCAACAGTCGCAAAAATTCTGACATAGTTGTGATTCCCGAGGTTGATCGAAGTTGTTCTCTGCTCCCTTCTTAGGGAAACATTGAGGTTTTGAAACCGTTGCAGTAACCTCCATTTTGAGAGCCTTTGCCTGATAGAGGTTGGCCATTTCCTAATGAAATGTATGAAACTCTAAAATAGCCTTCCAGCAGTATGCATACTGTAGTCCACCTCGTGGTGCTGACAAGTCCGCCGGAGTTAGCAGCTGCCATGGCTATAATTCCCAAGTTAATGTCGACTTAAGCTGACAGTCCAGGCTTTCAGACAATACTAAAATGACAGCAATATGTTCAGGACAGAGAAAGATATCACTGATAGAAATGCAGCTGAAAATGAAAGTAAAAACAGGTTTTACTGGCAATTATTCCCAACTCGATTTCTAACAGTGATTTCTCCTCTGTTGCTTTAGCTGTCTTGTATGAAAGCCTGGACTGTCAGCTTTTGGACAAGACCAGTTGCATGTTTCTAGCTGCTACCATTGAGGAGATATCACCATCTAAAGCAGCCCTCCCCCCTCCAGTTAGCTACTGTTCACACTGCCTGAGCTGGACTTGGGTAAAACAGTCCGGTGGTTAAACTAATGATCTATCCTCTGGACGACCTGCTGCTCAGAAACAATAATTGGCGTGCCTGCACGAACGACAGGATCCCCCGATGAACGAGCATTTCACTCATTCACAGACGTGCAGATTGTCAGGAGCGAGTGTTTGCAGGAATGTTCTTCTCAATAATCTGCCCGAATATCGGACCGTGTAAATCCACCTTTAGAGCACTGATCTCCCACTTGCATCTCTCCAGCTGTTTTGAAACTACAACCCCCAACATGCTGTGACTGTGGCTGTCAGGGTATACATAGAGGCAGTCTATTTCTGGATTCCTGCAGTCTGTTGTCTCTTTCTGTATGGTTACGTGATTCATCAGCACATTCCTCAGCAGAATGAGAACACTTCTCTCTGGATTTTTATCACGAAGGGGCGTCACGTGGCGCAGCGACCCCGCACTGTTTGTTACGTTAATCTGTGTTATCTGATGACATGTAGGAACATGGCAGCGATGATCACACCAGCATGTGATTGGTTATTGAAGGCTTCAAGCGCGCATCTCTCATGGCGGCATCTGGGCGTGATAAAATCACAGCATTAGGCCCCATGCACACATCCATGGAGCACGGTCCGTGAAATCCAGGCCTGCCGCCCTGCTGAGTGCACGGTGTCATAGCAACCAATGACACAGCGCACTCGTGCACTCAGCAGGGCAGCACGCCAGGTTTTCACGGACCGTGCTCCATGGATGTGTGCAATGAGGCCTTACTGCATCCTACCGGGAGAATCTGAATAATTGCGACATTGTAATTGGCGACTTTTCCAGTGTACAGAAGCTTTGTGATGAGTTGTGGTACCGCAGTGATTTTACATGGTCCTGCGGCTGACCTGATGTGGCTGTGGAACCAGGTTCCGTGCTTCCGTGGTGTTTCTGTCCATGCCTCCGCACTGCAAAAAAATACAACAGTCCGATGCGGATTGAAGTGAATGAGTCCGCCATCCGCATGAGGAAGCACCGCGGTAGGTGCCCGTGCATTGCGGAGGCGCGGCCTGCCAACGGCCGCGTGAACAAGCCCTAATCCTAAGGATACGGCTTTCAGTTGTTGGTTAACCATTCATATCTTATTCTTTCTCATCCAACAGACCCAAAGACTAAGGAATGGCTGGCTAAAAATCTGGACCCTGTGTTTGGATATCCCCAGTTTGTTCGGTTCAGCTGGAGCACGGCGCAGTCCATCCTAGAAAGCAAAGCTGCCCCCGTGCTATGGTGAGTGCTAGGTACTGATGTATGGAGAGGAGGGGGTGCAGATTAAGTCAGCGTGGCTAGGGTGTGGACAGTGAGCAGGGATACATTACTGTTACAGTGCGTATAGGAGGTGTGGAGAGAGAGGAGGGGACTGGTGTAGTGGGCATAGTGAGATGTGCCACATGGGGCTTGCACAGAAATTAGCAAACTCTTGTCACCAGTATTTAGCGTCCTAAATCTACGGTTACATACTTGAAGAGGGTACTGGTGTAACGGGCATGGTGAGTATGTGGTAAGGGGTTGTCGGACCCCAAAACCAGTTATAGCGGCACATACACAGTTCCTGCTCTGCGGCAGAAGCAGATACTCTGAGGTTGCACAGCTGCTCAGAGCTGTTGCGCCGGTGTGAGGTTGTCAGGGTAGCAGCGCACGTGATCGCGGCCGGGACGTCATACTTAGGAGCAGGGATGGAGCCGCAATCAAGGCCTCTTTCCTCTCGTTGAATGCTTTTCTGGCCTTACTTATAGTTTGGTTTTTGGGTTGAACAAACCCTTTAATGGGCCCCAGTGTAGAGTTGTTGGAAGGTGGAGGATAAATGTCGGATATGTGTGACTTGTTCATGGACCACGTAGGAGAGATCAGTAAATCAGGATATAGATTATTGTATTCTGAACATACATATTCAATAACCTTCAACCCTTTCCTTCTCCTTATTTAACTCTTTACACTATTTTTCTTTCTAAAACTGTTTTGTCAGAGTCCAGCTCCAGCAGTGGGAAAAGTAGCTAACTGGAGGGGGGGGGCTGCTTTAGATGCTGCTACTTCCTGAATGGTAGCAGCTAGAAACATGCAACTGGTCTTGTTTGAAAGCTGACATTCCAGGCTTTTAGACAATACCAAAATGACAACGATATGTTCAGGACAGAGAAAGATATCACTAATAGAAATCGGGATGCTGTGAATGCAGCTGAAAATGAAAGTAAAAACAGGTTTTAATCGCAATTATTCCCGACTTGATTTCTAACAGAGATTTTTCTTCTGTTTCTTGACATTGGCTGTCGTGGTCTTGTATGAAAGCCTGGACTGTCAGCTGTCAGACAAGACCAGTTGCATCTTTGTAGCTGCTACCATTGAGGAAATATCACCATCTAAAGCAGCCCTCCCCCTCCAGGTAGTTATTTTTTACACTGCCTGAGCTGGACTCGGGCAAAACAGTTTCTATTGATGACCAACCCTCAGGATAGGTCATCAGTATCAGACCGGCAGGGGTTCGACACCCCCTGCTGATCAGCTGTTTGAGGAGACGGCGCGCGCAGTGCGCACATACAGTCTCCCTCCTCTCTTCCTGCTCACCGCTGTATGTCTATAGGACAGCAGCAGAGCAGAAAGAGAAATGAAAGGCATATGCACGCTGTCTCCTCAAAAAGCTGATGGGCGAGGGTGTCGGACCCTCACCGATCGGATAGGTCATCAACAGAAACGACCTGAGGATAGGTCAATCAGTAGAAAAAGCCTGGACAACCCCTTTAAGCGACGTGAATATTATCCACGGTTTTCACTCGCTATGATAATGGTTATGTCTGTGCAGAACCAGCAGAGGGCAGCAGAGCCCTAGTACAGGAGTATTGTCCTTTACAGGAACAGATGCTCCTCTCCCTTTAAACGCTCACATGGGCAGTAACAGTGGGCGATGAGTTTCCTGCTCAGTCAGCGATGGCCTTGCTTGTTGGTAACATTAACACTGATTAGCAGTGTCAGATTATGCCGGTGATGAAGGGAGGGGAGGTCAGACAGACCTTGTGTCCTACTAAAGAGGATTTGGGTGTACAGTCTTTCCCCCCTCCCCCATCCTAACCACACGTCTGATGAAGAGCACAACCTTGAGTGCATTTCTTTTTCTAATGGCGCTGCTGATCAGTGTCTGTATATGATCAGTATATGATTACTTATATATACGTGTTCTGTCTTTACTCAGGGGTGACGATGAAGAGGACGCAGGTAAATCTTCCTCACACTCTCTTCTCTCCTACTTTGCTGCCTCCAAGGAATCTTCAAAGCCCCAACATCACAGGTTCTTCACGGAGAGACAGCTGGAGCCCCTGGTTGATTTGTAGGAGAGATTTACCATGAAGTGCCCCAAGAATATTACCTGTCGTAGGCCTGGACACACATTAGTATCATATCGAAATACTGCTCCCAAATCTCACCATACTATAAACTGCTTTCTTCCTCCAGAAACGGCGCCCCTACTGTCCATTGTCTGGTATTGCGCCACAGCCGAGTATCAGATCCAGACCTTGGACAACAGTGACCCTCGTTCTGAAAGAAGGCAGCCATGTTTTGTTTTGTTTTTTTTTTAATCTCAAACATTGTCTGACATTTACTACTCATAACGGGCATAGATTTGGTTTTCTGACCACACGAACGTACGTATTTTATGGTCTGCAAGATGCGTAGCGTCCGCGTGACATCCGCATTTACATATAGATTCGGGAAGCGACTGGATGACATTGTATAAGTAATTCTCCCCTTTAGGCCCCATTCACACGTCCGTTTTTTTTATCCGCATCCGTTTCCATTTGCGGACAATTATGCGGATAGGATGCGGATCCATTAATTTCAATCAGGCCGCAAAAGATGCGGACGGCACAAAGTGTCCTTTCCGCGGCTCCCAAAAAAAAAAATAGAACATGTCCTATTCTTGTCCGAATACACGGACAAGAAAAGGCAGTTCTATTATGTGCGTTCCGCAAATTGCGGAATGCACATTGCCGGTGTCCGTGTTTTGCGGATCCGCGAAATACGGATGTGTGAATGAAGCCTAAATCTGCGCTCACATCGGGATTTGCCTCCTCTTGGATGGGATTGACAAGAGCTGTAGTACTCTTGTCACCTTCATTTTGCATTTGACAAAGCCTCGGAGCAATTTGTTGACTGTGTTTAATGTGAAGTTGAGGGATCTCCATTAGTATAAGAGCGAGTGGCCATGTCCTGGGGGGTAATCGTGGGTTATACTTGCTATATATCAGGAATACCCGATTTGCGGCCCTCCAGCTGTTGTAAAACTACACTTCCCACAATGCCCAGCTGCAGGCTGTCCAGGCATGATGGGAGTTGTAGTTTGCAACAGCTGGAGGGCCATAGGTTGGGCATCCCTGCAGTATATGATGTGTTTTTTTTTTTTTTTATACCACTTGTTAAAGGAGTTTTTTGCAGATTCTGATGTTAATGACCTATCCGATCAGCTGTTTGTGAAGGCCACAGCCTCCTTGCAGCTTAACAAGCGCAGCTCAGGACCATTCACTTGGCCACGAGACTGATGACCGTGACTTCACTGGCCTAGAAGGAGTCTGGTGAGCGCTGCAGCCTCTTCAAACAGCTGATGGGAAGGGGGACCGGGAGTTGGACCCCCCCCCTCCCCCACTGATCAGATATTGGTGACTTATCCTGAGGATAGGCCATTAGTATCAGAATCTTGGAGAACCCCTTAATGACTTCTTGCCAGTGATTAGTTTAAATAAAGGTTATAATTTGTAGACTCTTGATATCTTGCAGTGTGGTTATATGGATGTATAATACAGTGCCTTGAAAAAGTATTCATACCCCTTGAACTTTTCCACATTTTTTCACGTTACACATACAAACTTAAAGGGGTATTCCCATCTCACACATGTAGTTTGTATAGTTAGATATAGCCATACCAATATTATTACTAATAGAATGTATTTATATAAAATGTACCGTTTAGAAGATTTTCCTATTTGTATATCTATTGTACCACACACATCAGTCAGCCTGTTGCCCCTGGTTACGACCACCACAGCCATGTAGTAGTGGTGACCGGCTTGCTCTTGTTCAAACCCGCTCTGAGGTAACTGCTGTATTGTGAACGTACATTACATGAGCATGCGGGGCCACATCTTAGGGTTGTAGCATTTT
Organism: Rhinella marina; assembly: GCA_900303285.1. Taxonomy (NCBI): domain Eukaryota; kingdom Metazoa; phylum Chordata; class Amphibia; order Anura; family Bufonidae; genus Rhinella; species Rhinella marina. The sequence continues at coordinate 255,505 of ONZH01027136.1, forward strand.
TGTCTGCGCTTCAAAAACGCAGAGAAACGGATCCTGTTCCAAGATCAATTCATCTCTATGGAGCAGGATCCGTTTATAACGTCTGCGTTTTGGACTGGTAGCGTCCAAAACGCAGATGTGAAAGTACCCTAAGATGTGTCTCCGCATGATCATGTAATGTACGTTCACAATACAGCAGTTACCTCAGAGCGGGTTAGAACAGGAGCAAGCCGGCCACCACTACTACATGGCTGTGGTGGTCGTAACCAGGGGCAACGGTCTGACTGATGTGTGTGGGACAATGGATATACAAATAGGGAAATCTTCTAAACTGTACATTTTATATAAATACATCTATTAGTGATAATATTGGTATGGCTATATCTAACTATACAAACTACATGTGTGAGATGGGAATACCCCTTTAAGTGTATTTTATGTGATAGAACCACACAAAGTAGTGAGAATGTGTGAAGTGAGAAGAAAATGATATATGGTTTTTACTTTTTTTTTTTTTTTTTTTTTTGGATTTTTTATTGTGGATCCTCAAAACACGGATATCGGCCATGTGTGTTGCACATTTTGCAGACCACACATGGCCGACGCTATATAGAGAATTCCTGTGCACACCACCGTGCACACCACGCACCCCATACTTTCTGAAACTTTTGCTGACAACCTCGGTTTTTAAATACAACATTTTCAAACGTCACAGTCTGATTTAATAAGGATTTCCACTGAATGAGCCTGGGAGGGCGATTCCCCATCCAGTGCAACGCTATCGCCTTGCAGCCCATAAACAATGTTTCCCTCAAAAATACTCTATCATGGTATGGCCATAATTCCTTGGGTAAGATGCCCAAGAGAAAAACCTCTGGGTCAGGAGGGCCTGGGCGCAGTGGGACTCTTGAAAAAGGTATCTACTACCTCCTTCCAGAATGAACATCCATATTCGATGCCAAAAATCGGCTTATGGGGCACCACCCCTATAACAATTAGTCGTCCACGTTTCCGTTTTTCACTGATGTGTGCTGTCTGCATTTTCCACGGACAGCACACGTACATATTGATTTTAAATGTCTGTTCACATTCAGTACAGAGACATGCAGTACTTTGATCCATGATACAGACCCAAGCATGTCCATTGAATTCTATCGGTCAGTGAAAAATCACAGACGCAACACGGATGGCATCTGTGGTTTTTCACTGAAGACTGATAGGAGATTCTTTGGAAATTACTTTTCAGCTGAGCAACGTCAGCGAATTACGGATGACACACGAATAGTAAAAACGCTGACCAACCATGGATCCTTCACGGGTGAAACACGTGTGCTTTTTTTCATGGATGTGTCAGTGACACGGAAATGTGGACGAGGCCTTGGTATGAGAAGGACTGCTCATTCTGTACATAGCAACTTTCCTTAAAGAAGAACTCCCGCAAAAATTTTTATTCTCTGACCTGTTAGAAAGGTGCATGATATAATCTGTAGTGATTGTCATTTTCTTATCAGTGACTGTTTTTGTGAGTAAAAACCGCTCTTCTTATTGTAGCTGGGTCATGTGACCAACTCCCTGACCTCCAACTGACCCAGGACAGGAAGCCAGTCACTGCTCTATTCATTCCTATGGGAGCCTCACTTTCAGTCTCATAGGAATACATAGAGAATTAGACTTCCTGTCCACACATAAGTCTGTGTGAGTTGGTGAGTCTGATTGCTGGTCACATGACACAGATAAGAAACTTCAGGATGATATAAGTCAAACTGGTAAGAAAATGACATTCACTACAGATTATATCATGTACATTTCTAGCAGGACATGGAATAAAATTTTTGTCGGGAGTTCTGCTTTAATAAACGACTGTATCAGTTTGTTATTAACAGATGGGGAAACCAGCAGCAGGGGGAAGTCCATTGCTGCCATCCAGTCTTCACTGGACAATGAAGGAATGTGTTCCTTCCACTTGGCATCTGCTGATACTGGTGCAAAAGACCGTCTAGAATCAATCAGCTAGGTATACAGCATGGAAATAATACCATGCGGGCCCTGAGTAGTAAAGACTATTAGGGGGTAGGTTGAGATGACCCTCTGATCTCCTAACAATTGCGTCTGTAGTGTATGGCCTAGTTGTAAGGGTCTAAAAGCGCTCACGTGGGATACCATATAATTCTTGTATTTGTACATATGCTAGGATTGCTCCAACCTTGTATGTATCCCTAACTGACCGCATCCGATGACCCTTCCAGAAGTCACTCCCTGCTAAATTAAGCATATGGGAATACAGTTCATTATCCCACAGAGAAGCTTCAGAAGTTAAAGGGATTCTGTCACCTAGTTTAAGCCTATAGAGCTGAGGACATGGGCTGCTAGATGGCCACTAGCCCGTCCACAATATACTTTTCCTATTGCTTTGTGTGTCTTTGTTTAGTAAAAAAAACGATTTTATTCATATGCTAATTTTGGTTATAAGGAGCCCAAGGGGCGGTTACCAATCTTCCTGGATCCCAGCGTGCCCACTGTGAAGGAGCCCAGCACCGCCCCGCATCCTCTCATCTCCTACTTGCTCCCCCGACTTCACGCTTTCAGAGCGCCGTAATCTCGCGCATGCGCGAGTACGCCGCTTGTCAGCGCTAGTAAACTGTTCCTTCCCTGTGCTGGCATCAGCATCAGGGAACGAACTGCGCATGCGCGAGATGACAGAGCTCTGAAAGCGTGAAGTCAGGGGAGCAAGGAGGAGATGAGAGGATGCGGGGCGGTGCTGGGCTCCTTCACAGTGGGCACGGCTGGGATCCAGGAAGATTGGTAACCGCCCCTTGGGCTCCTTATAACCAGAATTAGCATATGAATAAAATCGTTTTTTTTACTAAACAAAGACACACACAGCAATAGCAAAAGTATATTGTGGACGGGCTAGTGGCCATCTAGCAGCCCATGTCCTCAGCTCTATAGGCTTAAACTAGGTGACAGAATCCCTTTAAATCTTTATAGCGCTGCAGGTCTTTTGACAACTTTTATTCAAAATTTGTAATAAATAAAAATCTGGAAAGTGTAGTGTGCATTTGTATTCAGCTCCCCCGTACTCTGATGCCCCTAAATAAAATCCAATGTGACCAATTCCCTTCAGAAGTCACCTGATCAGTAAATAGAATCCACCTGTGTAATGTATTCTCAGTATAACTACAGCTGTTCTGTGAAGGCCTCAGAGGTTTGTTAGAGAACATTAGTGATCAAACAGCATCATGAAAACCAAGGAACACAGCAGACAGGTCAGGGATAAAGCTGTAGAGAAGTGTAAAGCAGGGTTAGGTTATAAAAATGTCCTAAGCTCTGCACACCTCACGGAGCACTGTTCTATCCATTATCTGAAAATGGAAGGAGTATGGCACAACTGCAAACCTACCAAGACATGGCCATCCACCTAAAATGACAGCCCAGGCAAGGAGAACACTAATTAGAGAAGCAGCCAAGAGGTCCATGGTCACTCTGGAGGAGCATCAGAGATCCACAGCTCAGGTGGGAGAATCTGTCCACAGGACAACTAGTAGTCATGTACTTCACAAATCTGGCCTTAATGGAAGAGTGGCGAGAAGAAAGCTATCTTTAAAAGCAAGGCATAAGAAGTCTTATTTGCAGTTTACTACAAGCCATGTAGAGGACACAGCAAAGGTGGAAGAAGGGGCTCTGGTCACATGAGACCAAAGTTGAACTTTTTGGTCTAAATGCAAAACGATATGTTCGGTGGCAAACTAACCCTGCACATCACCCTGAACACACCGTCCTCACCGTGACATATGGTGATGACAGCATCATGCTGTGGGGGAGGCTTTTCTTCAGTAGGGAATTGGAAGCCGGTCAGAGCCGATGGGAAGATGGATGGAGCTAAATACAGGACAATCCTGGAGGAAAACCTGGTAGAGGCTGCAGAAGACTTGAGACTGGGGCAGAGGTTCACCTTACAGCAGGACAACGACCCTCAACATCCACCCGGAGCTACAATGGAAGGGTTTAGGTCAAATCATATCCATGTGTTAGAACGGCCCAGTCACAGTCCAGACCTAAATCCCATTGAAGACTTGAGAATTGCTGCTCACAGACGTTCTCCATCTAATCTGACTGAGCGCGAGCTATTGTACAAAGAAGAATGGGCAAAAATTCCAGCCTCTAGGTGTGCAAAGCTGGTAGAGACATCCCCCAGAAGACCTGCAGCTGAAATTGCAATGAAAGGTGGTCCTACAAAGTACTGACTCAGGCTAAATATATATGCACACCACACTTTCCAGATTTTTATTTATTAACAATTTTGAAAACCATGTATCATTTTCTTCTCACTTCACACATATTTGCTACTTTGTGTTTGCATATCTGCATATTTGAATGGAGTATGCTGGGAGTTGTAGTTGCTGACCCCTTCTGGGAACATCCCTTTAACGTAGGACGCAACCATGATGCAAGTATCAGTAGGGCCCTGAACAAAAGTAGTGGCATCTGACCTCTAGGTCTCCCATCGATCCTGAGAATGAAGGGGAAGCAGTAGGTTTCTCCTTGGACAGCATTGACCCAGAACCCCTAATTTCATGATTGGTGGGGGGGTCACCAGTTGTCAGACCACCACCGATCAGTCTCTAATCACCAATCCTGTGGATAGATGGTAAGTTTTTATCATGGGTTGACCCTTTTAAGGGGAGGAGATATATGTAAAACTAAAATATAGGCTTTGGGGGTCATTTATTAAAGAACTCCCGCAAAAATTTTTATTCTCTGACCATGATATAATCTGTAGTGATTGTCATTTTCTTATCAGTGACTGTTTCTGTGAGTAAAAACCGCTCTTCTTATTGTAGCTGGGTCATGTGACCAACTCCCTGACCTCCAACTGACCCCGGACAGGAAGCAGTAACTGCTCTATTCATTCCTATGGGAGCCTCACTTTCAGTCTCATAAGAATACATAGAGAATTAGACTTCCTGTCCACACATAAGTCTCTGTGTGAGTTGGTGGGTCTAATTGCTGGTCACATGACACAGATAAGAAACTTCAGGATGATATAAGTCAAAAATACAGACACTGGTAAGAAAATGACATTGACTACAGATTATATCATGTACATTTCTAGCAGGACATGGAATAAAATTTTTGTCGGGAGTTCTTCTTTAAGATCAAGGTTTACATAACGTCTGTGTTTACAGCTTCCGTGCTGTCTTACATTTAGACCATTTTCTATGCCTAAAACAGGGATAGAAAATGGTAAATGAGACGGGTCTGTGCCCTTCTATGCTACACCCCCATTTATTAGACCTGGTATCAGCGTTGAAATGTCACAGATTGTGGCGCACTGCAACTATCTTTTCTTAGACTGGCATAACTGTGGCCGACAGAATTAAGGGGGTTGCCCCCAGCTCCATCATGAGGTCAATGAGACCAGGGTGTTCCTGCCAGGATCACTGTGTGGTGTCTGCCACGGCTTACTAGAAAAAGACCAAGCTTGACAGAAGCATACTTCAATTATTTGTGTTTATTAATATTTTCTGCTTTGATGGAGGTATGTACGTCCCACCAAACATCATTTTACAGGCCACCTCTGCTCGCTGGTGAAAATTTAGGATCAAATAGGTTGTTTGGGGGGGGTGGGAGGGGGTCTATGAATGGGCAGTAGGGGGTCACACAGAGCATTGGCATGTATGGTTAAAAGCTCTTTGGCTGAGATTGTGCTTGCAGAGATGTGTCTTGGTTCTGCTGCTGGAGTCCGGTCAGGTCCATCTTGTCGTCAACTTTGGTAAAACTTTAGGCAATGCGAAGGTCTTTTAGGGGACTGGTATTGGGGAAGGAAATGGGGAGGTGGGTGAGACTGCAACAAGGAACCTGGTTTCCATTAAACACCGTTACCGCTGCCACTACCATCCAGGTCTAGTTGGATACTTCTCTTACGCAAAGCTCTTTTCACCCGTGGAATATTGTGAGGGTCCTGAAAACACATCTCTGGATATCCGGATGACCCCTCCTGGGTGTGGTCTAGCTCTGCATGGGTGGAGCCTAGCTGTTCAGCATCAGCACCTTCTCCTGGTGGGGTGATGCAGAAGCACCGCTCGGTCATTGTTACAAATGAATGTTTCCAGATGGTGTCACACATCTGCTCTCCTGATCCAAATTTCTGCAAGAGAATCATTGTATTATTGGTTTATTAACAAATGACATCCTGAATTGAATTGACCACAAACGATTGCTTGTATTAATATCTGCTATTTACAGACACACAGCCAAGCCATTGCTACATTTCTTGCCCAGATATATATCTCTGCCAATTAAAGTATTCATCTCCATATGACAGTACTACCACACTTGCATTTACGTCGTACCACAGATAACGTAAAGTGAAACGCCACCTGTCTTTTTTTTTTTAATCTAAAATTGAATGCAAATTTATTGTAGTCGGATACCTGTTTTTCTGATACACTGCTCCAAAATCCCCTGTATGTACATCAGATTGAAAGAGACAACATGCTGGCTTCCACTAGAGGGAGCTAAAGAGTTACTGCATACAAGCTTACAGCCCATCCTTAGTGGTTGAAAAGTAGTTTCCCATAGTTTCTAATCCCAGAGTGTTCCTTTAGGGCGCTGTCATACACAGGCCAAAAAATGCCTGACTTAGGGCTCATGCACACCTCCGTATGTATTTTGCAGTCCGCAAAAAATACGGATGACATCCGTGTGCATTCCGTATTTTGCGGAACGGAACAACTGGCCCCTAATAGAACAGTCCTATCCTTGTCCGTAATGCAAACAATAATAGGACATGTTCTATTTTTTTTTGGAACGGAAATACGGACATACGGAAACGTAATGCACACAGAATGACTTCCAGAATGACCCCTATTATAGTGAATGGGGCCAGAGCAGACTTCCGTCAGCACGGATCTGGCAGCCAGACGGAGAAGGCTGCCGCTAGTCTAAAAGTAGCCTAACAAAAACAAATGATTAAAGAAAGAAATTCACCAAAAACTGCAAAACCCCCAAACAAACACCAGAAAAAAAAGCTAAAAGGGATTCTGTGGGATCAGCGTCCAGTCTGCGCTGTACAGAAGGTGGACAGAGACATTTCACACTGATGAGATAGAAAGGGCTTTTGCAATTCCAAGACCCTAATAGGATCAGTGGTCCAGACCACCCCATCCTCAAGCTAGTGATAAGTGCCACTGACAGAAGGGATTGCCTTGGGATAAGGCCGGGTTCACATCGCCTTTTATTTTTCCATTCTTCTGATCCTTCAGAAGAACAGAAAAATAAAGAAAAAAAAAACAGATCCTGTATTTTAAAGAAGAACTCCCGCAAAAATTTTTATTCCATGTCCTGCTAGAAATGTACATGATGTAATCTGTAATTAATGTCATTTTCTTACCAGTAGCTGAATTTTTGAGTTATATCATCCTGAAGTTTCTTATCTGTGTCATGTGACTAGGAATTAGACCCACCAACTCACACAGCACATTATGTGTAGACAGGAAGTCTAATTCTCTATGCATTCCTATGGGAGCCTCACTTTCAGTCTCATAGGAATGAATAGAGAAGTGACTGGCTTCCTGGGTCAGTTGGAGGTCAGGGAGTTGGTCACATGACCCAGCTACAATAAGAAGAGAGTTGAAACTCTCAATTTTAGCCTCTGATAAGAAAATGACAATCACTACAGATTATATCATGTACCTTTCTAACAGGTCAGAGAATAAAATTTTTTGCGGGAGTTCTTCTTTAACCACCCGTTATGTTAATTTATGCAAATTTTGCATCCGTTTTAGAAATTTCTTTCTGAGAGCCATTATTTTAGACATGCAGGACTTTTTTTACCATCTAAAATAACTTATTTCAGACAGAAATGGCTAAAACGGATTGCAAAATGTGCACAACGGATGCCTAAAATACAGAGTCAGTTTTTTTTATTTTTTGATCAGAAGAATGGAAAATGAAACTGTGATGTGAACCCGGCCTAATGGAATAACACAGACCTATATTCTGCATGTTAGGATTATTGTAAGAATTCCTTTGGAGATGATGAGGCTGATACTGGTCAGCTAATGGTTTCTGGTGCCCCGGCCTGCACGCACGCAGTGGTACTCCTGAGATGGCCGAGTGCGATGGGAATATAAATTGCACTCGGTGGTGGTCTGTCTCTGTATGGAGTATGTGCACCCACCTGTTTGTATGTGATGCAGCCTTTGCTGCAGTTTCTTTTGAGGTCTGTGGTTTCTGAACATATTAAATCTTCCTTACATGCATCATACCTGTAAGGGAAAAGGAATATGGCATCATAGAATGGGTGAGCGGTGTAGCTTACTCTCTGCTTACACAGTAATTACCATATCACATAAACTGTACTTAACATAATCTCCTTAATCCAGAAAACAACTTCCACGCTTGCAGACACTTCAAATTCCTGGCTGTTCCCCTCCTATTTGTCAGCAAATCTAAGACTGTTCACTGTTTTATTACAGCCTGTGGTTAATGCTCTATAGATTGTATACAGGCGGCACTTGTGTTCTGCTGATGGTTTTGCAGATTCTGTGCAGGTAATAAATTACTGTATTTACTTGTATCCTAAACATATATCATACAGGAAGCATTTGCACAACACCTCTGACAACAATTCCTTATGTAGAGGAAATATACTATAATACTTCCTCCTATGTAGAAGAATATAACTACTATAATACTACCTCCTATGTACAAGAATATAACTACTATAATACTGCTCCTATTTACAAGAATATAACTACTATAATACTGCTCCTATGTACAAGAATATAATTACTATAATACTGCCTTCTATGTGCAAGAATATAACTACTATAATACTGCCTCCTATGTACAAGAATATAACTACTATAATACTGCTCCTATGTACAAGAATATAACTACTATAATACTGCTCCTATGTACAAGAATATAACTACTATAATACTGCTCCTATGTACAAGAATATAACTACTATAATACTGCTCCTATGTACAAGAATATAACTACTATAATACTGCTCCTATGTACAAGGATATAACTACTATAATACTGCTCCTATATACAAGAATATAACTACTATAATACTGCTCTTATGTACAAGAATATAACTACTATAATACTGCTCCTATGTACAAGAATATAACTACTATAATACTGCTCCTATGTACAAGAATATAACTACTATAATACTGCCTCCTATGTACAAGAATATAACTAATATAATACTGCTCCTATGTACAAGAATATAACTACTATAATACTGCTCCTATGTACAAGAATATAACTACTATAATACTGCTCCTATGTACAAGAATATAACTACTATAATACTACCTCCTATGTACAAGAATATAACTACTATAATACTGCTCCTATGTACAAGAATATACCTACTATAATACTGCCTCCTATGTACAATAATATAACTACTATAATACTGCTCCTATGTACAATATAACTACTATAATACTGCTCCTATGTACAAGAATATAACTACTATAATACTGCTCCTATGTACAAGAATATAACTACTATAATACTGCTCCTATGTACAAGAATATAACTACTATAATACTGCCTCCTATATACAAGAATATAACTACTATAATACTGCTCCTATTACAAGAATATAACTACTATAATACTGCTCCTATGTACAAGAATATAAGTACTATAATACTGCTCCTATGTACAAGAATATAACTACTATAATACTGCTCCTATGTACAAGAATATAACTACTATAATACTGCTCCTATGTACAAGAATATAACTACTATAATACTGCTCCTATGTACAAGAATATAACTACTATAATACTGCTCCTATGTACAAGAATATAACTACTATAATACTGCTCCTATATACAAGAATATAACTACTATAATACTGCTCATATGTACAAGAATATAACTACTATAATACTGCTTCTATGTACAAGAATATAACTACTATAATACTGCCTCCTATATACAAGAATTTAACTACTATAATACTGCTCCTATGTACAAGAATTTAACTACTATAAAACTGCCTCCTATGTACAAGAATATAACTACTATAATACTGCTCCTATGTACAAGAATATAACTACTATAATACTGCTCCTATGTACAAGAATATAACTACTATAAAACTGCCTCCTATGTACAAGAATATAACTACTATAATACTGCTCCTATGTACAAGAATATAACTACTATAATACTGCCTCCTATGTACAAGAATATAACTACTATAATACTGCTTCTATGTACAAGAATATAACTACTATAATACTGCCTCCTATGTACAAGAATATAACTACTATAATACTGCTCCTATGTACAAGAATTTAACTACTATAATACTGCTACTATGTACATGAATAAAACTACTATAATACTGCTCCTATGTACAAGAATTTAACTACTATAATACTGCTACTATGTACAAGAATATAACTACTATAATACTGCTCCTATGTACAAGAATTTAACTACTATAAAACTGCCGGACTCAAACTGCAGTGTGCAGCGGTTTTGTGTCCGGCTGACACTCGGCGTTATAGTTAATGTGGCCAGCAGGCATTCCATTTGCATCCGGTAGATTCGGAGAATTCCACCGCTGATGTGAAAGTAACCTTAGATTATGAGCTCCACTGCAGACAGCAAGCAATAATAGTGTCTGTAACGCGCTGTGGAATATGTCAGCAGCACTATATAAGTGAGTTATGTAAAATAAATGGGAAGGGAGAGAGCTGGGGCAACCAAATCTGGAAGTAACATGGATTTTGAAAAAACAGCTTGAACGACACTGCAGTGTGAATGTACCCTTATCCTGCCTCCTATGTCCTACAATACAACATTGTAGTGTACGTGAGAGGAGCGGGCCGGCGTCTTACCATTCACCACAGAAGCTATCACAGAGGGGTAGCTCATGGATTCCAGCAACAGAGCCAGGGAGACTCCACTGGGAGATGTGTGGACAGCAGAGATACATACATTGCACTCGGCTGACGTATTCCTCACACCTAGGACATAAAGCATGAGGTCATTTACAGTAAGTGATGTAAGCAAGCTTTAGAAACAACAAAGTCACGTTGTTACCTGGAACTGAGGGATCCGCAGCCTGCCCAGGGGAAGGGGACAGAAGACGCAGCATCTATGTGTTCCTGAGAGCAGCATGAATCTAGAGAAGGAGGAGGAGCGGATAATGGTCACCAGGTGGTAGTTATACTTGGTGGTGTCTTAGGTTTTGTGTGTAGAGCGCTAATGCTTTTTATGGGTGGAAGGGAGAAGAGAACGAATGGAAACAAGATGGATGGAGATCCAAATCCAAGACAGGATGTTCTTGTAGGACCCTTAAGCAGAAGTAAAACTGTCCTAACAATAATGATATTGATTTCAATGGTATTGGTCTGCTCATCATGAAAATAGCTATGCAGTGGCGTACATAGAGAAGTAAGGGCCCTATAGCAAGGATCAAACCAGGGGCCCACCACAGGACAGAAGGGTTTCTGCCTAAACCCTTTTCAGTGACCCTTGGGCCATTTGTTCCACTGCCTCATTTGCTAAAAGTCCTGGCCAAGTTTTCACCCCCAATAGAAGAGGGGATCATCCCAACTAAGACTGGGCCCCCTCTTGCGCTGGGCCCCATAGCAGTAGCATGGTCTTCCACTATGGTAGTTACACCCCTGTAGCCATGTGAATCTCAAGATCTATGGATCCTTGAGGGTCTAGGCTCATGGACAACCACCGACTAATGTGTATGGTCGTCAGCTTCTCTTTAAAATTGTCTTCTGGACTAAACTCCCTCCACCCCCAGAGGTGCTGGTTAAATTTGGTCAGTTTACCAGGAAATCTGCATTACAATAATGTTTTTCCCTAGCACTCATCATAATGCTGCCCTTCCCACAAGATGAATATAACTAGTTTGTTCTCGCCTAGCTTCTGGATGAAATACTGAATCCATTCATCTTCTATGGCAGAAAACAGAGCAGCTCTAAGGAGCAGATCACCTTGGTAGGGAGGGAGCTTCTTTAAGACCCTCTATTTTCACACAATAGAGTACACAACCCACATGTTCAGGATATTGATGGGGATTACCTTAAAGGGGTTCACCGGGAATCAAGAAAATTAAAATACTAAAATATTACTTAATTATAAATATATTCCAAATACCTTTTATTAGATATAATGGCTTGTTTTTTTCTAGGGAGCAATCATTAGGAGAAACAAAATGGCCGCCGTCCTATTAGTACATACAAAACCTGTCCTATTCACACGGGAGGACAAGTTACTTCACAACACTGAGGTAAAGAGCTGCCTCATCCTCCTCTCTGCTCTGCTTGTCAGGGATTATGATCCTGAATACAGATGATAAGATCTTCAACTGAATTTCTGTAGGAATGGAGTCCATGAGGAGACATGAAGTACAGAGAGGATGTGGGGATGTGGTTGATGAGCAGCAGCACTTGTATGCAGTCTCCATTACCACAGTCTGTCCTGTCCGTCCTCTCTGTACTTCATGTCTCCTCAAGAGCTCCATTCTTCCAGAGATTCAGCTGAAGATCTTATCATCTGTATTCAGGATCATAATCCCTGACAAGTAGAGCAGAGAGGAGGATGAGGCAGCTCTTTACCTCAGTGTTGTGAAGTAACTTGTCCTCCCGTGTGAATAGGACAGGTTTTGTGTGTACTAATAGGACGGCGGCCATTTTATTTCTCCTAATCATTGCTACTTAGAGAAAATGAGCCGTTATAACTAATGAAATGTGTTTGGGAATATATTTATAATAAAGTAATATTTAAGTATTTTTAATTTCTTAATTCACGGAGAACCCCTTTAACAACCGCAACCACCCACAATTTCCAAAAAAATCAACCTGTAAAGGTTCCCATACACATTCAATAGCTGTCGGGAGAACGAGTCTTCTCTCCCGGCTTCCCCGTACACACTGAGCTCGAGCAGATGTGTAGGGCCAGGTTCACATCACCATCTTGTTTTCTGCTCTTCTGAACCGTCAGAAGAACAGGGAAAAAAATGGATCCTTTATTTTGAGCATCTGTTTTTGCCAGTTCTGTCAGAGATTCGTTATTTTAGACAGCAGAACTTTTTCTCCTAAAATAACAAAAGATTAATGTATATGACCGGCTTTTAGGGGCATTTATACACTTTTTCAAAACGGCGAGGGTGGAGGAGGGGCCACAGCCAGCATTCTCGACAAGTTCATCTTAATTTTCTCAGATTTCTCAGCAATGCGGGCACATATGAATATGGGACCAACACAGATGCCTTCAGCTGTCAAGTGCAATTGTAACAGGTCAGCCAGTGTCATAGATACAAAACTGCTGACAGATGCCCTTTAAGGAAAAGCACCATGTCAATACTCCAAGGCATCTCATCAATATATCAATACAGTCATCACACAATGGCCTTGGGACACACAAAGACCAGCTGACCTACCATATGAATGTAATTATGCTGGGGCAGTGACATTTCCATGGACATTAAAAATTGTCCCTTTCTGAGACACGGCCATTAAAAACACCTCCCTTCAAATGTAAAGAGGCCATCGGTCCGAGAAAACTGCCAAAATAGGACATGTCCCATGTGAATATACCCATAGAGTTATAGGGAGAGACTTATCAAGACTGGTCCTTTCTGCTCTGCCGGAAAATGTGCCTACTATATGACGAGGTGCAGGCCTCATCATCAATTAGGCGCCTCCTCCGGCAATCTATGCGCTTAAACAGAAGTCTATAAAAACTCAGAGCTGCAGTAGATTTCTGTCTTCATTTGCGCCAGAAAACTGGAGAAAATTAAGATGAACTTGTCGAGGACGCTGGCTGCGGCCCCTCCTCCACCCTCACCGTTTTGGAAAAAGTGTATAAATGCCCCTAAAAGCCGGCCATACACATTAATCTTTTGTTATTTTAGACAGGAGAAAAAGTTCTGCTGTCTAAAATAATGAATCTCTGACAGAACTGGCAAAAACAGATGCTCAAAATGAAGGATCCATTTTCTTCCCTGTTCTTCTGACGGTTCAGAAGAACAGAAAACAAGATGGTGATGTGAACCTGGCCCTACACATCTGCTCGAGCTCAGTGTGTACGGGGAAGCCGGGAGAGAAGACTCGTTCTCCCGACAGCTATTGAATGTGTATGGGAACCTTTACAGGTTGATTTTTTTGAAAATTATTGGTGGGTGCGGTTGTTAAAGGGGTTCTCTGTGAATTAAAAAAATAATAATTATTACTTTATTATAAATATATTCCCAAATACCTTTCATTAGTTATATTGGCTCGTTTTGTCTGGGGAGCAATCATCAGTAGAAATAAAATGGCCGCCATCCTATTAGTACACACAGAACATGTCCTATTCACACAGGAGGACAAGTTACTTGACATCACTGAGGTAAAGAGCTGCCTCATCTTCCTCTCTGCTCTGCTTATCAGGGATTATGATCCTGAATACAGCTGATAAGATCTTCAGCTGAATTTCTGGAGGAATGGAGCTCATGAGACATGAAGTACAAAGAGGAGGTGGGGATGTGGCTGATGAGCAGCAGCACTTGTATGCAGTCTCCATTACCACAGTCTGTCCTGTCTGTCCTCTCTGTACTTCATGTCTCCTCATGAACTCCATTGCTACAGAGCTTCAGCTGAAGATCTTTCCAGATGTATTCAAGGATCATTATCCCTGACAAGTAGAGAGGCGGATGAGGCAGCTCTTTAGCTCAGTGCTCTGAAGTAACTTGTCCTGTGTGATTAGGACAGGTTTTGTGTGTACTAATAGGACAGCAGCCATTTTATTATTCCTAATGACAAATGTCCGTAGACAAACTGATGATCATTATAACTAATGAAAGGTATTTGGGAATATATTTATAATAAAGTAGTTTTTTTAATTCCTGGAAAGCCCTTTTAAAGGTGTTCTCCGGGAATTGAGAAAATGAAAATACCTAAATATTACTTTACTATAAATATATTCCCAAATACCTTACATTAGTTATAATAGCTCGTTTTGTCTAGGGAGCAATCATTAGGAGAAATAAAATGGTCGCTGTCCTATTAGTACACACAGAACCTGTCCTAATCACACAGGAGGACAAGTTACTTCACCACACTGAGGTAAAGAGCTGCCTCATCCTCCTCTCTGCTCTGCTTGTCAGGGATTATGATCCCGAATACAGATGATAAGATCTTTAGATGAATCTCTGTAGGAATGGAGTTCATGAGCAGATGCAGCTAATAAGTAGCAGCTCTTGTATGCAGTCTCCATTACCTCAGTCTGTCCTCTCCGTCCTCTCCGTCCTTCATGTCTCCTCATGGACTCCATTCCCACAAAGATTCAGCTAAATATCATATTAAACTGTAGTCAGGATCATAATCCCTGACAAGCAGAGCAGAGAGGAGGATAAGCCAGCTCTTTACCTCAGTGTTGTGAAGTAACTTGTCCTGCTGTGTGATTAGGACAGGTTCTGTGTGTACTAATAGGACGGTGGCCATTTTGTTTCTCCTAATGATTGCTCCCCAGACAAAACGAGCCATTATAACTAATGAAAGGTATTTGGGAATATATTTATAATAAAGTAATATTTGTGTATTTTCATTGTCTTAATTCCCGGAGAACCCCTTTAAGTAATACCCTACACTCACTGCACTATGTGTGATCTACATGTGATCTGGGTATTAGGAAAGCAACTTGTCCAAAAAAGCCAAACAAAGGGGAAAATCTGAAAATCTAACACTTCCTACTTCCAACTCCCAGGTCTCAATGTTGCAGTTTATACTCACGGCTTGAATACTGCTGGCACTTGGTCAGCCCGGGCTCAGGGCTGGGAGTCAACTTCTGCTTTCTCTTTGCTAAGCAAGTGTCTGGAGACCCAATGGACTGGGAGAATATAAGAAACGAGGAGAAGAGGCAGAGGAACAGTGGAGACATTCTTTCCTGGGAGAAGATAAGGAAAATATTATAAAAGCTGATACTGATACATTAGCACAGTATGGACACTGTAGTGTTGTATCATAATAATTAGCTTTGAGCGAATAGAACTTCAGATCATAGATCCAAAGTCGCTCAAACATCTTGTCTTCTGGTGAATGAATTCGGTATTCAGTTCTACATCTTTAAAGACACTTCAAATTCGGAATCCGAAGTCGAGTTTGGTACAGGCTGGTACCTCGGTCCGAAACCAGATTTCGGATTACTAATTTGAAATGTTTTTAAAGATGTAGAACCGAACACCGAATTCTTTCACCGAAGTCTCGTGCGACTTCCGCTGAAATAAATTTTACCTCAGCAGAGGCAATACATTTTAATGCTGTACGGAGACAAATGGCACTACAGCATTAAAACGAGGTGTTTGAACAAATCGACTTCAGATCTATGATCTGAAGTTTGATTCGATTAACACTAATAATAACCAAACTCTTGAGCCTCATATTATCCTAAAATAAAAGGAGGTGGAGTTGGTTTAGTGTAATAATATGTTACAGGGTAATAAGAGGATCAGGAGCCGGGTTACTGTAATAAGATGTTACAGGTGTAAGAAGAGGATCAGGAGCTGGGTTACTGTAATAAGATGTTATAGGGGTAATAAGAGGATCAGGAGCCAGGTTACTGTAATAAGATGTTACAGGGGTAATAAGAGGATCAGGAGCCATGTTACTGTAATAAGATGTTACAGGGTAATAAGAGGATCAGGAGCCGAGTTACTGTAATAAGATGTTACAGGGTAATAAGAGGATCAGGAGCCAGGTTACTGTAATAAGATGTTATAGGGGTAATAAGAGGATCAGGAGCCAGGTTACTGTAATAAGATGTTACAGGGTAATAAGAGGATCAGGAGGCGGGTTATTGTAATAAGATGTTACAGAGGTAATAAGAGGATCAGGAGCCAGGTTACTGTAATAAGATGTTACAGGGTAATAAGAGGATCAGGAGCCGGGTTACTGTAATAAGATGTTACAGGGTAATAAGAGGATCAGGAGCCGGGTTACTGTAATAAGATGTTATAGGGGTAATAAGAGGATCAGGAGCCAGGTTACTGTAATAAGATGTTACAGGGTAATAAGAGGATCAGGAGGCGGGTTATTGTAATAAGATGTTACAGAGGTAATAAGAGGATCAGGAGCCGGGTTACTGTAATAAGATGTTACAAGGTAATCAGAGGATCAGGAGCCAGGATACTGTAATAAGATGTTACAGGGGTAATAAGAGGATCAGGAGCCGGGTTACTGTAATAAGATGTTACAGGGGTAATAAGAGGATCAGGAGCCGGGTTACTGTAATAAGATGTTACAGGGTAATAAGAGGATCAGGAGCCAGGATACTGTAATAAGATGTTACAGGGGTAATAAGAGGATCAGGAGCCAGGTTACTGTAATAAGATGTTACAGGGGTAATAAGAGGATCAGGAGCCAGGTTACTGTAATAAGATGTTACAGAGGTAATAAGAGGATCAGGATCCGGGTTACTGTAATAAGATGTTACAGGGTAATAAGAGGATCAGGAGCCAGGATACTGTAATAAGATGTTACAGGGGTAATAAGAGGATCAGGAGCCAGGATACTGTAATAAGAGGTTACAGGGGTAATAAGAGGATCAGGAGCCGGGTTACTGTAATAAGATGTTATAGGGGTAATAAGAGGATCAGGAGCCAGGTTACTGTAATAAGATGTTACAGGGTAATAAGAGGATCAGGAGGCGGGTTATTGTAATAAGATGTTACAGAGGTAATAAGAGGATCAGGAGCCGGGTTACTGTAATAAGATGTTACAGAGTAATAAGAGGATCAGGAGCCAGGATACTATAATAAGATGTTACAGGGGTAATAAGAGGATCAGGAGGCGGTTACTGTAATAAGATGTTACAGGGGTAATAAGAGGATCAGGAGCCGGGTTACTGTAACAAGATGTTACAGGGTAATAAGAGGATCAGGAGCCAGGATACTGTAATAAGATGTTACAGGGGTAATAAGAGGATCAGGAGCCAGGTTACTGTAATAAGATGTTACAGAGGTAATAAGAGGATCAGGAGCCGAGTTACTGTAATAAGATGTTACAGGGTAATAAGAGGATCAGGAGCCAGGATACTGTAATAAGATGTTACAGGGGTAATAAGAGGATCAGGAGCCAGGATACTGTAATAAGATGTTACAGGGGTAATAAGAGGATCAGGAGCCGGGTTACTGTAATAAGATGTTACAGGGGTAATAAGAGGATCAGGAGCCGGGTTACTGTAATAAGATGTTACAGAGGTAATAAGAGGATCAGGAGCCGGGTTATTGTAATAAGATGTTACAGGGTAATAAGAGGACCAGGAGCCGGGTTACTGTAATAAGATGTTACAGGGTAATAAGAGGATCAGGAACCAGGTTACTGTAATAAGATGTTACCGGGGTAATAAGAGGATCAGGAACCAGGTTACTGTAATAAGATGTTACAGGGGTAATAAGAGGATCAGGAACCAGGTTACTGTAATAAGATGTTACAGGGGTAAAAAGAGGATCAGGAGCCGGGTTACTGTAATA
Organism: Rhinella marina; assembly: GCA_900303285.1. Classification (NCBI taxonomy): domain Eukaryota; kingdom Metazoa; phylum Chordata; class Amphibia; order Anura; family Bufonidae; genus Rhinella; species Rhinella marina. The sequence continues at coordinate 274,003 of ONZH01027136.1, forward strand.
TGATGTTAAAGGGTAATAAGAGGCTGAGGAGCCGGTTTACTGTAATAAGATGTTACAGTGGTAATAAGAGGATCAGGAGCCGGGTTACTGCAATAAGATGTTACAGGGTAATAAGAGGATCTGGTGCCAGGTTACTGTAATAAGATGTTACAGGAGTAATAAGAGGATCAGGAGCCAGGTTACTGTAATAAGATGTTACAGGGGTAATAAGAGGATCAGGAGCTGGGTTACGGTAATAAGATGTTACAGGGTAGTAAGAGGATCAGGAGCCAGGTTACTGTAATAAGATATTACAGGGGTAATAAGAGGATCATGAGCTGAGTTACTGTAATAAAAGGATCAGGAGCTGGGATACTGTAATATGATGTCACAGGGGTAATAAGAGGATCAGGAGCCGGGTTACTGTAATAAGATTTTAAAGGGTAATAAGAGGATCAGGAGCGGGTTACTATAATAAGAGGATCAGGAGCCGGGTTACTGTAATAAGATGTCACAGGGGTAATAAGAGGATCATGAGCCAGGCTACTGTAATAAGATGTTACAGGGGTAATAGGAGGATCAGGAGCTTGGTTACTGTAATAAGATATTACAGGGTAATAAGAGGATCAGGAGCTGGGTTACTGTAATAAAATATTACAGGGGTAATAAGAGGATCAGGAGCGGGTTACTGTAATAAGAGGATCATGAGCCAGGTTACTGTAATAAGATATTACAGGGGTAATAAGAGGATCAGGAGCCGGGCTACTGTAATAATATGTTACAGGGGTAATATGAGGATCAGGAGCTGGGTTACTGTAATAAGAGGTTACAGGGTAATAAGAGGATCAGGAGCCGATTTACTATAATAAGATTTTACAGGGGTAATAAGAGGATCAGTAGCTGGGTTACTGTAATACTGTAACCCAGCTCCTGATCCTCTTATTACCCCTATAACATCTTACTACAGTAACCCGGCTACTGATCCTCTTATTATCCTGTAACATCTTATTGCAGTAATCCGGCTCCTGATGCTCTTATTACCCTGTAACATCTTATTACAGTAACCCGGATCCTGATCCTCTTTTTACCCCTGTAGCATGTTATTACAGAAACCCAGCTCCTGATTCTCTTATTACCCCAGTAATATCTTATTACAGTAACTAGGCTCCTGATCCTCTTATTACCCCTGTAACATCTTATTACAGAAACCCAGCTCCTGATCCTCTTATTACTCCTGTAACATCGTATTACAGTAACCCAGCTACTGATCCTCTTATTACCCCTGTAAAATCTTATTACAGTAACCCGGCTCCTGATCCTCTTATTACCCCTGTAGTATCATTACAGAAACCCGGATCCTGATCCTCTTATTACCCCTGTAACATCTTATTACAGTAACCTGGCTCCTGGTCCTCTTATTACCCCTGTAACATCTTATTACAGTGACCCGGCTCCTGATCCTCTTATTACCCTGTAACATCTTATTACAGTAACCCGGATCCTGATCCTCTTCTTACCGCTGTAACATCTTATTACAGTAACCTGGATCCTGATCCTCTTCTTACCCCTGTAACATCTTATTACAGTAACCTGGATCCTAATCCTCTTATTACCCCGGTAACATCTTATTACAGTGACCCATGTGTGAAGCCTTTTATTACCCCAGTACAATGTTATTACAGTAACCTGGCCAATTAGACTCTTATTACCCCTGTAACCCCTGAAACGGTTACCCAGCTCTGGTGTATTATAGGAAGTATCTGTGTGATACTCCATGAGTCATACGTGACATATATGATGTCACTGTCTGTCTACATTATCGCCGCGGGTTGTAAACACTTTATCCTGCCGATTAACCCTGGGATTTATTTTAATACAATCTACTGGTCATGCTTACAGTTTTTTAGTATCTGTCCTCTAGTTGCCCTCATTGTGGCTCAGAACAACCCTATTTCATGGTGGTAAATGGCTGATTTTGTACATATTATTGTATAGCAGTATGATAGTCACCTGTTGCTCTGATGCTCAGCTGCATTCAGAGACCTTTCTGCATATTCATGCCTCAGAATAATCTCCCTTTTCTTGCCTACTGTCTATTTTCTAGCATCCCCCTTCTGCATTCTGTGTCATCACTCCCATCATCCCCTCTAATTTTCTGTATGCAGCTCTCACCTTGGTGCTGTGTTGCTGGGCTGCAGGCCGGCACCTGGCGTTGTCACTGTCTTGTGTCTTCCCTATGCAGTGATCCTGCCTCCTGGATCCAAAGAGTTCCTGCATCCCCCCACCCTCCTACATCATATCCCCTTATCTCCTCCCTCCTCCTCCCCCTGCTGGACCAGCCGCTAGAAGCCACCTGCTCCACAGGGAGCCATCTATCAATGTCCCATGTCTGTCTATCTATCTATCTATCTATCTATCTATCTATCTATCTATCCATCCATCCATCTGTGCCACATCTATCTATCTATCTATCTATCTATCTATCTATCTCATATCTGTCTTTCTGTTTAGCAAAGAAATTCCACAGCACGGAAATTCCACAGAAATGCAGTGGAATTACTTTTCTTTTCTTATCTTAGATTCAGCTGTGCTACTTATTTCTATCTATCTATCTATCTATCTATCTATCTATCTATCTATCTATCTATCTAGCACACAGAAAAATCTTGGCAGCACTATATGAATGGTGAGGTGCAATGCCTGCAGATCTGACAAAGATCAGTTCAATAAAAAACATAAAAATAGGCAGCACTCTCAAAGTAAAATGAAAAGCAGAGGAACTTTATTCACCCATGTGTTTTACTTTTTATCTATCTATCTATCTATCTATCTATCTATCTATCTATCTCATATCTATTGATCTATCTATCATCTATCTATGTATCATCAATCATATCTATGTATCTGATAGCTATCTATCTATCTATCTATCCATCTGTCTATCTATCTCATAGCTATCTATCTATCCATCTGTCTATGTATCTTCTATCTATCTATCTATCTATCTATCTATCTATCTATATGTCTATGTATCTCATATCTATCGATCTATCAATCTATCTATCTATCTATCTATCTGTCTATCTATCTATCTATCTCATAGCTATCTATCTATCCATCTGTCTATGTATTATCTATCTATCTATCTATCTATCTATCTATCTATCTATCTATCTATCTATCCATCTGTGCCACATCTATCTATTATCTATCTATCTATCTATCTATCTATCTATCTATCTATCTATCTATCTATCTATCCATCTGTCTATGTATCTCATATCTATCTATCTATCTATCTATCTATCTAATATCTGTCTTTCTGTTTAGCACAGAAATTCCACAGCATGGAAATTCCACAGAAATGCAGTGGAATTTCTTTTTTAAAAAAAATTGGCACACATTTTTTTTTATCTTAGATTCAGCTGTGCTACATATTTTTTTTTATCTATCTATCTATCTATCTATCTATCTATCTATCTATCTATCTATCTATCTATCTATCTCATATCTACCATATCTACTTTTTCCCACTCTCCCACACATGACTATGTACTTACATACACTGTCTGTCTATCTATCTATCTATCTATCTATCTATCTATCTATCTATCTATCTATCTCATATCTACCATATCTACTTTTTCCCACTCTCCCACACGTGACTATGTACTTACATAAATTGTCTTATTTCTAATTCTTTGGGCAGTGGTGCTAGGCTGGTGCTCATATAGAGTGAACGGTTGGGCCCCAAAGAACAGCATCTTATATATTCTACCCCTCGCCAGTGGCTGAACCTGATATATGAGTCTTCACTTAGAACCCAGCAGTTTCCTTAAGGCACAGCACCACCATTATCCATGGGCTGTATCTGGTACTGCAGCTCTTTTCATTCACTTGAGAGGAGCTGAGATGACAGCCTGTAATTATTTAGGTGACTTGTCTGGGTTCTCTATTTCTTTAGAGGGTCTGGTTTGAGGTCTGTATTAGTTTAGTCTATCTATCTATCTATCTATCTATCTATCTATCTATCTATCTAATATCTATCTATCTAATATCTATCTATCTATCTATCCATCTGTCATCTGTCTGTCTCGTGTTTAGAAATCTGGAACTATATTTGTTCAGGGGGGTGTAGTCTGGGGTTTGTTTTAGTTTATGGGGTCTTGTCTGGGGTCTGTTTTAGTTTATGGGGTCTAGTCTGGGATCTGTTAGTTTATAGGGTCCAGTCTGGAGTCTGTATTCGTTTATGGGGTCTAGTCTGCGGTCTGTATTAGATTTTGGGGTCTAGTCTGGGGTCTGTGTTAGTTTATGGGGTCTAGTCTGGAGTCTGTATTAGTTTATTAGTTTATATGGGTCTAGTCTGGGATCTGTACTGGTTTATGAGGTCTAGTCTGGGGTCTTTACTAGTTTATGGAGTCTAGTCTGGAGTCTGTATTAGTTTTGGGCTTCTAGTCTGGAGTCTGTATTAATTTTTGGGGTCTGCATTAGTTCATGGGGCATCTATCTCATATCTGTCTTTCTGTTTAGCAAAGAAATTCCACAGCACGGAAATTCCACAGAAATGCAGTGGAATTACTTTCTAGTCAGGGATCTGTATTAGTTTAGGGCCCCTTGGCTGTGGGTCTGTATTCATTTACAAGTTCTTGGTCTGTATTTGTTTAGCAGGTCTGGTCTGGGGTCTCTGTTTAGAGTGTCTGCCTTGTATCTGTATTTCTTTAGAGGGGTTTGGGGTCTGAATTTGTATTTAGGGGTTCAGGTCTGTAGTAATGTTGGTGGTCTGATCTGGGGTTTATATTTGTTTAGTGGGTCTTGTCTAGGGACTGTGTTTAGGTTATGTATTTAGAGGGTCTGTCTGGGATCTCTTTTGTTTAGAGGGGTTTGGAGTTTGTATTTGATGAGGGACGTCTGGTCTGGTTACTATATTAGTTTTTGGGACCTGTCTATAGTAGTTTAGGGGGTCTGGTCTGGGGTCTGTATTTATTTAGGTGTCTGGTCTGGGGTCTGTGTTTAATTAGGTGTCTGGTCTGGTGGGTGTATTAGTTTTTGGGACCTGTCTATAGTAGTTTAGGGGGTCTGGTCTGGGATCTGTATTTATTTAGGTGTTTGGTCTCCGGTCTGTGTTTAATTAGGTGTCTGGTCTGGTGGGTGTATTAGTTTTTTGGGATCTGTCTATATTAGTTAAGGAGTTCTGGTCTGAGGTCTGTGTTTACTTAAAGGGTCTAGTTTGGAGTGTGTAAATGTAGGGGTCTTTATTTATGTAGGTGTCTGTGTCTATTTTAGTAGTTTGGTTTGGGGTGTGTAAATTTAGGAGTCTGGGGTCTGTAATATTGCTGAGTAACCCAACGGCACCAATACTTCAGCTGATTGTACTTTTCTGCAGTATTAGTTTATATGGCAGACGTTTTTTTACTTTTAGGGGTAGATTTAGCAAAACTGGTGTAAAAGAAAACTGGCTTAGTTGGCCATAGCAACCAATCAGATTCCACCTTTCATTGTCGAGAGGTCCTTTGGAAAATGAAAGGTAGAGTCTGATTGGTTACTATAGACAACTAAGAAAGTTTTCCTTTAAACCATTTTTTTAACTCTCTCCCTTAGTGTGACTGGAAACCATGAGTCACCAGTCACCATGTACCTGACGTAAGGCCAATGAGACACTGCAGGCCTTGTGGAGGTGTTGCTCATAGCAACCAATCAAAACGCTGCTTTTATTTTCTATCTGCCACTCAAAAACGAAAGCTGGAATCTCATTGGTTGCCATGGACAGCACATTAACCCTTACCTCAGCACTCCTTCTTATATGTGTTGTAATAGCCATTTTTATATGTGGCTCCTCCTCAACTTCTCTGTCACAGTAGGTAGAGCTCAATGTAATGGAGCTGCCCCTGTAGTCTTAGGACCTCAGCGACTTCTACCACGTGACACCCAGCTTAAAGGGATTTTCCAAAATTTAAGAAAATCTGCAAAAATAGGGTCTGTGCATCTAGGCTTGTATCATGAGACTTTTTTGAGTCATGTGACACAGATGGTCAGTAACATATTTTCAGCCCACCCAATCTTTGGGAGCTGCAGTGGCTGCCATATTGGTTGTCACTCAGCTTTTCCAGGACCTGATATAAATAGGAAATTACCAATTGAAGGGAATTGAACAGACATGGCTACTGTCCTATAAAAATAAAACCGTTTTGGCACACATTTTACTACCTCATGGCAGACTTCCGCTACATGTATGGACTGAACAAAAAAAGGGTAGGGGGATTCCATTTAAAGGGATTGTCCAACATGGCTCCTACCATTGAAAAGCTTATTTTCTGACTGTGGAGTTTGACTGCGATTACTTGTCATGGATGACAGATACTGTTCATATTAGGCAGATAAAGCTTTACAAGATATCTATGAAACACACTGATGCATCAGTCTCTCAGCTTTCCTTTTAGATTGTTAGCTCTGATGACGCATTCACCAGAGGGAAGCTGTTCTCTGCACTGTGCTGTGTAATATGGTGGCGCTAAATAGACTCAAATTATTTTTGTGGATCAAGACTGCCACCCGGTGTTTATCTGAGGAATAGCAGGCTCTTTGTAAGATTTTAAAGAGTTAGTCTCATTTTAGACAATGGGGGCATATCGCTAGGATATGCCCCCATTGTCTTATAGGTGCTGGTCCCACCGCTGGGACCCGCACCTTTTTCCAGAATGGAGCCCCCGAACTGTATGAGGGCGCACTGCGCATGCGCAGCCGCCCTCCATTCATTTCTATGGGGCTGCCGAAAATAGCCGAGCACTGGCTCGGCTACTTCAGTCGGCTCCATAGAAATGAATGGGAGCGCACCGCGCATGCACGGCCCGGCTCCCATTCATTTCTATGAGCGGCGCGGGGAGCTGCGCCTGGTGGTGGCCGGACCCCCGGAAACCTGGGGTCCTCCAGGCGCAGCGCTCCCCGCTCCGTTCTGGATATAGGTGCGGGTCCCAGCGGTGGGACCCGCACCTGTAAGACAATGGGGGCATATCCTAGCGATATGCCCCCATTGTCTAAGATGAGAATACCCCTTTAATTAAAAAAAAAAATCAAGTGTTTATTCATTTATTTTTTTGTGATATCAGTTCAAGGTAGGCTCTGATCCCACTGACCACATGGCCTCATGGGGTAAATATAATAGTAATGTAATATGTATGCATACAGCAGAATAGTACATAGTATAATACAGGATGTAGTCCTCTGCCAGCCCTTCCCTCTGCTTTCTGATTCACAGGCCAGGTTCCTGCATATTCATCTCACCTGCCCTTGTCAATCAAGAAGGAGGGGAAGGAGGAGGAGCAAGGGTGCACAGAGTGGCTTGGGCCCACCCTTGGTGCACTTAACTGCTCATTTGCATATGGATCAAAAGTTCTTTGCCTCCAGAATGAAGGAATGGGTCTATAAATGAAAGACGTCATTACATTCAACTGGGCCAGTCCTACAAGGTATGTTTATCAGGGAATTTCCTGGTGACACACTCCCTTTAATTATTGAAGACCCTCCCTTTAATGTTCATACACCACCCGCCCTAGCTGGAGCTGAAATCGACTTTATATTATGTATTAAGTAAGCATGTCTAAGGGCTCAGTCAGATGTCCGTATGAATGAGTCCGGATCCGTTTCGTTATTTGCAGAATGGGTGAGGACCCATTCATTTCAATGTATGCGGACAGCACCCTGTGCATTGTAATCACCAGTCTTAAAGGCTATGTACACCTTGGGAGGCAATTTGTTTATGATTTTACTAATTTTGGGCTAAAAATAATTTTTTCAATTGGCCTTTATTAAAAAATATTGAGCCGTTCTGTCACAAAGGGCTAACTGTTTTTCTAGCTGTGTAAATCCTACTTTCACTTTTACTTTGTGTCTGTCATCTAATAACCCTTATCTCCAAATTTCTAAGAGGTCGTAACACTTATTTAAGCCACATTCTTATCATGAAGATAGTCAGGGGCGGACTGGAAACTTAAAGTGGCCCTGAAAAAAATACTAAAAGTGGCCCCGTTTTGTAGTCGGGTCCAAGTTGATGGAAGGCAGGGCCAGCAATACCATATTGTGGCACATTATATCACCCAACAGAGCCAAATACCACAATGCATCACAAAATACTGCCAGCAGCACAAAATACATCCCCAAAACGTCCACTGGCCGGTCATGAGGAGGACTCAGGCGGCCCCCTGGGCATTGGCCCACTGGGAAATTTCCCTGTAAGGTCTATGGCCAATCCGCCCCTGAAGATAGGAACTGAGCTATAATGAATGTTTACAATGTCAGAGAGCAGAGATAAGGAGCCCGTCAGCTAGCAGTTTGATGGAGAGAGAAAATTCAGATCCTTCTATTAGACCAGGGCTGGCCAACCTGTGGCTCTCCAGCTGTTGCAAAACTACAACTCCCAGCATGCCAAGTCTGCCTACAGCTATCAGCCTACAGCAGGGCATGGTGGGAGTTGTAGTTTTACAACAGCTGGAGAGCCTCAGGTTGGCCAGCCCTGTATTAGACCATCTCAGCTGTGTACAGATTTGTCATAAAGACTAATTTTAGTACAAAATGATAGCAATACAAAATAGCAATAAATGCTATAAATAGCTAAAAAATTGCATAAAATAAATGCAAATAAAAAAAGGGGTTGGTCCCTGATTGATGTAAAAAATAAAAATCAGACATCATATAGAACATGACAGTCTCTTTCTAACAAAGCTAGAACCAGCCCTGGACCTCACATGGATCCAGAGATCTCCTCAGTCATTGCTCCCATTACTAGATTTATTCCTGGCTGGCAGCTCAGGATGTGTATTCTTTCTCAGGGGCGTGCCCTTTCTGTTATAACTCTTTCCCTGTAACTGTTACAGAAGATATGGCGTTGGACAGTTGAAGATTTAAATTGAGCGCATTCAACCACCTCAGTGAGGTGGACAAGAAATAAGGAAATGAGCAAGCAGCAGGTGGCGCTGCACAGATACATTTTATTGAATAACTCGACTAGCTAGACAACATTTTTAATTCCATGCAATTACAAAAGTATTCAGATCCAGGTGCTGGGTTGTAAAATATTTTTATTGGCACAGCCCCTTTAATACTTCCCTCCCGGGTCTCCACATACTATCATCCCATCTGAATAGAAAGAGTTGAGAGGATGGGGTAACTTTAATAGGGCATCTTGGGAGAGGGATATGTTGCAGTAATGTACTTTGTGACCATCTTCATTAGTGCATAGGTGCAGGGGTCAGGCATGGGGGACATGTATTCAGTGTGTACACATCCATATAGCGTGACGTCCATGATTCATGTTCCATTATCACAGATCTAGAAGTAACGGGAGAAGAGTAGAAGAGTAATGATTCAGGGAGCGTTGCGTGGCCGGGTAGATCAGGAGGGGACATTTGTAGCAATGTGAAGGATTATACAGGAACGAGAACCGATTAGGCAGCAAATGACAAGTCTGAATAAGCAGAAGCACTCAGCCACGGATCACCCCCTCCTCAGCCGCTCACTGTCCTTGTCACCGACACCACCTGCAATGTACAGTATATGGAGAGAAGACATGCTCCGGAGGGAACTGGTGTCTGTTATAAGCCTAAAAAAGGTATATTGCAGGCTATAGAACAAGTGCTAGCTCTACGGATCGGTGTTTGTGGCAACCCTCTCAACATGTCATCAGTATTATTAAATTGGCCACATCTGTACCATTACCACAGGTGTATAAAATCCAGCCTCTAGCCATGCAGTCTTCCATTACTACAGGTGTATAAAATCCTGCCCCTAGCCATGCAGTCTGCCATTACCACAGGTGTATAAAATCCAGCCCCTAGCCATGCAGTCTGCCATTACCACAGGTGTATAAAATCCAGCCCCTAGCCGTGCAGTCTGCCATTACCACAGGTGTATAAAATCCAGCCCCTAGCCATGCAATGTACCATTACCACAGGTGTATAAAATCAAGCCCCTAGCCATGCAGTCTGCCATTAACACAGATGTCTAAAATCCAGCCCTTAGCCATGCGGTATGCCATTACCACAGGTGGATAAATCCAGCCCCTAGCCATGCAGTCTGATCCATGGTTAAACCCCCCATTCCTACCAAGGTGTATAAAATCCAGCCCCTAGCCATGCAGTCTGCCCATTACCACAGGTGTATAAATCCAGCCCCTAGCCATGCATCTGCCATTGCCACAGATGTTAAATCCAGCCCCTAGCCATGCAGTCTGCCATTACCATAGGTGTATAAAATCCAGCCCCTAGCCATGCAGTCTACTATTACCACAGGTGTATAAAACCCAGCCCTTAGCCATGCGGTCTGCCATTACCACAGGTGTATAAAATCCAGCACTAGCCATGCAGTTTCCCTTCCAGACATTTGTGAAAGAATGACTTGTTCTGTAGAGGTCACTAAACTCCAGCGTGGTCCTGTAAAAGGACATCACCACTGCCACACGTCACTTCCAGAAATTTCTTCCTCCAAGATATTACAGCATCATCTGTGAGCGGTATTATTGTAACGTGGAAGGAACCGCAGCAACTCAGCCACAAAGTGGAGACTACGTGAAGTTACAGAACGGAGTCGCCGAATACTGAGGAGCATAGCGTATAAGTCACCAACGCTCTGCTGACTCCATAACTGCAGAGTCCAGACCTCCTCTGCCATTAAGGGTCCATTCACACGTCTGCATAATGGGTCCACATCTGTTCCGCAAATTTGCGGAATGGGTGCGGACCCATTAATTTTCAAGTAATGGTGTGTGGCCTATGAAAAGTGGACATGTCTTGAAATGTAACATGCCCCTCCGCCCCCTCAAAAAAAAAATTCTCACAGATACCACTTTTAAAATGTAGACTTATTACCTTATTACACCATTTCTTCCGCCAGAAGGATGGGGGAATTGCAAGCCTTGGCCACTTGTAAGGCAATTTGTAAGACAGCTGCAAAGGCTTCATCTTATTAAACCAATCCATGCTGAACTTGCCTTCTGTGTCTGACCATTCCTTTGGCAGATTAATGTTGTAAGTGGTGGTCCCACCCTAGGTATATTAACTATGTTATCTCTCCAGCTGCTGTCATGGGTGAAAGGAAACATTACACTCATCAGAACCCATGACAGCACCCTTCATTCCTCGGAAAACCTCTTTGAACTACTATATTCTCCCATTCTCTCTGAGGCCATATAGTAGGTTCTATCTTTTTATGCCTGCAGGTTTCCTGTTCTGTGGCAGATATCCCCTCCTGGTGCTGTCATGGGTTCTGGAAAGTCAATTACCAGCAAGTATTGTCATTATTCCATAGTAATAAAGTCATACTATGTTCTTACAATGGCCCTGAAGCAGCAAAGCAGCCCCAAAATATGATGTCGCTCTCCACCAGCACCCACCCAGAAATACTTATAAAATGAAATAAATATACAGGGAAGAATGGTCCCAAACCACTCCTCAACGTTGTGCATGTAGTGGGATTATTATCAGTGTTTAATACTTACCATTATACGCGTGTGATGTATATCAGTGTATAGATACTGACCATTATACGGGTTGATTTATTATCAGTGTTTGATTATCTACCCCCATTATACAGTGTGATTATTATCAAGTGTATATGATACTACCATTATACGGTGTGATTATTATCAGTGTATAGATACTACCATTATACAGTGTGATTATTATCAGTTTATAGATACTACCCATTATACTGGTGTATTATTATCAGTGTATAGATACTACTATTAACGATATTTATTATCAGTGTATAGATACATGTATAATTGATTATTATCAGTGTATAGATACTACCAATTATACGTGTGATATTATTAGTATCAGTGTATAGATACATTATACGGTGTGATTATATCAGTGTATAATACTACCATTATACGTGTGTGATTATTATCAGATGTATAGATACTACATTATACGGTGTGATTATTATCAGTGTATAGATACTACCATTATACGGTGTGATTATTATCAGTGTATTACTACCATTATACGGTGTGATATTATCAGTGTTAGATACTACATTATACGGTGTGATATTAGACCATTATACGGTGTGATATTAATACTACCATTATACGGTGTGATTATTATCAGTGTATAGATCTACTTATACCGGTGTGATTATTATCAGTGTATAGATTACTACCATTATACGGTGTGATTATTATCATAGATACTATATACGGTGTGATTATTATCAGTGTATTATAGATGTGATTATTATCAAGTGTATAGATACTATTATACAGTGTGATTATTATCAGTATATAGATACTACCATTATACAGTGTGATTATTATCAGTATATCGATATACCATTATACAGTGTGATTATTATCAGTGTATACTACCATTATACGTGTGATTATTATCAGTGTATAGATACTACCATTATACGGTGTGATTATTATCAGTGTATAGATACTACATTATACGTGATTTTATAGTATAGGATACTACCATTTATACGATGTGATTATTATCAGTGTATAGATACTACCATTATCAATGTATTATTCAGTGATACTATATACAATTAATCAGTGTATAGATACTACCATTATACAGTGTGATTATTATCAGTGTATAGATACTACCATTATACGGTTGATTATTATCAGTGTATAGATACTACCATTATACAGTGTGATTATTATCAGTGATGATACTACCATTATATGATTATTATCAGTGTGATTATTATCAGTGTATAGATACTACCATTATACGGTGTGATATTATCAGTGTATAGATACTACCATTATACAGTGTGATTATTATCAGTGTATAGATACTACCATTATACGGTGTGATTATTATCAGTGTATAGATACTACCATTATACAGCGTGTGATTATTATCAGTGTATAGATACTACCATTATACGGTGTGATTATTATCAGTGTATAGATACTACCATTATACGAGTGATTATTATCAGTGTATAGATACTACCATTATACGGTTGTGATTATATCAGTGTATAGATACTACCATTATACATTTATCAGTGTATAGATACTACCATTATACAGTGTGATTATTACAGTGTATAATACTACCATTATACGGTGTGTTATTATCAGTGATATAGATACTAACCATTATACGGTGTGATATTATCAGTGTATAGATAACTACCATTATACGGTGTGATTATTATCAGTGTATAGATACTACCATTATACAGTGTGATTATTATCAGTGTATATAGATACTACCATTATACGGTGTGATTATTATCAGTTATAGATACTACCATTATACGTGTGATTATTATATCAGTGTATAGATACTACCATTATACGGTGTGATTTTATCAAGTGTATAGAATACTACCATTATACGGTGTGATTATTATCAGTGTATAGATACTACCATTATACGGTGTGATTATTATCAGTGTATAGATACTACCATTATACGGTGATGATTATTAGTGTATGATACTACCATTATACGGTGTATTATTATCAGTGTTATAGATACTACCATATACGTGTGATTATTATCAGTGTATAGATACTACCATTATATACAGTGTGATTATTATCAGTGTATAGATACTACCATTATACGGTGTGATTATTATCAGTGTATAGATACTACCATATACGGTGTGATTTATTATCAGTGTATAGATACTACCATTATACGTGTGATTATTATCAGTGTATAGATACTACCATTTATACGGTGTGATTATTATCAGTGTATTAGATACTACCATTATACGGTGTGATTATTATCAGTGTATAGATACTACCATTATACGGTGTATTATTATCAGTGTATAGATACTACCATTATACGGTGTGATTATTATCAGTGTATAGATACTACCATTATACGGTGTGATTATTATCAGTGTATAGATACTACCATTATACGGTTGTGATTATTATCAGTGTATAGATATACTACCATTATACAGGTGTGATTATTATCAGTGTATAGATACTACCATTATACGGCAATTGATTATTAATCAGTGTATAGATACTACCATTATACAGTGTGATTATTATCAGTGTATAGATACTACCATTATACGGTGTGATTATTATCAGTGTATAGATACTACCATTATACAGTGTGATTATTATCAGTGTATAGATACTACCATTATACGGTGTGATTATTATCAGTGTATAGATACTACCATTATACGGTGTGATTATTATCAGTGTATAGATACTACCATTATACGGTGTGATTATTATCAGTGTATAGATACTACCATTATACGGTGTGATTATTATCAGTGTATAGATAGATACTACCATTATACGTGTGTGTGATTATTATCAGTGTATAGATATACTACCATTATACGGTGTGTGATTATTATCAGTGTATAGATACTACCATTATACGGTGTATTATTATTATCAGTGTTATAGATACTTACCATTATACAGGTGTGATTATTATCAGTGTATAGATACTACCATTATACGGTGTGATTATTATCAGTGTATAGATACTACCATTATACGGTGTATTATTATTATTATCAGTGTATTAGATACTACCATTATACAGTGTGATTATTATCAGTGTATAGATACTACCATTATACGGTGTTATTATTATTATTCAGTGTATAGATACTACCATTATACGGTGTGTATTATTATCAGTGTATAGATACTACCATTATACGGTGTGATTATTATCAGTGTATAGATACTACCATTATACGGTGTGATTATTATCAGTGTATAGATACTACCATTATACGGTGATTATTATCAGTATATATACTATTATACGGTGTGATTATTATCAGTGTATAGATACTACCATTATACGGTGTGATTATTATCAGTGTATAGATACTTACCATTATACAGTGTGATTATTATTGTATACAGTGTATAGATACTACCATTATACGGTGTGTGATTATTATCAGTGTATAGATACTACCATTATACACGGTGTGATTATTATCAGTGTATAGATACTACCATTATACGGTGTGTTATAGAATATTATCAGTGTATAGATACTACCATTATACGGTGTGATTATTATCAGTGTATAGATACTACCATTATACGGTGTGATTATTATCAGTGTATAGATACTACCATTATATACGGTGTGATTTATTATCAGTGTATAGATACTACCATTATACGTGTGATATATTATATCAGTGTATAGATACTACCATTATACGGTGTGATTATTATCAGTGTATAGATACTGACCATTATACGTGTGATTATTATCAGTGTATAGATACTGACCATTATACTGTAAGATCTCCTGATTATATCAGTGTATAGATTAACTACCATATATACAGTGTGATTATTATCAGTGTATAGATACTACCATTATACAATGGATTTCAGTGTAGAGACTACCATTACGACTGATTTATCAGTGTATAGATACTACGCATTATACGATGCATTATTTATCAGTTGTATAGATACTACCATTATACGGTGTGATTATTATCAGTGTATAGATTACTACCATTATACGGTCGTGATTATTTATCAGTGTATAGATACTACCATTATACAGGTGTGAATTATTATCAGTGTATAGATACTAACCATTTATACGCGAAATGGGCTGCGATTATTATCAGTGTATAGATGACCTACCCATTATACAGTGTGATTATTATCAGTGTATAGATACTACAATTATACAGTGTGATTATTATCAGTGTATAGATACTACCATTATACAGTGTGATTATTATCAGTATACAGATGCTATCATTATACGATGTGATTATTATCAGTGTATAGATACTACCATTATACAGTGTGATTATTATCAGTATACAGATACTACCATTATACGGTGTGATTTTTATCAGTTTATAGATACTACCATTATACAGTTTGATTATTATCAGTATACAGATGCTATCATTATACGGTGTGATTATTATCAGTGTATAGATACTACCATTATACGGTGTGATTATTATCAGTATACAGATGCTATCATTATACGGTGTGATTATTATCAGTATATAGATACTACCATTATACTGTGTGATTATTATCAGTGTATAGATACTACCATTATACGGTGTGATTATTATCAGTATACAGATGCTATCATTATACGGTGTGATTATTATCAGTATATAGATACTACCATTATATGGTGTGATTATTATCAGCGTATAGATACTACCATTATACGGTGTGATTATTATCAGTGTATAGATACTACCATTATACAGTGTGATTATTATCAGTATACAGATACTACCATTATACGGTGTGATTTTTATCAGTTTATAGATACTACCATTATACAGTTTGATTATTATCAGTATACAGATGCTATCATTATACGGTGTGATTATTATCAGTATATAGATACTACCATTATATGGTGTGATTATTATCAGCGTATAGATACTACCATTATACGGTGTGATTATTATCAGTGTATAGATACTATCATTATACAGTGTGATTATTATCAGTGTATAGATACTACCATTATACGGTGTGATTATTATCAGTATATAGATACTACCATTATACGGTGTGATTATTATCAGTGTATAGATACTACCATTATACAGTGTGATTATTATCAGTGTATAGATACTATCATTATATGGAGTGTTTATTATCAGTGTATAGATACTACCATTATACGGTGTGATTATTATCAGTGTATAGATACTACCATTATACGGTGTGATTATTATCAGTGTATAGATACTACCATTATACGGTGTGATTATTATCAGTGTATAGATACTACCATTATACGGTGTGATTATTATCAGTGTATAGATACTACCATTATACAGTGTGATTATTATCAGTATATAGATACTACCATTATACGGTGTTATTATTATCAGTGTATAGATACTACCATTATACGGTGTGATTATTATCAGTGTATAGATACTACCATTATACGATGTGATTATTATCAGTGTATAGATACTACCATTATACAGGGCAATCTGGTCATCCCTGCAGTCACTGTTGTGTGGATAGGATCAGCACCCAGGACAGCTCCATATTTTTTTTTAGGCATAGGCAATCTCATCCCAGCTCAGTGCAGTGTACCTGTCCCATTTTTCGGTGTCAGACCTGTGGGTTTGGTCAGTGTTTGTAGCTGGTGTCTCCCCTCCCTCGGTGACACAGAGGGTAGCTGGTCTTTTGTGTGGATGTATGAGAGTATAGCAGAGTGCCAGCCTCCTTCCCTCCTACCCCTCCCCACTCCTCTCCTCCCTCTCTCTTTTTTCCTGCCTGTATCTCCCCCCTCCCTGTCTCATTCTCTCTGTTCCGCACTCTCTATATGACATGGATGATTCTGCCATCATCAGACGCAGGAGGCTGCAGGTACAGTGCTTGCCCCACTGCCTTATTTATTACACTTTTTTGTCTTGGGTTTTATTGGCTAGCACTTTACTGTGCAGGTCTCAGATCTCCTGCTGGATTTACTGTAATGCTTGATCATTTCTTAGTCCTGACATATCTTCACTGCCACCCTATAGCTCTACTCCTCCCTCCATCCTATTCACTACCCCTCCTTCTCCCCCTCCTCTTTTCGATGACTATACCTACATATGGTTATATTTGTGTGTGTGTATATATATATATATCTATATATATACACACAAATGTTTTTTCACTTCCTGGAAACCCTTATAACACTCTTTATGCCATCTTCTTATATCTTCTCCTATTACTTCATATCAACTCTACTGTATCTCCTCCCATTACTCTATATATATATTCTCCTATGTCGCCTCCTATTACTTCAATAACCTTTCCTATATCTTCTCCTATTATTTCATATAACCCCTCATATTTCTCTTCCTATTACTCCATATATGCTTGCCTTTATCTTTTCCTATTTCTCCATATATCCTTTCCTATGTCTCATCTTATTACTGCATATAACCTCTCCGATATCTCCTCCTATTACTCTATATAACCTCTCCTGTATTTCCTCTTGTTACTTCATATAACCTCTCCTATATGTCCTCCTATTACTCCATATACCCTCTCCTATATCTCCTATTACTCTATATAACCTCTCCTTTATCTCCTCCTATTACTCCATATAACCTCTCTGATATCTTATCCTATTACTCCATATACCCTCTCCTGTATTTCCTCCTATTACTCCATATACCTTCTCCTATATTTCCTCCTATTACTCCATATAACCTCTCCTATATCTCCTCCTATCACTCCATATAACCTCTCCTATATCTCCGCCTATTACTCCATATACCCTCTCCTATATCACCTCCTATTACTCCATATAACCTCTCTTTTATCTCTTTCAATTGCTCCATATAACCTTTCCCAACATATACTTCTATTACTGCATATTACCTCTTCTATATATCTTCCAATTACTCCACATAACCTTTCCTATATCTCCTCTTATTACTCTATACAACTTCCTCTATTTCTCTTCTTATTGCTCCATATATCTCCTTATATCTTCTTCTACTACTTTATATAACTTCTATATTTCTCCTTTTACTCAATATAATCTCTTCTGTATTTACCTTTATTTATCCATATGACCTCTCCTATATCTCCCTCTTTTACTCCATATGAACTATGCTATATCTCCACTTATTACTCCATATATCCTCTCCCTATATCTCCTTTTGCTACCCCATATATCCATTCCTATATATCCTCCTATTACTCCATTTATCACTCCTATATATAAGCTCTCCCTATAACTCCTCTTATTAGTTCATATATCCTTTCCATATATTCCCTCCTATTACTCCATATAACTTCTTCTATATTTCCTTCTTTTACTCCATATGTCCTATCCTATATCTCAATTTATAACTCCATATAACCTCTGCTATATATCCTTCTATTTCTCCATATAATCTCTCCTATATCTCCTCCTATTACTCCATATAACCTTTCCTATATCTCCTCCTATTACTCCATATACTCTCTCCTATATCTCCTATTACTCTATATAACCTCTCCTTTATCTCCTCCTATTACTCCATATAACCTCTCATATCTCATCCTATTACTCCATATAACCTCTCCTATATCTCCTCCTATTACTCCATATAACCTCTCATATCTCATCCTATTACTCCATATAACCTCTCTTATATCTCATCCTATTACTCCATATAACCTCTCTTATATCTCCTCTTATCACTCCATATAACCTCTCCTATATCTCCTCCTATTACTCCTTATAAACTCTTTTATATCTCCTCTTATTACTCCGTATAACTTCTCCCTATATTTCCTCCTATTACTCCATTTATCTACTCTCTATATCTTCTTATATTACTCCACCATATAACCTGTTCTGCATTCTCCTATTACTTCATATATATAATTTCCAATATCTCCTCTTGTTAATCCATATAACCTCTTCTTCTATGTCTCCTCCTATAACTCCATATAACTTCTCCTATATCTCTTATTACTCTATGTAACCTCTCCTATATCTCCTCCTATAACTCCATATAACCTCTCCTATATCTCCTTCTATTACTCTATATGTCCTCTCCTATATCTCATCCTATTACTCCATATAACCTCCCCTATATCTCCTCCTATTACTCCATATAACCTCAACTGTATCTCCTTCTATTACTTTATATGTCCTCTCCTATATCTCCTCCTATTACTTCATATAACCTCTCCTATATCTCCTCCTATTACTCCATATAACCTCTCCTGTATCTCCTCCTATTACTCTATATCCTCTCCTATATCTCCTCCTGTTACTCCATATATCCTCTCCTATATCTCCTCCTGTTACTCCATATATCCTCTCCTATATGCCCTCCTATCACTCCATATGTCCTATACTATATCTCATCCTATTACTCCATATGTCCTATACTATATCTCATCCTATTACTCCATATAACCTTCCCTATATCTCTTCCTATTACTCCATATAACCTCTCCTATATCCTCTCCTATTACTCCATATAACCTCTCTATATCTCCTCCTATTACTTAATATAAACTCTCCTATATCTCTTCCTATTACTCCATATACCCTCTCCTATATCTCTTCCTATTACTCCATATAACCTCTCCTATATCCCCTCCTATCACTCCATATGTCCTATCCTATATCTCCTCCTATTACTCCATATAACCTCTCCTATATCTCCTCCTATTACTCTATATAACCTCTCCTATATCCCCTCCTATCACTCCATATGTCCTATCCTATATCTCCTCCTATTACTCCATATAACCTCTCCTGTATCTCCTCCTTTATATTGTGCCTTTCAACTATGTCTGCCATTGGCAGTGGACATTATATGTATGATGTAATGTAGATTACACAGATGACCCACAATTTGATATACTGCTATGTTAAAAGACAGGCATGATCATTGTCAATCTTTTAACGGGGTTTTTCTGCATTGGAGTTTGATGACGTTTTATGATGCAGTTGAAATGAAATTTATGTAAGTTTCTTTTCACAGCTACTTTTTATTTTTACCAGAGAGTGATACAGTCCTATTTACATATCATAAAGCTCATATGTTGGAAATCCCCTTTAATTAAAGGGAAAGTGTTAACAGGTCTGGTTCTCTTTACATGACGCCCTATAAAAATATGTTTGTAGTGACTGCATTTTCTACATTTCTAAAGGAAAAATGTGTCAGGAACCTGAGAATGTTTATTGGAAATGGAATACTTCCTGTTTCCTAGAAGTCAGGACTTTTAGAGTGGCAAGTCATGTGACTCCTTTCTGCTTTTTTAAATGGCTGAGAGCTCACAAGGAGGAGGAGCTTATGTGGGAAGTGTTTTTTTCTCCAGCTCTGATTATATCCCCACCAGGGGTCTTGTTCCCTTTAAATACATAGACTGACCTCTTACTCCTGTCATTTTTATATATACAGGCTTCATACATCTGTCTCCTATATTTCTTTAAGCTGTCAGCGTCTTTGTATTATATCCTGGCCATGATACGCTCTCTCTGGTATCAGTTGCTAGGAAACCACTGCATCATAATGTGTAACCGGGAGAGATATTGCATCCTCACACTATTCATCCTGGGTCTTATAGGCCTGTCCAGTTCAATGCATTCTGGGGTCGGTGTATTTATGATTGTGCATTTTGGGTAGTGATGGAAGCCGGATATGCTGCTGGGGTGCAGTGTTTTTGTTTTTTGATTGGTCAGACTGATGTCTTGTGTGATGTGATGCCCACAACATAGTGATACAGCTTGTGCTATGTGTATATAATGTGTATATAAACACCATACATACCAAATGGGTATTTTTCTGGACAGCCCCTTTTCACAGGCCATGCCTCTTTTTAAGTAGATCTTAACCCCTCATTGTGTTGCGACAACACCCTCTTTATCTGTTTTTGGATGGTGATGACGCAGCTTCTAGGTGCTATACACTTACCGGCCAGGAGGCTTCTATGGAACCCGGGATATTTGCCAAGTTCGGGAGGTTTCCCCTTTTTCCTCTAGACCTCTGCATGTTTCAGATGTAGCAGTGATGAATTTGTCTTTTAAATTGACACTGCAGCAACCAGGTCACAGGGGTGTGTGTGTTTTTGAATGGCCAGATGGGTGTAGTAGTAGTTGTACTCATGGTTCTGATGCTTCCTGGGCCGGTGTGCAGTGATGGGAAGGGCGCACTTTTCTTACCTTCAGGGCAAACTCCTATTCTGGGCATCTCCTGCCTGGTGATGGTTGAGGAGCCCTTGGTGGTGAAGGTTTTGAGGTGCAAGGCAGGGTCCCAATTGTCGTGACGCCAACACTTTGCAGTGTAATAGTAGTCCAGGAAGCAATGATGAAGCAGTCGAACAGTAGAACTTTTCTTAACTGAAGAATTCATATGCAAACAGATCAGGACAGTTCTCAGCAAGCAATGGACCGGCAGATGTTACAGAATGCACTTTTTACAGATGTTTCAGGTTTCACAGCTGATAGGTAGATAATAGGCCAAAGTGTCTTTTTAAAATAGTCTTCTTTACTCTGCACTTCACTAGCTGACTCTGACATAAGCATCCAGACATGGAATGCATATTTTAGACAATACTATGCAATCAGAGGGTGGTCCCCTCATGGCCGGCAAACTGTTCTGCATCTTTTTTGAACAGGTTGCCATTCCACTCTTCCGCGGTGGGATGTGAAGATTCTTACACAGGTGATCAGTCTGCTTAAATACATATCCAGGCACCAGAAGCTAACTCCTGGACATATATGCCATAGAGCCAATAAGTCCTTTTCAGACAAGTTATCTCTACTGGACTTCTTCCTTTCAACTGGCTTGCTTTTGTAGTTGTTCCAGCCTTTGTGTACTGTGACTCTGGAGCAGGACTCTGCAACAAAAGCATCAATCAGATGTTTGGACAGCCCCCCCCCCAAAAAAAAAAAAACAAAAAAAACAAAAACAAAACACACTTGTGTGAGTGGTTGGAGAAGGTCTGGATTCCCATGGAGGTTTTTTATTGCTGGGTCTGTATCTCAGCCCCTTTTCTCTGCTGATTTTCTCGAAGTGGGGGTCCAAGTCTTGAATCGTCATGGATCACACATAGTCAGTCCTAGGTATAGTGTTTATGCCTGGAGAACCCCATTAACTCTTTATATGCTGCTTCATATAGTAGATTGACTTAGGCTGTAGATATTGTATTGCGGTATCATGGCACAATAAGAAATGGTCTCTGTTGCTCATGGCAGCTTTCTTTTTTATAGTAATTTATGTAATTAAAACTGAGCTCTGATTGGTTGCTTTCACTGACTAGCTTCTCCATTTGATAAATAACGTCCATTGCATTAGCGGACAAAGTGTGCTCCACTACAATAGTACATCCAGATATAATTTGCTTGTGTCTCCCGAGCAGGGTTCATCACTTTGGGGGAGCTTTATAATACTGTCTGCGTATAATTGAGGCCACATATATGCTGTATACAGCCCTAAGCATGGCCATGCTTGTGGGATCCACCAAAGATCTAATGTGTTTGGTGGCACCAAAACTGTCCATGATGTCTGCTGTTGGGGAGCATGAGGATCCAGCATGTTAGTGCACCTAGAAGACAAACAACGTATCCCCTTCTTCTAAAGTGCAAGGCCAGTCCATAAACAGATATGGAGGTTCATTTGGACTGACAGGATGGCCATATTAGTTTTAGAAGGTGATCACCATGGATGGTCAGATCCTGTTGAGAACTTTCCCTGAAGAAGACACATTTTGCCTCATTTATGGGCAGCGGCACAGTGCAGTGTAGATACTCCCTGTTTTTGGGTTGTCCTGTCAAGGTTTGGCCTTAGGTTGGGTGATGCTCTCGGTGGTACCTCCCAAATAACACAGTCTAGTGCAGCTACCATCATGTAGGTCCAAGCGCCAATAATGATGTTGAAGTGCAAGTTCTGATAGTCACTACTACAACTTGTCTTGATAGACAAACAAAGCAACCATAATGCTAGACATGGGCTTCTCTGAAATATTAGTAGCCTGGGACCATTGCATCACTGCCACCTTACGTTATACTGGTTTACAGATGGTTGTGCAAAGCTGATATATCAGAAATGGAATCACCTCCTTTAACCTGGCACAGCGTTGGGTACAAAGTAGACATCAGGATTTCTCTTTAAACAACAAGCCGTCATATGTTACCCTGAAGCTATTTTGTTACTAGAGTCTTAGGCGATTTGCAGCCCCAAGGGAGTCTGGGTCTTTACTTTCATCCTCATAGAAACACACTGTTAGTTGGGGAAGCAGGAGGCCCGCAAATCACTGGAAGGATAGAGGAAAAAGTTCAAAGCAGAAATATTAAGGCATCTTTTCTCTAGTAAACATGTTTGGGATATTGTGGAGAAGATGCATGACAAGGATGGAAGAAGAGCAGGGAAGAGATGGATGAGGAGCAGGACAGAAACGGAAGTGGAGCAGGACAGAGACAGAAGAGAAGCAGGACAGGGACAGAAGAGGGGCAGCAAAGGGATGGAAGAGGAGCAGAACAGAAAATAAGAACAGTGGGACAAGGAGGGTAGAGGAGCAGGAAAGGAAAAGAATAGAGGCAAGACAAGGATGGAAGAGGAGCAGGACAGGGACAGAAGAGGAGCACAACAGAGATAAAAGGCGCAAGACAGGAACAGAAGAGGAGCACGACAGAGGCGGAAGAAGAGCAGGACAGATATGGGAGAGGAATATGACGGAGATGGAAGAGGAGCAAGACAGGGATGGGAGAGGAGCAGGACAGGGACAGAAGAAGAGCAGGAAAGGGGCGTAAGAACACTGGGACAGGGTTAGAAGAGGAGCAAAACATGGTTGGAAGAGAAGCAGGATAGGGAAAGAAGAGGAGCAGGACGGGAATGGAAATGGAGCAGGATAGAGATGGAAAAGGAGCAGAACAGGGATAGAAGGTTGGGCAAGACAAGGATGGAAGAGGAGCAAAACAAGGAAAGAAGAGAAGCAGGGAAGAGACAGAATAGCAGCAGGAAAGGAGGAGGGGCAGGGTAGAGACGGAAAATGACAAGACAGGCAGAAAAGAAGCAGGACAGAAGAGGCGGATTGGCCATGGATCTTACAGGGAAATTTCCCGGTGGGCCGATGCCCAGGGGGCCGTCCAGTGGAAGTTTTTGGAGATGTATTTTGTGCTGCTGGCAGTATTTTGTGATGGACTGTGGTATTTGGCTCTGCTGGGGTGGTATAATGTTCCACAATATGTTATTGCTGGTCCTGCCTTCCATCAATTTGGACCTGACTACAAAACAGGGCCACTTTTAGTATTTTTTTCCAGGGCCACTTTAAGTTCCCAGTCCGCCCCTGCAGGACAGGGACATGAAAGGAGCAAAACGGATGGAAAAGAAGCAGGAAAGGAAATCACAGAAAAATAATATTATTAGTGCACAAAAATAGATGCAAACAATATATACTGTATAAACTAAGACCTCATTCTGATATGATAAAATCTGAGACTCTTAGCCAATATATTTTGATCAAAACACATCTGTGCCCACCTACCACGTCACGGTGGTCTCAAGTCAGGCAGGTCCTACGCTAAACCTAACTATGCCGTTGGGCATCTATATCTAGGAGCGTGGACACTGCACACATAGGTGTGTTGCTCCTAGTGACCTCTATGTGCATACAGCAACCTGACCTGAGACCACCGTGACGCTGGGTAGGTGGGCACAGATGTGTTTTGATCAAAATATATTGGCTAAGAGTCTCAGATTTTATCATATCAGAATGAGGTCTTAGTTTATACAGTATATATTGTTTGCATCTATTTTTGTGCACTAATAATATTATTTTTCTGTGATTTACTTTGATATATATAGCCACTGACATCCGCAATCATTATCACATCATGCAGGATGTTTTTTTTATCATTTTTTTATCCTTTGTTTTTGTGAGTTTTGCTTAGTTTATAACATGTACCTGAGGGAGTGGCACCTTCAGGTGTGAATGCGCTCTTAGCTTATCTTGAGTAGCATTCTTGTGCACTTTTGCTCTTCCTATCAAATTGAGCGTCTTGATTGTGTGGTACATATAGGTGTGTTTGCTCCTCCTCTCATTGGTTGCTGTATGCACATAGAGGTCACTAGGAGCAACACGCCTATATGTGCGGCGTCCACGCTCCTAGATATAGATGCCCAACGGCATAGTTAGGTTTAGCGTAGGACCTGCCTGACCTGAGAAGCAGGAAAGGGACAGAAGAGGAGCAGAGAAGAGGGACAGGACATGGGTGGAAGAGGAGGAGGACAGAGAAAGTATAGAAGCAGGAAGGGATGGAAGAAGAACCTAAAAAAAGGACAGTGAAAGAAGAGGCGCAGGATAGAGATGGAAGAGAAGCAGACAAGGGACAGAATATTTGCAGGACAGGGAAGAAAGCACAGCAGAGAGGGAAGAGACAAAAAAGAGGGACAGAAGAGAAGCAGGACAGGGATGTGAGAGGTGTAGGACAGTGACAGAAGAGTAGCAGGACATAGATGTAAAAGAGCAGGACAGGGATGGAAGAGGAGCATGAAAGTGATGGTAGAAAAGCAGGACTGAGAGGAAAAGAAGCAGGATATTGACAGAAAAAGAGCAGGACAGTTTTGAAAATAACGAAGGACTGGTTTAACTATACACTGCATTGAACATTTGGGGTTCTCTGGGACTGATGACCTATCCTTAGTATAGGTCATTAGTATCTGATCGGTGGAGTTCTGGCACCTCACACACCTGCCAATCAGCTGTTGGAAGGGGTTGTGGTGCTCGGGTGAGTGCTACAACCTCTGCCAGTGACGTGAAGGAAAACCCCTTTTAAAGGGAACCTGTCATTTAGGGAATGCTGTATGTAGGACCGCCATTGGCCTCCTTAAGTTCTAATGTAATTTTCCAAGAAAACTATCTGTTTAGCTCCTCTTGCTCTATCACATTCTGCCCGTGGACTGCACTGCATTCTCAATGTGACAGCTGCAAGATAGTACTGATAGTATCACAGCCTCCGAACAGCTGCATCAGAAGAGGGATACCTAGCCCACCACCGCAGAGCCTGTTCCCCCCCACACCTATTCTCAGTAATGCTGGACGTCCTTAGCGGCATGGAGGTTACCATTTATTAGTATCCATTTAGTCTCAATGTTGAGGCGCTACCAGTAGTAGAGCTATACAGCACATGAGAATGAGAAGACCTCTACAGAAAACCACCACTGAAAAGTCTACCCCGATCCAGACAAAATTTTCTGTGAAATATTTTCTATTCTCTTACATCCTATGTATTGTGGCCCATCTTCTATGAGATTATCATCCTTGAAGACCAATTTTGGGTAGCTTCAAAGACGAGTGTTGTATTAAAGGGTTCTCCACTTTGGAGAATCCCTACTCCTTAGAAGGGGTCCTTGTTCATAAGCTGATCACGAAGTGTTTCTTGCTGGCAGGAGTGGACTAGGAAGTTAAAGTGACCCTGGACAAAAAAAAAAAAAATAGTCCCATGTTGTAGGTGGGTCCAAATTGACAGAGGGCGGGACAACAGAAGTAGGAAGGGCCAGCAATATCATAGTAGTGCAGAACCAAATACTACAGAGCAGCATACAATACTGACCCAGCGGAACCAGATACCACAATGCAGCACAAAATACTGCCCCAGCAGAACCAAATACTACAGAGCAGTACAAAATACTGCCTCAGCAAAACATAATACCACACTGCGGCACAATATACTGCCAGTACTGCTGGCCAGGTGAATAAGTACCTGATGCTCCTACATTAATTAATGCTGAGAGCATCAGATCTTTAGCTACCTGGCTGGCGGCCAAAAGGAGGGCTTGGCCGGCCCTGTCTATATTTCCTGGGATCATTCGTAATCTGTGGCGAAACCTGACAATAAGTGTTCAATTTCCCTACAGCGCCACCACAGGGGAAATGAAGTATTACACAGTGTCCATTCCAATCAATGGGTTGTCTATGTAATGCAGCACAGGAGAGGTCCTCTAGAACGAGAGACGCTCTCCACTCCTGATCCAGAAGATAAATGCATCCAGGTCGTTCTGCAGCATGTCTAATCTAAATGTACCCCACTGTGTTCCCACACCGCCTCCTCCCCACGTATCCTCATGTCCTGCTTACTGCTTTACAAGGGGCATTGTGACCTCACCGGAGCCTAACAGACATTTGGGAATCACTGGCCTCTGAGATGAGAATGCAGCACCTGATTGAAGTTTGCACACCTCTTCTAATCAAAATATGCTAAAATAATTAATTTTTTATGTAAAAGAAAATACAGACATCCTCACGTGATGTAAACCAGGCAGCAAGCCACCGTAGACTAGTTATGCCAGCAGCTATATAAAAACTACATTTCCCATGAGAGGCAGCCGGCTCGCTCTCATCTCTCAGCATGCTCACATGAATATGCAAGAGGCTTCTTACCGCCATTGCAGGCCATCCATGTATAATGAATCTGGTTAATGATGTGCAGGATGGGTGGCCGCTCACTGCTGCATCGGGCCTAGATCTTGAGGAGTTGTCTACGATTCAGGTCTAGCTGTCAGTCAAGCCT
Organism: Rhinella marina; assembly: GCA_900303285.1. Taxonomy (NCBI): domain Eukaryota; kingdom Metazoa; phylum Chordata; class Amphibia; order Anura; family Bufonidae; genus Rhinella; species Rhinella marina. The sequence goes on from ONZH01027136.1 coordinate 301,986, forward strand.
GATAATGCTTTATCAACAAATTTATTCTGTGCGCCGATACCTGAGGCATCTGAAATTTACATACCGAGATGAGAGCAGCTGGAAAATAATTCAAGTGTATAATGTAGATAGCGGATAATATACAAAGCTTTGTGTCCTCTCCATATACGAAAAATAATAAATTACCCTGCATGCAGTTCAGCACCGAGTGTATATATAAGTATGGAAGCAGCTATATACAGTATGGAACATAACACCTAACTGAAATTAGAACCATGATGCTTTGTGAATTGGCATCATATTCAGGGATCTCTTGCATAGGCCTGGGTTAGAAACATCTCTTCAAGGGGGTTTCTACCATAAGACTTCTGTGACATGTCAGTCAGGTGATAAAGTTTTGATTGATGGATGATCAGTCACTAGAAATTTGGACGGCCTTGGTGCCCTGTAGATCATAAGTCCTTAACACCAAAGGCAACAACTACCGCTGTATGTTACTGGTAGAAGTACCAAAACAGTGCTCCTTCTCTGACATCACTTCCTGCTCTCCAGTAACTTCCTGCCCCTCCCCACCTCCATCATGCAGATAATACTGGTAATACTGAGATCTCTCTGCTCATTTACAGATAATCTTTTTTGCTTTCTGGTACAAATGGAGGAGTGAGCAAATGAAGCAGAGATCTTCCCTATTAATAGTATTAGGTACAGAGTATTTGCAGGGGGTGGGTAGAGCAGGAAGTCTGGGAAGTGCAGTTTCAACCAATAGCTGCACAGCAGGAAGTGATGTCAAAGGAAGGGTGGAGTTTTGACAATTTCTTTTGTGTAGGCCAGTAACATGCTCAGGTAGATATTGCCTGTGATGTTAAGGAACTACAGTATATTGTACAGAGCACCTTAAAAGAATTCATAGCCCAAAGCTTGCCAAAGGGAGTCTGTCATATCCTGTATACTGCCGCAGCATAAAGTGGAGATAGACATGTTGATTTCGGAGGTCTATCACTCATCTGGTAATGTACAGTGGTTGGCGCAAATCTACAGTTTGATGCTAGCAGTGCGTGCCGTAGAAGAGTCAGGTGCTGCCAGAGAAGAGTCCGGCTGGTTCAGGAGCTCCTTTTCTCCTGCCAATCATCCATAGTAATTTCCTTAGTGTTATCACCAGGAGATAAATGTCAATGTCGGGTGGGTGGAGGGTGCAGAGAAGGAACTCATGAATAAGCTGGACTCTTCTCTGGCAGAGCATGACTCTTATCCACCATGAGGTACCAGCATTAGACGGTAAATTCCCTGTAGGAATTTTACATTTCCAGTCTGTTGAGGGTGGTGTAAAGTGTATGACGGGTTCCCTTTAAGGGTATGTTCACATATGGCAGATACGTTGCTGGCTTGTAGGACCAACTAAGTTCACAAAATCTCATCTGTACACTGCAGGAAAAAAAGATGCACCATAATGTGACCTTGGGACCCCCTGTTCTGGTACTCTTTGGGGCCCAAGCAAAGCTTTTATGGTGGCGCCTAGACTATTTACTGAATACTGTGAATATTGTGAGTACTAGGCTAAGAACTGGGTTGGTACTGATGTAGGTACTGTGACATAGTACTAATGGGGTAACTTGGCTGTTATTTCTGGGGGGTGCACTGTGGCCTTTATTAGCTGATGGTAATTTGGTTTACATTCACGGGGGACATTTTGCTTGACCCTAATGGGTTAATTATGTTTCGAAACTACTGGGAGGTGCACTGACCAACAGTGCAGGAAAGCTGTGGGCGCTATGAGAAGAGCCATGTTTGTTGTCCCCCGATAAAACACAGGTGGAACGTCAAACAGCCCAACAGTAGAGGACAACTGAAGGACTAATATCTCCTGCAGAGAAATTCCCTGTATCTAAGAAAAAGAATCTCCCAGCGCAGGACTGACTATTATACATGCTGCACTTTGATTCACGCTCTGAAGCACATTCTTGTAAACAGGCTGAGTGCTGCTCACAGAGGCGTCTCTTTGGGACAGGAGGTAATAGGTATTCTGCTGAAGCCCAGGAAATTGGCAAGGGAGGAAAATCTACCACTGACAGATTTTCACTTGGAGACAGAAGAGACTGCACCAGCTGGCAGATGAGCCTGCAGAGTGGCCAATGGAAGGAGGGATGACACAGAGGTATTGATCCAAGAGGATTATTGCTTCTTCACCATAGGGGGAGATGGCACTGTGAACCTTTTAATGCCTGGCTAAGATTTTCATTTCTAGTCACACAGTTCTGTGTCTAAGCAATGTAAGACTCAACATCATTTATTTGAAAGGTAGCATCTGTTCTCTAATCAATCAGTGCAACGTAATGTAGGTATCATAATGAGGTGCAAAAAGTTAGATGGGGGTCCCTACTATGCCCTGACACCCACATTGGTAGAGATGGTGGTGGAGGTCCCAGCAAGGCTGTTGGCACTGCCTAACTACTTGGCATTTCAGTTTTCCCTTAACAGTGTTGTCCATGTATACAGCAGTACCTGTACTGCACTTTCCGTACCCGCTTGTCATCTTCCACAAGCACGGGGTCACATGCGCATTGCTATTTGCACATTTGCTTAATATTCTTCCACCGATGTATGTAAAAGAAATCTCTAAAGTGCGAGTGGCAATCTCTTGTACAAGCAATTAAAGATAGTGAACTCGCTATAATCATTCCCTTAGTAACACCAGTTGCATGTAAAATTCCAGTGAGGCAGATGCAATCGATATGCCTGTAGGTAATTTACTAAATGTACCTTGGGAAATGATGATAGAGGTGAAAGGAAAATCCTCTCTCCATCTCTGTAATGCATGTCTGACAAACAGGAAAGGAGCAAGGACACAAGATTTGAGCTCACAGAAAAGGAGGAGATATAGGATGAATGATATAATGAAATACAGCCATAGATAACTCACATAAACCAAATATAAAAATGGCCACTAGATGGCAGCAAAGTACACTAAGTATAATGACTAACACAGAATACAATTAAATAAATTCTAAATGAGAAACCATTAGCTGGGAGGAGATATAGGACGAATGATATAATGAAATACAGCCATAGATAACTCACATAAACCAAATATAACAATGGCCACTAGATGGCAGCAAAGTACACTAAGTATAGTGATTAACAAGTATAACACAGAATACCATTAAATGAATTCTAAATGAGAAACCATTAGCTGGGAAATCAAACTTTATTTTTTAATTTTATTTTAGATGCCCTGGGGTACTAAAAATGTGAAACGTTAAAAATGTGGACATATCCTTGATTACAGTCCAGCTAGCTATATTTAAAAGGGTGGCTGCTATAGACAATCCTGGTTTATCTGTACAAAGGGTATGAGTGTAATCCACCTGACAAAATGGTGGTCATCAGAATCTCCCAGTAATTTCATGTCACAGCATAGAAGACAATTATTATATAATGTTTGATGATCTAAGATAGATGCTCTCTATAATCCTAACCTCTAATATTCGTCTCCACAACTTCTCTTGTGCTGCATCCGTTCTTTGGCATGCACTACCCCAAACGATCAGATTCATTTCCAACATCCATAGTAGAGATGAGTGAAACTGACGAGGCTCGGTTCATTTCAGGTTTTTTGAAAAATTTGGTTTGGGTACCTGCTTGCTGTGCAGCATCGAGTAGGTGTAATTATAGCTCTACTGTCCTAATTCACTTCAATGGGACAGCTCCTGTCTATTGACCTGAGGATACGTCATGAGTATAGAAAATCATAGAAGCCATTCACAAATGAGCGATTCCATTTTATCATTTTGGGAGTCATTTTTTTCTCCCTAAAAATTTAGTGGGAATCTGAACGTTTTGAGAAGTTTGCTCATACTTAAAGGGGTTGTCCGGGCTAGTATAGGTCATCAATATCAGATCGGTGGGGGTCCGACACCCCCATCGATCAGCTGTATGAGGAGACGGCGCCTGCAGTGCACACATGCTATCTCCCTTATCTCTTACTGTCTTGTTGTCTATGGCAAAGACAATAGACAACAGCAGAGGAAACGAAGAGAGAAGGGAGTTTATCCATTTCGGACTCAGGGGGGCTTTGACCATATAACAAGCCCAGGAAGGAAGAAGAGAACTGGAGTGGTGGTAGTAAAGATGGAAGTAGTAGTTACAGTGGTGATCCTGACACCAGCACTCCCTGTAGTGATGGGAGGGTGCACCCTTTCTTCTCTCGGGCACACCCTGGTGATGTGGAGATTTTCTGCCTGATGTGGGCCAGGATGCCCTTGGTAACATAGTAACATAGTAATTTATAAGGCCGAAAAAAGACATCTATCCATCCAGTTCGGCCTGATATCCTACAAGTTGATCCAGAGGAAGGCAAAAAACCCCTGTGAGGTAGAAGCCAATTTTCCCCACTTTAGGGGAAAAAATTCCTTCCCGACTCCAATCAGGCATCAGAATAACTCCCTGGATCAACGACCCCTCTCTAGTAACTATAACCTGTAATATTATTACCCTCCAGAAATACATCCAGGCCCCTCTTGAACTCTTTTAGTAAACTTACCATCACCACCTCCTCAGGCAGAGAGTTCCATAGTCTCACTGCTCTTACCGTAAAGAATCCTCTTCTATGTTTGTGTACAAACCTTCTTTCCTCCAGACGTAGAGGATGTCCCCTCGTCATGGTCACTGTCCTCGGGATAAATAGATGATGGGAGAAATCTCTGTACTGACCTCTGATATATTTATACATAGTTATTAGATCTCCCCTCAGTTGTCTTTTTTCTAAAGTGAATAACCCTAATTTTGATAATCTTTCTGGGTACTGTAGTCCACCCATTCCAGTTATTACTTTAGTTGCCCTCCTCTGAACCCTCTCCAGCTCTGCTATGTCTGCCTTGTTCACAGGAGCCCAGAACTGTACACAGTACTCCATGTGTGGTCTGACTAGTGATGTGTAAAGTGGCAGGACTATGTTCTCATCATGGGCATCTATGCCCCTTTTGATGCAACCCATTATCTTATTGGCCTTGGCAGCAGCTGTCTGACACCGGTTTCTACAGCTTAGTTTGCTGTTCACTAAAATTCCTAGGTCCTTTTCCATGTCAGTGTTACCCAGTGTTTTACCATTTAGTATGTACTGGTGACTTGCATTATTCCTTCCCATGTGCATAACCTTACATTTGTCAGTGTTAAACCTCATCTGCCACTTCTTTGCCCAAGCCTCCAGTCTATCCATATCCATCTGTAGCAGTGTACTCTCCTCTTCTGTGTTAATTACTCTACACAGTTTAGTGTCATCTGCAAAAATTGATATTTTACTGTGCAAGCCTTCTACACGATCATTAATAAATATATTGAAGAGAATAGGGCCCAATACTGACCCCTGTGGTACCCCACTAGTGACAGTGACCCAATCTGAGTATGTACCATTAATAACCACCCTCTGTTTTCTATCACTGAGCCAGTTACTTACCCACATACAGACATTTTCTCCCAGGCCAAGCATTCTCATTTTATATACTAACCTTTTATGTGGTACCGTGTCAAATGCTTTGGAGAAGTCCAGATATACGACATCCATTGATTCGCCTCGGTCAAGTCTAGAACTTATCTCCTCATAGAAACTGATTAAATTGGTTTGACATGACCGATCCCTCATGAAGCCATGCTGATATAGAGTTATTTGCTTATTGTCATTGAGGTACTTCAAGATAGCATCTCTTAGAAAACCTTCAAACAGTTTACCCATGACAGATGTTAAACTTACCAGCCTATAGTTCCCGGGCTCTGTTTTTGGACCCTTTTTGAATATTGACACCACATTTGCTATGCGCCAATCCTGTGGAACACTCCCTGTCAGTATAGAGTCCTTAAATATTAGAAATAAGGGTCTGACTATGACATTACTTAATTCTCTTAGGATACGGGGTGTATGCCATCTGGTCCTCGCGATTTGTCTATTTTAATGGTGTTGGTGGGTGTCCTGATTGCTGCAGCCCAGGGGGAGCAGAGCAGAGGATGGCAGTGGTCGTGGCTCTGTCTGCAACAGTTAGGCCTCATGTACTTGACTGTATCCATTTTGTGGTCCGCAAAACACTCGTGGTAATGTGCATGCCAGCACATTTTATTTTACTCCTGTAGAAATGTCCTATTCTTGTTCTCAAAATGGACAAGAATAGGACAAGTTCTATCTTTTTTGTGGTGCCGCAGGAGCTGACTTATGTCTGCATCTTTTGTGGCCCCATTGAAATGAATGGGTCAGCATCTGATCCATAAAAAATGTGGACCGAAACTACAGTTGTGTAGAGGATGCCTTATTCACATAAATCACAGTGGCTGTCCTCACACCGATGCTCCCTAGGATTGAGCAGGTGCTCTTGATGTTGTTTTGTCAGGGCGTAAAGCAAGAGGTGTAGGGTGCAGTGGCCGGCAAATGGTGCTGGAGTCAGTAACCAGGCCAGTTGCAGAAAATAGACAAGTCTCTCTTTGCTAAAGTGCAGAATTGCAATTGTAGTACATCCAACAGAATCAAGTAATCCACAGTGCAAATCTTCCCCGATAAGCATGTATGGCTATGAGAATTGATGAGGGTTGTAGTACTCCTCTTTATTTCTCTGCAGCATCTAAGGCTGGCAATAAGATTCTTGCAAGCTTGCCTGTAATTCCCAGCTGAGGGGTGCAGGATTAAGATATGGTTGGCTAGGATTGTGTCAAAGCGTTGAATGGTATATTATTCCCCTCACTGCAGTAAAGTCTTTATCAGCCTTAAACAGCAAATACCATACTGATTGACTCCAGTGCTCAGACATTCAGATTCTGGACCTTTTAGTTCTTCCTTTCTCTCTCTCTGGAGTACTGTAGAGTTGAGATGGCTTGCTTGATGAAAAGAGATAGTGATTCTCTGTGACTCAGGCCTAGGTTCTCCAAAGAGTGAGCAAATGTAGGTTTGCTCTCTTCCTCAGCTAACACTAGACTCCCTCACTAGGGGTGGACCTAAGTCCATCTACCAGCTTCCTACAAGGGCAGAGTTAGGATTGTTAACCCTGACTTATCCATACAGAACTGTACAGATAAATGCAGACATGTACAGTAATGCAATACACCAAATAACATTTTATAACAAAAAACAATTTTGCAAGCACCCTATACTGGGGTACTGCATGGGTTGCAAGGCAGGGACCCAGGCAGATGTCGGTACAGTGCAGCGGTGCGGGAGTCGGTGTATGCCGGTGAGGCCGGTGTAACAGTAGAACAAAGCTTTACTGACAAAGTTCAAATACAGCCTTCACAGTTCTCAGCACGCATGGGCTGGCAGTTCTTACACAGATTGCAATTTTTACAGTTCTTACAGTTTTACGGACTGCAAAGGTGCATGCTTTCTCTACCCGTAATACTCACAACGTGGTACTCAGGGTTGACAACCGTCCGTAGATTCATGGACAGTCCGAAAAACAGGGTATATTTTTCTGCCGTCCTTAGCGTCCGGCAGAAAAAAAGGCCTGTCCGTGAATCTACTTCAGAATTCACAGCGCATTTGCCGTGAATACTGTGGAGCAGGGGGCCACATGGGCCCCCTGAGGCCATTTATCCTGCCCCAGCACCGCTTTCATTGGTGGTCAGTGGCTTCTCTGCCGGCGCTGCACTAGCCTGACTTTTACAGCGTCAGGATGTAGTGCGCGCACTCTGACCTGACGCTGCACGCAGTCAGGTGACAGTGCAGCGCGGGCAGAGAAGACAGAGGAGCACTGGAGCGGAGCTGCAGCGCAGGAGAGGTAAGTTTTTTATTTTGTTCTGATGGGGGCAGGGTGGGCTGATCTGAGGTCTGATGGGGCACAATGGGCTGATCTGAGGTCTGATGAGGGCACAATGGGCTGATCTGAGGTCTGATAGGGTACAGTGGGCTGCTGTGAGGTCTGATGGCACAATAAGCTGATCTGAGGTCTGATGTGGGCACAGTGGGCTGATCTGAGGTCTGATGGGGGCACAGTGGGCTGATCTGAAGTCTGATGGGGGCACAATAGGCTGATCTGAGGTCTGATGTGGGCACAGTGGGCTGATCTGAGGTTGGATGGGGGCACAGTGGGCTGATCTGAGGTCTGATGGGGGCACAGTGGGCTGATCTGAGGTCTAATGTGGGCTGATCTGAGGTCTGATGGGACACAGTGGAGGACAGTGCACTGCTACAGCAGGATCTGGATAGACTGGAGGCTTGGTCAGAAAAGTGGCAGATGAGGTTTAACACTGACAAATGTAAGGTTATGCATATGGGAAGGAATAATGCAAGTCACCAGTACATACTAAATGGTAAAGCACTGGGTAACTCTGACATGGAAAAGGACCTAGGAATTTTAGTGAACAGCAAACTAAGCTGTAGAAACCAGTGTCAGACAGCTGCTGCCAAGGCCAATAAGATAATGGGTTGCATCAAAAGGGGCATAGATGCCCGTGATGAGAACATAGTCCTGCCACTTTACAAATCACTAGTCAGACCACACATGGAGTACTGTGTACAGTTCTGGGCTCCAGTGAACAAGGCAGACATAGCAGAGCTGGAGAGGGTTCAGAGGAGGGCAACTAAAGTAATAACTGGAATGGGTGGACTACAGGACCCAGAAAGATTATCAAAATTAGGGTTATTCACTTTAGAAAAAAGACGACTGAGGGGAGATCTAATAACTATGTATAAATATATCAGGGGTCAGTACAGAGATCTCTCCCATCATCTATTTATCCCGAGGACTGTGGCGAGGGGACATCCTCATAAGCTACTTTCAAATCTGTGTCCAGGTGTTCCTGCCGGCAGTTCTGGCAGAAAATGCCAGATCTCTGCCAGATCCCATTACAGTCTGTGTGTTCTAGTGGGAAGACGGCAGTATCCGGCAATGCTTGATGCGGAGAGAGCAGCCTGCCAGAGATTCTGTACCAGATTTGAACCTGGCCCTAGTGGAACCTCAGTCTATTCTAAAGTATGTCCAGGCTCCTGAAGCCTTTTATTTCCTGGACAAGGTGTATATAGAGTCCACAAGTCTCTCAGGCAATTTTTCTCCACAGTTTCTTACACCCACCTCTCCTCCACACTGGTATGCTCCACTAAGCTCTCTTTTTCCTCCTCAGAGGCTGATTTAAAGCTTCTTCTCTACATATTTGCTCCTCTCTGGCAGGTTGGTTTCCCGGGTGGCTTCCTCTTACCACTCTGTTCTACACTATTCTGTCTTCCTCTACACTCTTGCCCTATATGAGAAGCATGGAACAGCCCCACCAAGTAATGGTTAATAATGGCCTGTTAACATCTTGTGCAGTATACACAGGAAACGCTTAGAACACATTTTTCCCACTTAAGCAGTGGACCATTGGGCAATGGGTGATCAAGGGAACTGGAGCATTGTGGAGGTGAGCAGGTAAATATTCTTCCATCCACAGGCCCGGTGATATGGGGGGGGGGGGGGAGTTTGGACATAAGGCCCAAAAGTCGACAACCCCTTTAAGTGTTCTGTATAAAGACATCTTTTTAGGCAGGCCTATCACATTGCCTAATCTGACTCTTCCTAAAATGCCCCCTGTGCCCTTCTGGTGATGCCTACAGGCCCAGAAGCCTCCCAATAATACTTGTCATGAAGTCAGCCTTCCATATATAATTGTAATGAATGGCTTTCATCCTCTCTCCTCACGTGCTGAGTATTTTTCCTGTATTCGGGCATTAGACTCAACATTTGCTGCCAAACTGTGTTTACTTCTGTTTTCATAAATCATCTCCATTCACGGGGAAATAGTAAAAATAGGTATCTGTATTGTGACTGATCGTCTGGGCTGTGTCTGCTCATCTTTTGGCTTTCAGGTCTATGCATTGTCTGATATCTCAGCCACACCCACATTAGGCTGCTTACATTGTAAACATTACGCCGTTTTCAGAAAAGCAAAATGAAAATGAATTTGTTTTTAGGCATTGTATTATTGTGTCCATTGTACTCATTGGCATCAGTGGGGGTTTCCCTATATCAGCTCCAAGAACATTTCCTAATTTTTTAAAAAAAATCTTAGGTGTCATTAACAGCAAATGTTCTTCTATGTTGGAGGCCAAAGAGACACTCTTTTGGCTTCCATTGTTTGATATGTCTGACGTAGGCACCAGGAACTTTCTTAATTCATATGCAAAATGGACACTGAATACTTAGGAAAGGAAGGTTGAAGATCAGCACCATGTCTGGAGGGTCAGGGTATTATAATGGTGTATGGATAGAGGGGTCTGTGTTCTGTCCAGATGGGTGCTAGAGTCTGATGTCTTGAATGGATGCTGAAGTTTAGGTACTGGTGCAGCATCCAGCCACAGGGGTATATGAGAGTTAGGGAATAGGTTGTCACAGTGTCTACTGTGTAGCCGATGGTTACTCACGGTTAGCTGATTTTCCCTGGGCTGGAGTACAGTTGTGTGGAAGGAAGGACACCTTTTCCTTCGGGGCACTATCTGGTACACAGGAACTCTGCCGGATGGTGAGGCGAAGGGCCCTTGATGGTCTGGTATTATGGTGTCTGTCGGCAGGGTCCTGAAAAAATGTTGTTGTGACGCCAGTGTCTGCTCAGACGCAAAATGAAGATGAGGAGGCAGCTTGTATGAAAACAGTTTAACTTTTACTTTTGCCTTAAGATGATCTTTCATAAAGTGCAATTTACAGTTTATTTCAGTAGGCAACAAATATGGATGCTGCAAGTATTCCTCTTTAGGCTGTTGCTTTAGTATTGTGTGCTTTTAGTTATACTTCTTACTTTTAATTCCAGTTACTCTTATCTCCTCTATGTCAATCCTCTTGATCCTCTGGATAAACCTCAGAACATGTTTCCTATATCAGTATAGCAATCCTTCAGGGCGGCCCTGCGCGGCAGGAATTAATACATCTGCTCCGGAATGCTTGTAATATATAGTTGAGACCTCACTGCCCGTTGGGGTTTACAGTAGGTACAAATACAACTTAGCGCTTAGCTGTAAAGTATGTGTCCAGGCACTGTGGAGCTACTCCTAGTCACAACGGTGCTGACAAAGTCCATAAAGCTGAGGTACAGCTATTTACCTTTGACAGACTTGCTTTATCCTGTTACTTTCCAGATCCTAGCGGCTTAGTAGTGGTGAATGCCAACATGAAACCTGACTTGGCCAGGGCCAGGCAAAATTAGCAGCCAAAGAAGGGATGACTTTCTCCTCCTGCACTTTGCTTGTAGTTGCTCGCACACTTCAGATCTTTCTAACAGCTCTCACTGAACTGACTCTGACTGGTTCTAACCAGTTGCCTAGGTAGTTTTATATGGCAGACTATCACCACCTAGTGGTAAAATAATTACATGCACAACTCAGCCCAAGGGAATCTTGCAGCACTAAAATGATAGATATACAATAAAATAAGTGACATAGCTATAGCAATGACAAAGTTTGCGGTGTCCCTTTGCACATTATATGTGGGACGCTGCACTGGCACTGTAAAGTTTAGGGGCTGGAGGTTTAGGTGCTGGTACTGTAAAATCTAGAGGCTGGAGGTGTAGGTGCTGGCACTGTAGTCAGGGGCGTAGCTATAGGGGGTGCAGAGGTAGCAGTCGCTACCGGGCCCAGGAGCCTGAGGGGGCCCAAAGACCCTTGTGCCGCATAAGAAGACATACAAAACACTTAGGAAAGGGGGGCCCAAGATGAACTCTTGCACCAGGGCCCATGAGCCGTTAGCTATGCCCCTGACTGTAGTCTTGGGGCTGGAGGTTTAGGTGCTGGCACTGTCAAGTCTAGGGGCTGGAGGTTTAGGTGCTGGCACTGTCAACTCTAGGGGCTGGGGGTTTAGGTTGTGGTACTGTCAAGTCTAGGAGCTTGAGGTTTAGGTGCTGGCACTGTAAAGTCCTGGGGGTTGGAGGTTTAGGTGCTGGCACTGTAAAGTCCTAGGGGTTGGAGGTTTAGATGCTGGCACTGTAAAGTCTAGAGGCTGGAGGTTTAGGTGCTGGCACTGTCAAGTCCTAGGGGATGGAGGTTTAGGTGCTGGCACTGTCAAGTCTAGGGGCTGGAGGTTTAGGTGCTGGCACTGTCAAGTCTAGGGGCTGGAGGTTTAGGTACTGGCACTGTCAAGTCTAGGGGGTTGGAGGTTTAGGTGCTGGCACTGTAAAGTCCTAGGGGTTGGAGGTTTAGATGCTGGCACTGTAAAGTCTAGAGGCTGGAGGTTTAGGTGCTGGTACTGTAAAATCTAGAGGCTGGAGGAGTAGGTGCTGGCACTGTAAAGTCTAGGGGCTGGAGGTTTAGGTGCTGGAACTTGAAAGTACAGTACCTTTTGTAGTTTTTTTTTTTATAGATCCACTACTCTGTATTATAAGATGGCAACTTACCGTACAACTTGAGGAATGTCGTACTGGCTCTGTCTGCAAGATGTATATGCAGGGTCACTTTTCCTTGCGAGATTTTGGGGTAAATATAATTTATTATTAGTTTTTTTATAATTTCTATGGGGAGTGGCAAAACACAGTTTTTTCTGCATTTTTTTTCTACATATTATTATGACTGCTGTTTTTCTTTTTACTGTTTAAAAAAATAAAAATAAAGTTTTTTCTCATTTTTTTCTTTGGGGGGTGTTTAATTAAACTTTATTGAACTTAGTTAATTCATTTTATTTATCCCAGTAAGGATCTTGAAGCTGCATTGTTTGTCTTCTTAATATTGCAGTGGAATACTTAGTATACCAAAACACTATTGCCTGTCATGGAAACCCATTGGCACCCTGTGATCCTCTGAGTAACTTCTTAGATGTTCTGGCTGATACTGACCATGGTATCTAAGGGGATGAAATGACCAGAGTTGGGGATAACCACCGCCCTCTAAATAAGTGCCATGCACAGTGTCCCCTGTTGGTACGCGCCTTGCATAGTGACCCCATAAGTGCCTTGCTCCCCCTGTGCCACACATATGGCCTCCAGAAAATAGTGCCACAGACTGGGCTGACCTCTGAATTACAGTGCTGCCCTCAGGGCAAACAAATGCATACAGTAGGTCTTCAAACTTTGTGAAACCATTTGTATAAATTTGACCTAAAACTACATAAGATTTTTACACAAGTCCTAAAAATATACCAAATACTCAGACATTGGGGGCATATCACTTGTATTTAGAATGGAGCCCGCAAAGTGAAGGCGGGCGCACAGCGCATGCACGGCCATCTTCCATTCCTATGGGAGAGCCAAAAATAGCAGGCTATTTCCTTCAGCCCTATAGAAGTGAACGGAGCTGAGGCTGTGCTTGCACGGTGTACTTTCCATTCATTTCAATGGGATGACTGAAAATAGCCTAGCGCGACGCTCTCCCATTTTCAGTGTTCCCATAGAAATAAGTGGAAGGTGTCCGCGCAAGCGCTGTACGCCTGCGCCGATTATACATTGGGGGCATATCTTAGCGATTTGCCCTCAATGTCTGAGGTGAGAAAACCCATTTAAAGATAACAAATGAGTCAAAAAAGTTATACTTGGCCATTTATTTGTTGAGGAAAATGATCCAGTATCATGTCTTTGAGCAGAAAACGTATGCGAAGAGTCAGGTGTTTTGAATTAGCGGGATGATATTTAGGTGTGAGTGGGCAAACTTTTTTATTAAAAAAAAACAGGGATCTATTAAAGTCGGGTCTTCACGTATTTGTAGCATTGTATCATGGCATGAACAAAGGAGAATTCTGAGGACCTCAGAAGCAACATTGTTGATGCTCATCATGCTGAGAGGTACAGAACCAAAAAAAGGTACAGAACCATCTCTAAAGAGTTTGGACTTCACCAATCCACAGTCAGACAGACTGTGTACAAATTGACAGAATTTAAGACCATTAATACCTTCCCAAAAGCCAAGAGTATAATAGTCTGCAAAGCCACAAAGGAACCCAATATCATGTATTTCAGCAAGAAAAGTTTGTGGAATCAGGTGTTTTCAATCAGTGGGATGACAATTAGGTGTGAGTGGGCAACCTTTTTTTATTGAAAAAAAAACAGGGTTCTATCAAAGTCAGGTCTTCACATGTTTGTAGCATTGTATCATGGCATGAAAACAGGAGATTTTTGAGGACCTCAGAAGCAATGTTGTTGATGCTCATCAGGCTGGAAAAATTTACGGAACATCTTTAAAGCGTTTGGACTCCACCAATCCACAGTCAAACAGACAAGTTGATGTAATTTAAAGGGGTTATCCCATCTCAGACAATGGGGGCATATGGCTAGGATATGCCCCCATTGTCTTATAGGTGCAGGTCCCACCGCTGGGACCCGCACCTGTATCGAGAACAACTCCAATACCATAGAAATGAATTGGAGTGCACGGCGCATGCGCGGCCACCGCTCCCATTAATTTCTATGGAGCTGACGGAAATAGCCGAGCGCATGGCTATTTCTGGTGGGCCCATAGAAATGAATGGAGGGCTGTTGCGCATGCGCAGTGTGCCCTCTTTCACTTTTGGGGCTCCGTTCTCGATCTGGGACCCGCACCTATAAGACAATGGGGGCATATCCAAGTGATCTTAATCTTTGTCTGAGATGGGACAACCCCTTTAAGACCATGAATACCTTCCCAAGAGCCAAGAGTATGGCGTGCAATAGTCCGCAAAGTCACAAAGAAACCCAAGGTAACCTCTAAGCAACTAAAACCCTTTATCACGTTAGCTAATGTTAATGTTCATGAGTCCACCATCAGGAGGACACTAAGCAACAATGGTGTGTAGGGCAGGAATGCAAGGAGAAAGCCGCGCTCTAAAAAAAAAAAAAAAACATTGCTGCCCATCTGCAATTTGCTAAAGATCACCTCCTGTGTGCGGCACATGGGCAGCAGACCAGTTCCAAGCTGTACATAACCGTTCATATTGATATTGGGGCACCTGGGCACACAATATACCCTAATATCAGTAAGAACGGACCAGTGGGTGAATATTGTATTTTTCTAAACAAAAAATGTCTTTGATGAGGGCTCCCAGACACAATTGTGCTTGGGGCCCCAGAAATGCCAGGAACGCCCCCAACTGTAAGCACTACTGTATAATAATAATAATAATGATACCATACTGTTCGTCTTCCCCCGTTGTCATGCAGGCCACATCTGGCATGGCTCCTTCAGTATCAGGAATGTGGAGCAAATGATGTAATTTGCTGCCTACATCACTTAAAAGGTGCTGACTGGCAGGGCCGGGAGCCAAGCAGGGCTTTCCTACACCTGCATGTAGACTCAATTCTGCACAATTGAAACCATGGGGATTCTGGATCAGCGTCCTGTTTCTCCTCTCTGTCGGTTTGATTCAACCCATGTGTTGTTGTGTTATAATCATGTCTACTCCCAGCACAGGAGAATGCCACAGAGCAGAGATGTCAGTCACACTGCATTAGCCCCGCCCACATCCAGCTGCTGTCATTGTAAACTTTAAACACACCACTGCAGTGGCAGCATTTTCCCGTACTGTATTATGTCACACTTCTGGACAACCCCTTGGCGCTTAGGGTCAAGTGATGGAATTAACGACAGGTTGTATAATGAGGTCCTCACAACCTGTGGGGCTCAGCAGTCCGCCATGTGCTCTACTGATGAAGTCACACATCACCACATGCTCTTGCAGCTTTCTGTTTTCCTCTTGGCGCTGATCTCTCCGGAGTGTCTCAGCATTTTCTCTGCTGCTTACTGGTCTCCTTAGAAACTGAGATCCAATGCGACAAGGTTTGGGAATATGGGAATATTACAGATTTTCACTTAAAGGGGACGGTGGAAAGAGATTTCTCTACGTGCGGATACACAATAATTATGGCTTTAGATATCAGGAGATGTAGACTGCATAGGCAGATCATGTGTTTGCTGATATTTTTATTGGGTAATATATTAATGTTTTATTGCACTCCATAAATGAAAATGTATCACTCCTTGAGATTTCTTTGTGAAGGAAACTCTGGTTTCAGTTGCAATTATGCATTCACAATGATTAATAGAAAATGCACTTTTTATGTTGACCACTAGAGGTCAGAACATATTATAGAAAACCATCTCGCTTTACAGTCTACAGCGAAATAACCACGGTGGCATTATAAAGTTCTCCATCTCATTCTGAAAGGTTTGTATTGTCCAATCAGGCAGACATTAGGGTTTATGACTGTAGGTGGCGAGGCCTGCCAGGATATCTGGTTCAACACATATTTGATGGTAATGTAGACTACAAGGAGCAGCTTAGTGACGTCAGCGGGGTTACTAAAGGATTATGCTCAATAATATTTATGTAGATTATATGGACAATATCTTAATTTCTGTCTTTTGTCTCTACAGGATCTGCCCCTGCCCAGGAAGAGCAGCGGGTAAGTGATCTGACCATAACAGATATGTATGGGTGGAGTGAATGACAGTAAGTAGTGTGGTAAGATGATCTATAGCTGTGTGTACTGTATAATTTATGACAGGTGTATAGATCTCGACATGGAGGCATATAGTGTATCATGTATAGTGCTGGACATGGAGGTATATAGTGTATCATGTATAGAGGAGGACATGGAGGTATATAGTGTATCATGTATAGAGCTGGACATGGAGGTATATAGTGTATCATGTATAGAGCTGGACATGGAGGTATATAGTGTATCATGTATAGAGCTGAGGACATGGAGGTATATAGTGTATCATGTATAGAGGAGGACATGGAGGTATATAGTGTATCATGTATAGAGCTGGACATGGAGGTATATAGTGTATCATGTATATATAGAGGAGGACATGGAGGTATATAGTGTATCATGTATAGAGGACATGGAGGTATATAGTGTATCATGTATAGAGGAGGACATGGATGGTATATAGTGTATCATGTATCATGTATAGAGGACATGGAGGTATATAGTGTATCATGTATAGAGGACATGGAGGTATATAGTGTATCATGTATATAGAGTATAGACATGGAGGTATATAGTGTATCATGTATAGAGGACATGGAGGACATGTATATATGTATCATGTATAGAGCTGGACATGGAGGTATATAGTGTATCATGTATAGAGGACATGGAGGTATATAGTGTATCATGTATAGTGCTGGACATGGAGGTATATAGTGTATCATGTATAGAGGACATGGAGGTATATAGTGTATCATGTATAGTGGAGGGACATGGAGTATATAGTGTATCATGTATAGAGTATAGTGCATGGACATGGAGGTATATAGTGTATCATGTATAGAGGATAGAGGAGATGGAGGTATATATGTATAGTATCATGTATAGAGGACATGGAGGTATATAGTGTATCATGTATAGAGGAGGACATCGAGGACATGGAGGCATATAGTTGTATCATGTATAGAGGACATGGAGGTATATGTATAGTGTATCATGTATAGAGGACATGGAGGTATATAGTGTATCATGTATAGTGCTGGACATGGAGGTATATAGTGTATCATGTATAGAGGAGGATATAGGAGGTATAGGTAGTGTATCATGTATAGAGGACATATAGTGTATCATGTATAGACATGGAGGTATATAGTGTATCATATATCATGAGGACACATGGAGTATATAGTGTATCATGTATAAGCATCATGTATATGGAGATATAGTGAGGATGTATACATGGAGGTATATAGTGTATCATGTATAGACATGGACATGGAGGTATATAGTGTATATGTATAGTGTATAGTGTATCATGTATAGAGGACATGTAGGTATATGTATAGTGTATCATGTATAGAGGAGGACATGTATAGAGGTATAGTAGTGTATCATGTATATGTGTAGTATAGAGGACATGGAGGTATATAGTGTATCATGTATAGAGGACATGGAGGTATATATAGTGTATATAGTGTATCATGTATAGAGGACATGGAGGTATATAGTGTATCATGTATAGTGGATCATGGAGGACATGGAGGTATATATAGTGTATCATGTATAGAGGGATATGGTATCATGTATAGATATATATATAGTGTATCATGTATAGAGGACATGGAGGTATATAGTGTATCATGTATAGAGGAGGACATGTATAGGTGGAGTATAGTGTATCATGTATACGAGGACATATATAGGTATCATGGGTATATAGTGTATCATCATGTATAGAGGACATGGAGGTATATAGTGTATCATGTATAGAGGATAATATATGTGTATCATGTATAGAGGACATGGAGGTATATAGTGTATTATATAGTGTATCATGTATAGTGGACTGGAGGTATATAGTGTATCATGTATAGAGGAGGACATGGAGGTATATAGTGTATCATGTATAGAGGACATGGAGGTATATAGTGTATCATGTATAGAGGACATGGAGGTATATAGTGTATCATGTATAGTGCATGTATCATGGAGGTATATAGTGTATCATGTATAGAGGACATGGATCATGTATAGAGCTGTGGATAGTGTATCATGTAGAGGACATGGAGGTATATTTAGTGTATCATGTATAGAGAGGATATATAGGTATCATGTATAGTATATATATAGTGTATCATGTATAGAGCTGGACATGGAGGTATAGTAGTGTATCATGTATAGAGGACATGGAGGTATAGTATATGATAGCATGTATAGAGGACATGGAGGTATATAGTGTATCATGTATAGAGGACATGGAGGTATATAGTGTATCATGTATATCATGTATAGAGGACATGGAGTATAGTAATATGTATCATGTGAGCTGGAGGAGGTATATAGAGGACATGGAGGTATATAGTGTATCATGTATAGAGGATGTCATGGAGGTTGTGTATCATGTATAGTGCTGGACATGCATGTATAGAGGACATGGAGGTATATAGTGTATCATGTATAGAGGAGGACATGGAGGTATATATAGTGTGTATATAGTATCATGTATAGAGGACATGTATAGAGGATCATGGAGAGTATATAGTGTATCATGTATAGAGGACATGGAGGTATATAGTGTATCATGTATAGAGGACATGGAGGTATATAGTGTATCATGTATAGAGGACATGGATCATGGTATATAGTGTATCATGTATAGAGGACATAGTGTATCATGTGATCATGGAGGTATATAGTGTATCATGTATAGAGGAGGATATATAGGTAGTGGAGGAGGTATATAGTGTATCATGTATAGAGGACATGGAGGTATATAGTGTATCATCATGGAGGTATAGTGCTGGACATGGAGGTACTATAGTGTATCATGTATATAGTGTAGGAGGACATGGAGGTATATAGTGTATCATGTTATAGAGGACATGGAGGTATATAGTGTATCATGTATAGAGGACAGGACATGGAGGTTATATAGTGTATCATGTATAGAGGACATGGAGGTATATAGTGTATCATGTATAGAGGAGGGCATGAGGACTAGTGTATATATAGTGTATCATGTATAGAGCTGCATGGGATGGATGGTTATATAGTGTATCATGTATAGAGGAGGACATGGAGGTATATAGTGTATCATGTATAGAGGACATGGAGGTAGGTATAGTGTATCATGTATAGTATATATAGAGTATAGTGGATCATGTATAGAGGACATGGAGGTATATAGTGTATCATGTATAGAGACATGTATAGAGCTGGAGGTACATGTATAGAGGAGTATATAGTGTATCATGTATAGAGGACATGGACATGGAGGTATATAGGTGTATCATGTATAGAGGGACATGGAGGTATATAGTGTATCATGTATAGAGGAGCTATATAGGTATCATGGAGCATGTATATAGTGTATCATGTATAGAGCTGGACATGGAGGTATATAGTGTATCATGTATAGAGGACTAGGAGGTGACATGGAGGTATATAGTGTATCATGTATAGAGGACATGGAGGTATATAGTGGATCATGTATAGAGTGGATGGAGGTAGTACATGGAGGTATATAGTGTATCATGTATAGAGGCTGGACATGTAGAGTATATATATAGTGTATCATGTATAGAGCTGATATGGAGGTATATATATGTGTATATCATGTATAGAGGACATGGAGGTATATAGTATATCATGTATAGAGAA
Source organism: Rhinella marina (assembly GCA_900303285.1). Taxonomy (NCBI): domain Eukaryota; kingdom Metazoa; phylum Chordata; class Amphibia; order Anura; family Bufonidae; genus Rhinella; species Rhinella marina. Next base: position 321,951 of record ONZH01027136.1, read on the forward strand.
CATGGAGGTATCATATAGTGGATAGTATCATGTATAGAGGATGGAGGTATATAGGTATCATGTATAGTGGATATAGTGTATCATGTATAGAGCTGAACATGGAGGTATATAGTGTATCATGTGTGGATCATGTATAGAGGACATGGAGGTATATAGTGTATCATGTATAGAGGACATGTATAGGTATCATGGAGGACATAGGTATATAGTGTATCATGTATAGAGGACATGGAGGTATATAGTGTATCATGT